>VZTA01009844.1:0-19892 GCA_013398855.1 Mohoua ochrocephala
ACCTTCAGATTTCTCCCCACTCACTGATGAATTCTGAGTGTTTTCCATCCTCCCTCTGGCAGTAGAGAGTGGCTTTCTGAGTCTGTTCCTGGCATAAGTGTTGTTATCCATAAGGATGAAGTTAAGAAACAGCCACTGCTCTGATGTAAGACTACCCACCAACCCCTGCTTTTCTGATAGGGAAAGAAGGGGAAATGTAAAATTCTCCTGTTAAGTTTTCTGTATTTTTCTGCTTGAAATTGGAATTTCAGAAGCTTGCAGGTTTAGGCCAGATTCAGTGAGGGCTCTGACTGTGGGGTTGTTACTAAGAGGACCAATGCTTGATACTGTAAGACAAGGAATTTGCTAAGGATTATGATGTTGGACTGCATTCCCTGACAGTATGGACACTTCTTCCATTCCCCTTCTAACACACTTACAGGCTCACAGCCTCCTGAAATAGCGTAAACTCTACTTTAACAGTGGTTGTATTAGACTGCAGAATAAAGAGATTCTAGCAATAATTCTAAAAAGGACTTCCATAATAAAACGTGCCTCATAAGCACAACAAACCCTGTATATCAAGGCAGAGTGTCAGACATCGAGGAGGAATGAAATAAGGGAGAATCTATTGTTTGCTTGCATTGTCTCTTATAATTGCAGTGAAGGCAGGCAAGGACTGATGGTTGGATTGATATCAGGATGTGTTTTGCAGGTCAATTACATTCATTCTTCCCTGAACTGGGAGTATTGCCACAGGCATGGCATGCAACTTAATGACTTGCAGTAAGAAATAACAACATCCGTCCATCCTAAGGCATTGTTGTTGGGTTTTTATTAAATAAAATATAATTTCTATTTGATCTAGTCAAGGCACGAAATGTTTCTTTCTTTAAGATTTGTTTGTGAGGCTTGAAGGTGAATCCTCTTGGAGAGGGGTGGTTTAACACATCATGTACAGAGATGACTCCATGGAAGCTGGGAAATGGTCTTGGCCTTTTCTTCCATTTGGTGACAACATTTTAACAGGGGCTTCATCAGTGCCCTGGGAGACTGTTCTGTCACACTGCTGTTAACAACAAATAAGCAAGTAGGTAAACTGTCAAGTTATGTAAGAAACCTATTGAAGTGCTGCCACTGCCTAGGAGAGAAATGCATTTGTGTTTCAAACATGCTGTTTCTGAAGCACTGTTCAGTAATGGTTCCATACACAGGATAATCTGCTTAGAGGGTGAAGGCATTTTTAATGAGTATGTTCATAATTTTGCAAGTTAACATTTGATTGCTTTTCTTGTTTGCTGTAAGCAGATTTTAAACTATTTTTTTCTTGTTAGCAATGCACTTAAACTGTGGGGAGGGTAACAGAGTGGGACTTATTATCACACTAACCTGATTTATCAGTACCTTGATTCAGAATTATTTTTTCAAAAACATTTTTTGAGATCTGTTTTCAGCTGAGTACAAGGTTCCTTTTGCAGCACACATATGGAAGAAGAGTTACAGTTAAAAGAGCCCAGCAATGCTGCCATCAGCAATGAGGAAATGAGGGTATTGTAATTGCTGTTTTCACTAATAGAGGAAATGGAGCAAGCAGATTTACTGTATTACAGTTAATGTCCAGTGCAGCCAAAAGTCAGGGTCATATTTGCCTAATTGTTACTGGTTTATATTATGCTTTCATCTAAGCTGTCCTTCTCTTCTTTTGGAAACATGTCACTACAGTATTAATTTTGGAAAATATTTGGAGTAACAGAGTGACTAATTAGCACTTGTTTTAACTCTCAGCACACCACAAATACAATGCCAAATGATGCTGTGTTTGAGTCAGTAGCTGACACTTAGTCCGAGAGACTGACATTTCCAGGGAAATTGCTGCCTAAGAACTGACTGGGGACTCAAGGATTTGACCTTTTCCCAAGTCATCCCAGGGAGATGGGCGATTTACCTGCACCTTCATTTATAAGATGGATTGTTGAAAATATTGTGGGAAGAGAGCGCTGACCCCGTCCAAAGGCTGAGTCTATCTGTCTGATTCACTGATTCTTGAGGCATTGTTTGTTGATGGCCTGGACATCTCCTTTAGAGGGGGAATAGCACAGGAAACAAGGTCTGTGAGAGTCTGAGTCTTGTCTTTAGACAGCCACACATCACTCTTCTGCATGTTACCCAGCACAATGTTAATTAATATGCCCAAGAAAAGGGAGAAGACTGGATTCATCTCAGACTTTAAACTTCTAATACTCCTTTTATTAAAATAATTTTTATTGCATGTATTTTGCAAACTGTAATGCAGGGATAGGGCATCCAAGTACCTATGGGAAACACTGTACACTCTGCATCTCCAAAAAGTACGTGTTGCTATATGAGCCTGGCAGGGTTCTGAAGGCTTCTGAGGTGGAGAAGCTCCTGAAGTATCCTGAGGTCCTCACATACTGTGTAGAAACAGTAAAAACTAGCAGCTGGATGCTACAGAAAGCGTCAAGAAGAACTGATGAAAACTGAGGAGGTATCAGGAATTGCCCTAGACAAAATACTAAAGTAGAAAACCACCCAGCTGTGCATGAAAAGACAGAGGAGAGTTGTTAACCGGCAGTGCTGGAGTGCCACCAGTAACTGCTGCTCTTCATGCAAATTGTGCAGTCTTGATAAAGTGATAGCGGTGTGGACACATAGTACAGTATTTCACTAAGGACTGAAAGGCCTCTGGTTAAATATTACACTAAATTCCCTAAAACCTTTCTGAGGTTTGAAAAAACGTAGCGTTTTAATGAATTTTACAGAATTCTGTGTAGTAAGAAGGGCCTGAAAACATCTGTGTACAAGAAGCCTTCCCCCATCCCCTGGTCCCTGCAGTAGGCTACCAGGCAGAAAATTGCTTGCCCAAGGAACCGGCACAAAATAGAAGCACCTTTGTCGAAGTCACTGCTTTATCCCCAAAAAGATTTACTGAAGCCTAAGGAAACCCGTTTATCCAGCCCTCCACGACTGTGCTTTTCTGTTTCCTAAGTCAACTATGCCTGTAGGACAGGCAAGGACAGGCTTGTCTCCTCTTGTCTTGCTGTTCATGCATCAGTAATGATGATAAGGAATAAAGAGACATTGATTTCAGGAATAAATTACAAGGGAACCTGTGAAATGAAAGACAGTTGCCAAAAAATTACTCACTAGTATTACTATAGCCTTATGCAATTTTGCATCTCAAATTTCATAGTACTAGACTAAGATATTATCCTCTCAGCAAAACAACTGTTTGCAAAATTGCCTTTTTTTTATTAGGTTGCATGGAAACTTACTAGAACCGCCATGCCTGTGATTTGAAAAAATGCTAAGAGAATTTCTGCCCTCTTTGGGGGAGATTCCCAACGTGCCAAGGAGTTGTCACAAACTAAGATTGACTGACAGTGATCCCTCTCCCTCTTAAACAGGCTATGTAAAAATTGATCAGTCATTGTTTCAGTTCAGTGGCTCCATTTCTGTGGCCCTGATAGCATGAGTGAATCAAGACTCCTCATTTAATCTCTCAAGATTCCTAACTGAACCCCTGAAATGTCAGCAACTGTGGATATTTCGGAACTTGTAATGAATCTGGGTTTCTCCTTTTTCATTTGCTCTTTCCTGATGATTTTTATGTCTCCGAGTGACTGGTTTACACAATGTTGTCACACTATTTTGCTGGCATGTGTAGAATGCTTTCTGAAGCCTTTTACCTCCACTTTTATTGTTTCTATCAACAAACCCAGGGAGTGCCTAGACTTTAGATTTCACACAGTCCTTCTTTTCAGCCGAGCTTCACACAGACTTCCATGCTGGAAGAGCCAAACCCTAGCAGAGACCAATACTGAAGCCAGTGTTTTCAGGAATCAGCACCACCCCACACCTACCACTTCATTGGATTTGAGTGCATGATGGTGCCTTTTAATTCATGAGCTAGAAATAATGAGATCAGATATTTATAAGAAACAGGGTGTCTCCTTGGTTCAGGTAGTGGGTGATCAGGGCTTTTTTCAAGAGTGGTGTTATGTGGTGCCTGAATGAAGCACCATGAATGGTAGTTCAGTTTCTGGACAGTGACAAATTTGACTGTTTGGTGAACGGTGCTGGATGTGAGGATTTTTTTGTATTTTCTGACACAAGTTCTTGCGCAATAGTAAGGGTGGGCAGCATCTGGAGTGTAAACAAACAGTATATTTCATTATTGAAATGTGCTTTTCCAAATACCCTGCTCAGCTGAGTCCATCTGATAAGCAGCAACAGCAGAAATTCAGCATGCTGTCTGTCAGGAGGTAAACATATGAATCTTTTATTTCGTGTGTTTTCAAATTACTTTGTTTTACCATTGCGGTTTCCTGCCTATGAAATATTGTCATACTTTGTAATGATTATCATACTTTATGGTAATAAAATATGATAATTCTGAATTATATTTTAGTGAGCAAAATCTATCAACGGTAGAGCTAGGAATAGTAAATTATCAGGGCTGCAAATTGGTCCTTTTCCTTGCATCTAGCTGTGCCTGCTTCACTAGGGTTCTTACACCTTTCTGTGTGACACATTGACACATTTTTTTTATAAGGAACTTGGAAAGGCATGCAATAAAATCTGTTAAAATTATGTCCTTCATTTAAAAATCAAGATTTAATCTAAAACTCCATAAATATTTGATAATATGTGGTATGGAACATTGTTGCCAACAAAAAATTCAGCATGGTTTTCTGCACAGCTACAACTACCCTGGAATAAGTTTGCACTTGTGGCTGTCTGGAAGGATGAATAATTGAACAAACTCAGAAAAGAGAAACTTGACAGCTCCATGTCTCTCATAAATAAGAGTTCTTTCTTCCTGAGTCCTGAGAGGGTGCTTCATTAAAGTGTCTTTAGTTTGAGCACCACATGAGCATTCAGATATATATGGAACAAGTGTCTTGTCTCGTAGCGTTCTCCTCGATGACTAAAAGAGGACTAAAAAGATCTCTTCTGCTGGCTGCCTAATTTCTTCCACCCAGTGAGAGAGATGGTTGGTAACGTGTTAGTTTCTTCCAAAATGTATTTGAAATTATTCAGTAGTCTGAAAAATTATTAGTTGGAGGGAGCAGACTGTCTCCTTACATCTTATTCCTAAAGAAAGAAAGAGCGGGAGACAAAAATAATGCAGCAGATGTCCTGCAATCAGGGTTTGCCTCCCATATTTTCTTCATCTCAATCCTAGTTTTTGCTTCTGAGACCCTCCCTCTGACTTTGTTTCTTATTGGAAATCCAGAGTAGGGAGGATCACCGAGTAGGCAAGTGCTGGTTCACCTCTGCAGGCAGACAAGGTACCACAGGTGCCTCAGCTCCCTGCCTGGTGAGAGCTGAGAGTTGCTTGGTGCAAAGACACCTTCTTCTCCTCAGAGAGGGTCTTCCACCTCTCAGTGGCTGCTTCTTCTTCGGGTTTACAGGGCTCCCACCACCACGTGCAGGAGCAGAGGGAGGTTCCTGCCCTGCTCCTGCCAGTGCAGATGTTGGGACGGATGTGCATGGGCCAGGGTGTGCCAGCATCTTCTCCTCCTGTGCAGGGACTGATGGTTCCCCTTCATGATGGGTGCTTTCCACAACTCCCATTCTCCAAATGGTGCAGCAAAGTAGTGCCATTTACTCTAGACCCAGATTTGGTATATTTATGTTGTAAATTAAGTATTCTGCTGTTCACATGCCCATTGGTAAATCAAACAGAGGAGCCTAAGCCAGGGTTTTTTTATAAGAACCACATAGTTTCAGAGAAAATACTCCAAACAAATCAGAGATTATCTCACTATTTTGAAATATTCATCTGGTTTTCTGTGAAAGCCTAACTCCTTGCCGCAATTTTGAATGTATGGTTGTCGAGAAGGGCAAACCAGTCAAAACATAAATTAATAAATCCACAAATAAAATGAAAAGCTTCAGTGTCTAGTAAGCTTTGAATTCTCTAATCGGATAGTGTGAAGAAAAATCTGGTAACATGTAGAGAAACCAACTTAAAGACAAAATCTGATATATTTTGCTTTTAAGTACCTGTATGGTCACTGAAATTTGCAACAAGGATAAGATCCAGTATGTCACTTGAACATAAAATAACCATTTCCAGCCCTACACGTCTCTGCAACTGTTTCCATGTGAGACTGCAGGACAGCTCCTGTGTTGTGTTGTCAGTAGTGTTATCAGTGGAGGTGTTCCAGCTGCCACTTTCCTGAGCTTAATTTCACAGCAGGGGTCTGTGAAGGATCCCCTGTTTAGTCAGGTACAGTACAGGTACAGACCTTCTTCCTTTCCAGGCTTGCTGCATTTTCCCCATCTCTGCTAATCCTAAGGGAGCAGACTAAAGCAGTTATGTCTGAGCAGATCCTTGAGCACGTGTTCCAGGAATGCACAAAAGATTTTAATAGTTCTCTTTTAGTGATAATGAAGAAATGTTTAAATAACACAATAAGGGTACTTTCCAAACTATCAGATAAGATAAGCAGAAGAGTGATATAGTTGGATTAACATCGCTGCAAGAGAACAGGTTGGTAAACAGAAATTGAAGTAGCCAGCACAGCGTGTCTCTTTTGCAGGTCTTTTTGAGGTCTGTTGCAGGTAACCCAGTAATCTGAGTTCAGGATCACACATTGGGACAGTTCCACGGTGCACCTGCACTCTGTGGCTCACATTACACCTCAGGCTTTGGAGGTGACAGGCAGCAAGACATAGCCCTGGGCTGCACAGCTGCCCATGCTCCAGCCTGTGCCAGCTTCCCCGAAAAACAAATGCCAGAGCTGGCTGGATTTAGATCTGTAACTCAGATAATGCTGTCTTTCCCAGAAGACCTTTAATACACGAAAGCAAAGGTTCATGAAATGCTGTCGCCCTTCAGGTTTGATGTACTCGATATGATGTTACACAGAGTGGGCATATGGCTCTTTGAAAGTAAATTATTCATCCCTTACTATATTACTATTTTACTTACTGTTCTTCCTGGACTTTATTTTCCATGACCTTTTCTCTTTATTGTTTCTTAGAATTGTTTGCTTTCTGCATGAAAAACAGACCAATGTATCTAAATAGTGAAAAGTCATGGACCAGTTCATAGCTTTCTGTCAGTTTTCAATTTGATTGACATGCTTAAAATCACAGAGCTGATGTCTTTGATCTAGGCAAAGAAAATTAAATTCTTTAATATGGTAGGGCACAGCTAAGCAAAAGAAAAGAGGTAATTCACTGGGCTTTTGTTTTCAAGCACCAACAATCTACCACACAGGGCTGAGTTTCGTTTCAGAGCTGTGTCCAATGTGTTGCACACTTGGCAAGGGCCTTTGGCTGAAGTCCTTTCGTGCAACTTTGGACATACAAGAAGAAATGACACCTGACAAAAAGGCTGGTCATTAGGCTTCCCTAGTGGACCTCCCGCCAGTTACCCCAAGAACAAACCCCTTCATCACAGCCCTTCCCTAAAGACCAGCTGAAATGATCTCTGACACAGCCCCTATCAGAACTCTCATCTGCAGCCAGAATTGATGAAAACAGCCTGGCAACCCTTCAAATATGAGACCCTTAAGACCCCAGAAGAGCCTACTCATCAAAAATGTTGAATGAAAAGCCCTGTGTACCCAGCAGGGCGCGTGCCCCTTCCAGCGGGGGCTGCAGATGTGTTCATCACTGGCCTTCTTGACTCTGTTCCTCGTTCTGCTGCTGCAGCATGATCTTGGTTTGTTCGCATTGCAGTGCTCAGAGGGAGCGCACAGTTTTTTTCTGATTAGAAAAAGTAGTTTGTATTTTTTCAGTATTCTGAGCTCTAAATTGCACATGGGGAAGGAGGTTATCTTCCAGGACAGGGAGATAGAATCCTTCACTAGTCTTTGAGGGGTGTCAGAGACCACAGGGACCTTCTCTGTCATCCCTCCTGTAATCCTGTCGATTCAGCTGCATTCATGCTTTTGGGTTGATCAATAAATGCAAAAGAATGAAGGATGGGAGGACATAAATCCTCTCCAGTTCTTAGATGTCTGGTCCTTTCCTCACAGTGTCCAGCATAGCAGTAGAGAGTTGCAAAGAAACATGTCTGCAGTGCTGGGAGGTCAAGAATCCAGCTCTGAGCCCCTCCCTGGATGCAAAGTTTTCTGCTGAAACAAAACTGAACGTAGCTTTATGCCTGTTGTCCTTCCCTTCCAATGCAGGTACAGGCCCCTAAGGTTATTTAGATTTGCCCAGCAATTATTCACACGAGATTTGAGAATAAGCTGTAGCATCTGGCATGCTGTAGTTTCTTCATCTGCTAACAATTGTCATTTACTCTGAATTTCAAACCAAAATGCGTAAAATTTATTTCAAATACAAAAGAGTGAAATAGTCAAGCAAGATTTGTGTGCTATTTGGCAATGGGGGAAATTGTACATAACATTTCACGATAATTAGATCAAAGGATTGCTGCTTCTGTAATGATATGGACATATGGGACCTTAACAGAATGAGCAGCTGATTTTCCTCCTGTGGTTCCTCTAAATAATGATTTACCAATGTACAGTGATCAGAGAATGTCAGAAAATGTGGTGAGATAGTTCTGAAATCCTCTGTGCTTTTCTTAATATCTGTCCCAGGAAAATATAATTTACATCCTTCCTAACTTAGGGGGAAGGTTATGTTTTGTAAAGTGAGAGATTTATGCCTTTCTTTACTGGTTTGCATGGGTTTTATTAAGTTTCAGGAGATTCAACCCCTGGTTGACTTCTAGCCCTGGTGATAGTCGCTTTGAATGGAGAGCTGGTACCCATCCCTGTTGCAGGGACAGGAAAGAAGCACCAGGAAGCTGAGTGTTACAAGCACTGAAACTCCTGTCTCTACTCTTGGTTATTCTTCAGCCACAAGAAATGGCTCTGGTTTTCCCTTTCTAGATTCATAGAATGGCTTAGGTCGGAACAGACTCTAAAGATTGTCATGTTCCAATCCCTGCCCTCACTACGGAGAATCATTTAAGTGACCAGTTCAAGCCACGGAAGTTTTAAAGAATCTGTTTCTTTAAAGAAAGTAGTAAACATGATGGACATTGCACTTAGGCAGAAAGGAATTTCTGGGTGCCATTGCATTTCCATTCAGAAGTGTCATTGTATTTCAACCATTTGGAAAGGCACTCTGAACTTGGCACGGACATTCATCCCTGTGATCTGCCATAAACCTTCCTTTGCTGCGTTTCCTCTGCATTTTGTGTAAACTTTTGGGGGGGTTCTAAGCAGGGGAACATTGTTAACAAACAATAGTTGTGTTCATTCTAATAGGTAGTGTGTTCAGTTTGACAGGCAGATGAACTTATCTGCACATATTGTTGATAACACCACTGGGCTTGTTCTGTTGTCGAGGAATCAACACCTACTTCGAAAGTGAAGAACTTGGGTTTTAAATGACTTAGAAAATTCTTTAATGCGATTTAGCAGTATAGCTGTGGTTTATATTTCAAATAAGTCTCCTCAGACCAAAGCATTCTGCATGTAAAGTAAATGCAGCCAACTAAAATAGAATTTTAGAAATAAATATTAAGACATTGTTTGTTTGGCTTTTATTAAGTTTCCTTACCTGATTTCAGCATAAAGAGGAATAGACTGTGGGAAAATGGGTGTGCTGTGAGATGTAGCCTGGACACATTGGAATAAACCCAGCATCAAATCTGGGTTAAAAAGGCTGAGGCAGAGCTGGGTTACCCTTTCTAAGGCTGCAAAATACACCACTCTACAAAAAGGGTGTGCAGACCCTTGTTGCAAAAATGAGGTGTCACCAAGCAGACGCTCTGCAGCATCCCCCTGCCCTCTTCTGGGTCTGTCTGGGGTGGATTTGCCCTCTCCAGAAGGAGGTTCCAGGCACTGGAAGCAGCAGCCATGCATGCTGCCTAGCTTTGGGCAGGAAGGGTTGCTTGGAGCCTCAGCTGTGCCTTGTTGGTTGATAGAAAAGGAGAAGAGAAACCTGAGTGTTTCTGCCTTCAGCCACCATTGCAACAGCAGTTTTTTATCCAGGATTTACCTTGAGAAGAAAGTGTTCTTAAAGTAAAGGAAATGGTGCCTTCAGATGTGGCTGGAAAAAAAGAAATAATGGCCTGCAGCCATTTACAAAAATACAGTTTTCTTGGTTGCCAAAATGAAAGCCTCTTTTTAGAATTTGTTTTTTTAGTTTTTTAGGCTTCAGGATTTTTTGGCATTTCTCTTGAAAAGAAGTGGCTTGTCTGGAGGAAAGGACTGAGATGTCACAGATTCACATATTTAAACGTTCGCTGCAGAGAAGTGTATTCAGTCTCTAAGGTGTGGTAGGTATAGCCTCAGGTGTTGTGCACTGCTAGGATTTGGCTGAAGCAGGTAGAACTGTCCCAAAGACTGAGCACCTTTAGCCTACAGATCACAGGTCTTGTCCTGAATTCTAGAATAATTTGGTTTTGGCAAATATTTTCCTGAAAATATTACACTTTTTCTAGGAATTTTATTAACTCACTGTTGCATATTTAGTTCACAGAGAGTAATCATACCTCCAGAATTAATCCTACTTGATTTCATGCAGGCTAGGCAAAGGGAAGGAAGATGCTCTAAATAGAGAACTACAAACCTACATGCCCTTTCACCAGTGAAATAAAAGCAAATAAAGCCTCAGCTGAAATAATTTTACATCTCTTTTTCAGCTTTTTTTTTTTATAAGAGGCATTCCAGCAGAAAGCAGCTATAATGTAATACTTTCCTGGCAGCCACAGCATATATTCTTGTATGACCTTTCCCTTTGCTTTCATAACTCTGCCTGCCCCAGCCATGTGGTGGGCAGCCAGCTGCCTGCTGCCTCCTTCCAGGATGGTCACAGCTCACCAAAATTAAATCCTGGTTTGAAAATCCTGGTCAAGGCTTTGGCTGGTCAAGGACGTTGTCCCTCAAGTTTAGCAGGGATTGATGTGCAGCACCAGGTACAAACGCACAGCTCCACATAGAAGTGATGTTACTGAAATGCACATTCTTAACTTTGCACCAGAGTGTAACAGGTTAAATGCACTTGCTTTCTTCTAAAGAAAATGTGTCTGGTTTAGTTCAGTTCTTGTACCATGTGCTGGTGCACATTTATATGCATACAGTCATCCACGTAATGTGATAGTCTGTTGCCTGCTTTCACTGGGCTCTGTAGTAATTTTTTTTTTCCTGTGGAAAATACCAGCTTTTGCTCATAATTCACAGGCATACTGTTACAATTCTGTGATAAAATCTTTCATCTTCCAAAACCTGGGATGAGATAGCTTAAGCACAGTGACACTTAAGATAATTAAGTTTGTCAAAGAGGTAGGTGCAGTAAATTCATTTTAATGGTGGAAAATGTTGGCATTTTCATCAGTTTTCATAACATTTTTGAGCTATTCCTGCTAAATCGTATGTTTGACGGTGTGCCTGATAGTTTCTGTTGCCTCATTTGGAAATGTCACTGGTTTGTATGGAACTGTTGTGACTTTGTATAGCAATATTTGTCTAAACACAGTTACTCTCATCTCTGCAAGTTCAAAAAACCTGAATGATGACTGCACCAGCGGAAGCCCCAAAGTTTTTGTTCACTGATTTAGCAGGGGAAAAAAAAATACACGCCTATACTGAAAAACAGGCATGCATTACATAAAAGTACAGATTTTACTGTGATTAAGTCCCCCACCCATGGCGATCATCAGTGCTGCACTGAAGCCAGTGGAGTAAACACAGGCATTAAATTTTGTCTCGTTGCCTCCACAGTTTGGAAAAAAGCATCCCTGACTTCACAGGGTTGTTCATTTTTGGACCCTTGGAAAGATGCTCAAACCTGAAATTCAACTTTTTGTTTTCACTGCCTCCATAAATTCTAGGTTTTGTGGTGTTACCATCATAGATACATCTTCTCACAGAGAGATGAGCCATGATCATGAGACCAGTCAGCTTTTTGCTACTGCATTACTGTTGGAAACCTCCTTTGATCTCAGTGATTAGGTAACAGCTGTGGGTTGTCATTCCTCTTTCCATCTTGTCCGTTCTTGTCTTGACAAAACGTTTTGTTTTGTTTTGTTTGAAACAAATTTGCTTCCTCTCGCAGCCTACAACTATTGTTAAGCTAAATAAGCCCACATGTTTAATCTCTGCTCATAAGAACATGGACTTCAGGCTTAATAGATTTCTTATTGGGAGGTCTGAACCTGATTGCAACCTGTTCTGGGAAAACTCCAGTCCCATGTAATATTTCAGGCACGCATACTCAAGGTAAAATAATTCAAAATTAAACAAATTCTCCTGATCACTCAGATAGACCTTATCTTTATATGTATCACCTTATAGATGTAAAATATTGCATCTCACTTATTATTCTTCCTTTGCAAAACGAGAATTTTCATGTTCTCCAAAATTCCCTGCTTGTTTTTCAGTCCAGAACAGTCTCACTATATAAGTTAAATGTTACAGCATATGGTAGTGTTATCAGCCTGTTTTGGCATCTGGTCTGAACCAGAGTCTTGTGCAGCAACACCTCTCTCCATGGCAATATCTCTGCTGCTGCATCTGAGGACTGCATTTGTCTGTTGCAAAAATGGCATCACTCCAAGAGTTCACCCTGTGCATCTGGGATGTACTCATAGCACATCTTGTGGTGCATGAATATATACTTAGATAGATAAGTATCTCTCTTCCTCTTGCATTTCCAGCTGATAACTCCTCATCTGTGAGCTCAACAACTCTATATAGGTGTCCAGTAGCAGGAATGATTACTACCCTTGAGAGAAGTTGGTATTTTACATATTTCTGTGGACCTGCCAACACTGAATGTGGTTCATCTCTAGAGTGGTCTTATGAAACTGGTTATCTTTGCTGTGTGAGGAAAACAGCAGAGCTGTGTGTGCTACAGGACGTGCTGCCAGGATGCTGGAAGATGCATCAAGGTGGATGGAGGCTGGTGCTTAACACAGATCCTGGAGTATCTGGGTAAGAGAAGCAGGGCAAGGAGTGTGAGGGACCTGAGCAGAAGGAGGTGGAAAGGCTGAAACAGAGTGTGGCATCATAGAGAAGAGGGACAGTCCTTCAAATGAGCAAGAAGATACCAGTAGTTTGACTATTTAGCCCTGTGGAATGAAGAACTGGAGAGAGAAGAAATATAAAGTACCTTGAAACCAGTTAAAAAAATGAAAGAGTGGCAAGAGAAGAAAAGATGGGTTATGGGCAATCTATTAGCAAGATTATGTGGGCTAAGTTGAAGGATGTTAATTATCCAAAAATCAACATGAGTAAACATTAAAAACCTAAGCAAAAGAATGCACCTACACAGGAGACCTCGTCATAGACAAGACAGTGTAGAAGCTCAGCCTCGTAGTCTGCAGTGCTATCTTTGGTGTTTGACAAAAGTCTCAGTGAAACATATGTTTGCCAATTTTATCTGAGCCTCACAGATTGAAAGATGTAATTTTCAGCAGTACCTTTCCTTGCCATCACTATTTCAGAGCTACGAGATCTCTCTGCACCACATTCCCCCTTGAACTGCAGCTAAGCAGCCCATTAAATCATTCCCCTTTGACATGTTAGCAGCTTGAGTTGTTCTTACCTGACAGAAGACATTTCTCATCTGAACTTCTTGCAGTGCATCACTGAGCAGGCAGAAAAGTCATCTCCCCTTACTTGTTTGCAGTGTTTTGTGTACTGAGGCTTTGGCTGAGCAGAGATCATCTCTCAGTGTGATGCTCCCCTTGGCAAGCACTGAGTTGAGATCAATACTTAAGGATGCAGTTGTCATTTCCAGTTCATCAGTGAAATAAAGTACTCCTGCCTCCCTGTTTCCCTTTTGGCCTTCCTACTTTCAGCCTGTGTCTTCCTCCAGCCCAGCTGCACAAGTGCTTGCAGCCAGCTCTTACCCAAGAAATAGGATTTGATGCATGGGTTCAGATTCCCTATGCATCAAATCCTATTTCTGCTAATTAGCACAACACACAGAAGCCACCAAAACCTGCAACTGAAAACAGTTCAAAAAGCTGCGTGTGGGGTTTGAGCCTGGCTGGATGACACATGCCCACCTAAGCAGCTCGATGCCTCCCTTCCTCAGCTGGGCAGAGAAGGAAAAAAATAAAAAGCTCATGAGTCAAGATAAGGGCAGGAATAGATCACTCAGCAACTTCCATCACAGGCAAAACAGATTCAACTTGTGGAAATTAGCTTAATTTATTACCAATTAAATCACAGTGTGATAATGAGAAAATATTCTCCTTGAACTGCTGTTGCTGTGGTGAGGGGAATTTTTCCCCTTCTTAAATACCTTATCCCAGAGGTGCTGCCACTGTTACTGATGGTCTCAGCCCTGGGTCCATCTTGGATCCAGCTGGAATTGGTTCCATTGGACAGGGGGGAAGCTTTTGGCAGCTTCTTGCAGAAGCCACCCCGATAGTCCCCCGGCTACCAAAACCTTGCTGTGCACACCCAGGCCTTTATAGTATAAAAGGGAAAAAAAATACCATAGCATGTAGTCTTCTTTATAGCTATACTGAGCATCACCTCAGGAGAAGTTCATGGTTTGACCCACACACACTCATCCTGGAAGGTTGCCCTGAATACTTGCGACTTCCACAGCGAGGAGCCTTTTTCTCATTTCTGGCCTAAAAATATTCATAGCTACTTTCTGCTTGGCTTTTTTGTGCCAAGAATGCCTTAGCTTAAGCCCGTTCCTTCCACCCTGCCTGGTGTTTATTGCTATGTACTTGTAGGGGGTGGTCAAATCCTCCTTCAAACCTGTACTTTGCATTGCTGAGCACGGCAAATTTGGCAGTGTCTCATCAAACAACAGCCTCTCTATTCCTCCATTGACCCCTGGTTTTCCAGAAGAGGTTTCTCCACACCAAGTACTTGCCTTGCTTTGTGCTCCTGATTCCTTTGCACTTCTCCTACTGATCTCTGTTTCCATCAGTGCAACCATCAGCTAGACCAGTAAGACACCTCAGGTACTGTCAGATACCTTACTGAAATCCAGACATTCATGTTCGTGATCGTTGCATGAAGTTTACTGATCAAAACCTCTGAAGAGGAGGATTTTTTTCCCTCTAAACAGTTCACAGGCAGGGTGTTGTTTTCTCTTTCAGTTTTGGTGTTTACATTCACAATTTGCCATTGAGCCTAGTCCAGCTGTGGTTTGATAAGAGGAGGTTCATCTGGGGTAGGAGTGGCACCCCATGTTCTGAAATATGTTAAAATTGACATTCATTTATCTTCTCTTAGCACTTTTTAGTCATATGAAAGTGTTCAACCGTAGCCTGCAGAGGCTGAGGGGGCTCAGGTTCCTCTTTCATATTTATACCATGCCAAACGGTGAAAGGTTTCAAATTTTTAATTTTGTGTTTCTTCATAATATTTCACATTCATAATTCAGGTCATAGCCAGCCAGAAACCTCTGTGATTAAAAAAACCCCATAAATGATGGCATTATAAACATTGAGATGATGAAAGCCAGGGTGTTAAGAAGGGACATAATTTTCAATCATCCTCTTCACAGTTCTTCAGTCAGGTTGTTTTCTCATTCTGATCAATAGGAATTCAGCTGTTTACTTGAATGAGGCCGAAATAGCTTGTTCGTGTTTGTATGGATTTAAGTTCAGATTCAGAGATGTGAGACAAATTTTTTTTTATCCCAGCTGGCATTCCTGTTACTCATTACATGTTTTAGGTTTGTTTACTGATATTATGACTTTCTATACACAAAATTTTAATACTATCATCCCCTCAGTTTGGAAGTTACTCTAAAACAATAAATGCATTTTATATCTCATACCGATTGCTAGATTAATCAAAAAGAAAAATATGTTGCCACCCTATCTCCATCCCTCAGAGCACAGTGATAACACGTGATGAGTGATGGTCATCACATTAAATTCCACAGTTTTAAAACAGACGACCTCAACTGTCTTTGAGAGCCACATCAGTGACTGACTGCTGATCAAGGGTACAGGGATGTTTGAATTATGGTGGTAGTGCAGTACAAAGCACTAAACTAGCACACACACTCTGCTTTCTTTGAAGATAACAGGAACATTTCACTGATTTCATGGGATTATTTGCCCTTTGTCATGTGTGGCTGATCCTTTTTCTAGCTCGAAGTCCTATTTGAAAATTACAGTGGCCTGTAAGACAAACACTTGAGCTGCTTTTGCACCCCAGGCTCCCCCTTTCTGACCACAGACCCTGAGGCAGATGCAGGAGGTGACAGCAGGTTCTTAGACATATTTTATCACTATTCACCATGGAAAGCACTTGTATTGTATGAGCTTGTCACTCTCTCAGAGAAACAGCTCTGGAAGTTGGAGTTTGGGAAAGGTTGGCTTATTTGCGTTGGGAATACAATCTGTCCACAAAGTAAAGCCAAAATACTAAGGTTTTCTTTTCAATTCCATGGCTTTGTAGAATACATTGTTGTGACAACGTGTTGTTGTATGTGTGACGTAGCACAACAATTTCGTTCATATTCGTAAGCATTTTTACAAGGATTTTCTGAACACTGGGAAGAGTATGGCACACTCATTAAGAAACAGAAATTTAATTTTTGTCATTTCTTATGGACATCTCCATTACAATAGCAACATTTGGAATTAAGAGAGATTCACATAGAAACCAGGAAAAATATTTGGAAACATGATTCTCAAGATTTTTCAGGGACAAAATTTTAAATTAAGTCTCTTACTGTGTCATCCAGTATTATCAGATCTCATAAAGGAAAATATTTGTAGCCTTCTGGATATTAAAACCATCATATGGTGTGTTTTAAAAATTGGCAGCGTTGCCTGAAGTTCTGGACTAGAGCAGCAAAACCACAGGGAGGTTTCTTTGTTAGACAGAAATGAAACATCCCATTTCGATCTGTTCGTAGTGTTTCTAAAACAGAGGAGCTGATAGCAAATTCAGGTTTACAATTTGGCATTTCTCTGGGTGGCACGTGGTATGTCAGAATTCCAGGTGTCCGAACAACAAACATGGAGTGCCTTGGTGAAGTCATCACGATACCCAGAAGAACATGAAATTTTCTCCCACATTCGAGAGTCTGCACAAACCACGTAATATTCCTTTACAGAAAACTCATAATTATACTAGTGTGCAATCTAAGAAAGCTTTTCAATAAAAGCAGTCACCTATGTGTCAGAGATATCCACAGGCTAACCTGACTCCTTCCACTTACTAGCAGATGAGAATTCTATGCCTCCTTCCAGTTATGTTCTTACAGGCATAAGTAATTTTTATGATTTTGATTTTTTAAAATATCTGATTTCCTTACAAGTATTGCTGGTACCTTGCAAAGTACAACAAAAATGTATGTTCCTAATGTCATCACCTGAAGAAAAATTCAGGCTTCAAACCTAGAATGGAGATAAATCTTACCAATTCTTGCTGGTTTGGGATCCTAAGTAACTGTCCGTGAAGTTGTCTGGGTTTTTTCACCAAGCGCCCATGATAGACCATAATAGACTTCTTTTCTCATTTTAAGTGTAAATTTCCTGTTGCAAAAACATGAAAGTTTGGGATAGTTGGCAGGTCTAGCCTGCAAGGTGTACCTCAAGCAAGGAGATGCCTGAGGTATGATGTTGCTGACAGAAATGATATTTTGTTTTCCTGCCTGATTTCAGAATAGGAGAGTGCACGTGCCACAGTTCTGTGAGGCTGAGATCAGCCTAAGTTTGCCACGCCACCATTGTGGTTTAATGTAATGGCACCTGGAAGACTGAGGTTGGCTTTTGCATTGCACGGGCTGAGGGCTCATGTCTAGCAAATGAATAAGTGGAGACTCTTCTGTGCATGGACTCTTTGAGGGCTGTGCTGTTTAAAACTACTTTTGTAAAAGTCTGTAACAAAAGTAAAAATATTATTTTTTTTTTAATAACATGGTTTATGCAGCTTAAATATGTGGTCAATATAAGGCTTAGCAAGGGATGCTATTACATGCAGGCCAAACTTCATCATTCGAGGACAGCAGTATAACTAACACATAACAACATCTGTGTGTTATTTACGCACAAAGAAGGATTCAAATGCACGATTACAAGTATCCCATAGATGAAACGATGCATTAAAAATTTCAGACTTTTTAAAAATGCATAGTTTGGAATGAGTGTTTCACCGATGGGCAAGAGAAATTTCATTCTCCTTGATTTATTACCCTGAAATCTCACCTTTGAAACAATTCTGACCCTACCAAAACAACAATTTTCTGTCAGCAGTGCCAGCTGGCTTGTTACAGACAATATCCATGCCACTAAATTGTGCCAGCCTTCAAAGAAAATGGCCAGATTCAAATTGTCTGATAGGAATACCCTTTGGCTTGAGAAACAGGGTGTTGTTTAGATCAGCGCTAATTTACCCAGGACTGTTCTAAATATTTGAACAGTGTAGACAATTGAGTATTGGCACCCAGGAGAACTTCCTGACATGGCTTAATTTAGTAGTGTACAGTACAGGCAGAAAAAAATCTGCTTGTTCAAGAGCACATCATAAAGACTGTAACTTACCCATTTAAGGGCTGCATTACTTTATGAAATATCCCTCTTAAAAAAAGGGGGATAAATTAATCAAAATGAAATTTAGTGCTTTGATTAGAATACAAAAAATCAATTTCTTGCAAGAAAACTAAAATATGTTGGTGCAGAATGAACAGATGTGCGCCCGTGGCTAATCAAGGCATTGTATTATGGCCCTGTTACGGGCAGCCTAGAGCTGTGGCTAGTGAATCCCTGTGGTCAGTGAAACCTAATGCTGCCAGAAATAGTTTTCCATTAGCTAAATGTCTCTCTGATGATGAAAGTTATTGGGACCTGAGCTAGCACCAGGTATCATTGACAGCAGCTTCAGATCTATTCTAGATTGGTTTTCATTTGTATCTCTTCAATTTCCCAGTGGCAAAACCAAAGACATTACTGGCTTGCAAAAGCAGTACTTGCTTTTCAATAACCTGTTCAGACTAGAGAATCTACTTAATTTTTAAATTTGCTAGAATTGCAGTGATCTTGCTGAATTTTGTATTCTGTATAGGGATAGCAAATTGATAAAAGCCTTTCTGTAGATTTATGCCATTGGCTAAAAGGAAGAAACCTGATTTTATAAAATTGCTCCCTGCTTCCTTTCAAATTTGCTGTAGTAGCACTATCCTACAAAGGCACATTAGTGTATTTATGAAGCTTTTGAGGTTGTTTTTTTGTGGTTTGGTCTTAAAATAATTCCATCTCTAATGCAATTTAAATATTTTTCATGTCTTGAAGTTAATTAAAAACCTCTGCTTATTAGCGATTTGTTTGTTTGTTTATAATGTGACGGTGGTCAACAAAGTAAAAAATGCTGAAGACAGAGAATGAGTATAACAAAGCGGTAGAATGTAATGTGCATGTGATGCTTTTTGTCTTCTGACCTCTATGCAAACCATAAAACCTCAGCATTGTGGAGGCTTAGTTGTTAAGAGCTTTGGTAAGTGAAGGAAATTGAGCAGAGAGGTTCTGGGAGTTGAGCAAAACTGTAGAGGAAATGCTCGTACCGAGGGCAGAACTGCGCTGCTAGGTGTTGGCTTTTGCTTTAAGAAGGGTACTGGTTTTGGGGGAGTTTAGCTCTCCTGGGTGTTTTTGCACCTCACAAAGTACTGTACCTCAGGAGGTCTGACAGATCGAGTCACACCTGTTCAGTTCTGCCCACTGCAATTCTGTGGCATCACGCTGCATCTAGTACAATGATTCTTTTGAATTTCATCATAACTGGCTGAGTTTTCCCAAAACAAAATATACCCTTCACCTTTTCCATATGCAGCTGGAGAGGGGGCAGGCACTGGGAAGGTGCCCAGTCCGTGTGGAGACTGCAGTGGGAAGATTTCCCCGCACAAGGGGTCTGGGCAATTTTGGGAGAAGATGCATCATCTTTGTCTTCTGTACCCCAAACATGCAGAACAAAAAAAAAAAAAAA
>VZTA01009844.1:19974-41901 GCA_013398855.1 Mohoua ochrocephala
GAATTCAGATAGTCAGCAAGTGGGCGGCTGTTCTGGATGAATTTAAGAAAAAGCCACTATATCAAAGCTCTTCTCTCTACTCTGATGCTGTGGCCTACTTACAGTTTAAGAGGAGAATTTCATGCCACTGCAGACAGTTAGCTCTCTGCACAAAGCCCGCTCGTTTGGGAATTGTGTGGGAAGGTGTGTGCGTTACCGTCTCCTACATGTGTCAGATTGTACAGAAATTACTGTACATGATTTGCTGTCACCACACCTGGTGTAGTGTCGTCATCCCTAAGGCTGCTTCACTCTTCTAAAAGCTGGAACGTTCAAAAACATAAAAATGCTTCCAAATGTAAAAGAAAATTAATTGTGGGGAATGCACAAATTGAAACTTTATATAACCCAATTGCTTAATTTAAAACCTTCTTTCTGACCTATCTCATAACTTTGAATATCATAGATCAGCAAAGAAAATAACCAGATTTGGATTTATTCATCTGTGCTGATGCATTTCTTTGTTCTTTTTCATAATATTAACCAAATTAGTTGTGTTAATGCATACTTATGCAAAGGCAAATATTCTTTGTTCCACTAAAACAATGTTCAGTTAAATGACTCTAACTAGGCAAATTGACATTTTCTGAAAAGGTTTGGAAGTTGGTTCATCAAGCAGCAAACATAATGGCATACTCCTATTTCCCAGTGCAACCAGTGAAAGCAAGAGAAGTGCGAAGGATCAGATTTCCACGAGATGTTTGGAGGAGCTTTCATTATTTGTGGCCTTTCTAAGTCTCTGTTTTGTTGCTATCTAGACACTGAATTCCAAAACTTGCTGAAATACATCCAGAAAATAAATTGATGTTGGTTTTGTCTTCTGTGGTGATAAAATGGTCCTCTGTTCATTCAGTCCCAAGACCAACATAACTATAGGACAGGAATGGTGGCAAAGGGGAGATAAGGATGTGTATATAGCTATAACTTGATCTCACACTTTTATTACTGAAACCTTGTGGATGCCTGTGGAGCTGGGTTCTGCCATTGACGGTGGTTTTTTATTTGGTATCTTTTTTTCTGAAGCTCTTTAAGTAGGAATTCTAACATATGCTTCTGCAAGACCTCTTAAAACAATCCCTGTATTTTCTAAATTATTTTCATTCTTGTGTTCTATTTTGTACAGAAAAAATTTAACACTAAATGATGTTTTTACCCTGTAAGCAACAGAGTCAGATAAATGCACTTTTCCATAATCAGCACAAATAAAACTATCCAATTTCTAAAGCCGAAGCATATAGGATTTCAGGTCCTGTTCTGCATTTAAAGTTATGTTCTGCCTGAGGGATAAATGAAAGCACAGGAACAGGCTGCTCATGGTGGCCATGTTACTGCATATATTTTAAATAAAGTCTGACAAAGTTGAAGTAGGGGAATTTTACATGGATTTCAGTGGGGACAGTACTGTTTCAAAACCAAATTATTTTGTGTTCCCATTTCCCTCTGCACTTGTCACTCTGACATCTGTGCAGCTTACATGCCTCAACAGTTTCAAAAACGAGGAAACAGAGATGCAGAAGAACTGGCTGGTTTGCCCTAGGATAAGCCTACAGTAGCTCCAGGTCACATCCCATATCCTCTTATCAATCTGTAACTTCTGTGCAGTTGTTGGACCTGTGAATTGCAAATTGGCTGATACATGCATGAGATTGTGACAGTGCATAGGTGCTCGCTAGCTATAACATTTTAGATATCTCTCGATTCCCCCAAGACGCATGTGCCTTGTTTTCCAAAGTCTGCACCAATGTGGAATGTAGGATTCCAGGTACATTTTCAGTGATGCATTTTGAATGTTTGTCTGTACTCTGTAAGATCTGTGCTGAATGATGATTTTAGATATCATTAGATGGAGACTGGCTTTTCCATTCTACTTGTATAAAGTGACTCGCTCACCTTCCTAGGACTAGAAAACAGAAAAGTTGGGGTTTTTTTCCAATATACTTCTGGTTTATTAAAAGTTTATTTAAGCTTCCTCTTAACTGATGCAAAATCTGTATCAATTAACCATGCCTTATTCAAACAGTATATGGCTGTAATCAAACCAAATTACTGTGCAGTAGCTTTCATTATGCAATGACACTCTTTTGTGCAGCTTTTGTGAAGGCTACAGAAAGAGCTTAATTACAAGTCTAGACATTCCTGAAAAGGGAGCAAAAAACCTCCCTGTTTTCAGTTCCTTATGCATGTAATGACTGCATTTATAGCAGAAGATGTCCAGTGCTGGCTTTGGTTCAAAATCTCACCGTCCTGGTTTTGTACTAAATTCAACATGCAAGTCCTACATACATTCTATCAAGCAATGAAACTGGTGGAAATTTTCCTTTTGAAAAGATGAGTGAATCTGATACTCATGACCGTGGCTGTCACATTATCAGCATCCTGGACAGAAATTGCTATAATGAAACCACTGCACCAACCACATCAGACAACAGACTTCTCCCCACTGCTAAACCGATGCACACAGAAACCAGCCATCATCAGTCCTTGAATAAAGGTCACTGCTCAGGAACAGACCATCCTGGAGTTAAAGGAAAGCCGAGAACAGGTCAGGGTCTCCATGCCTGAGCTGGAATAACACCAGGAATTCAAAGGCTGAAGCCAGGAAGGCCAAGGCAGAAAATGAGAATGCATCTAGCATGAGGTAAGAAGGGGAGCAAACTCAGTCATCCTCATAAGAAGAGCTACAGCTGAAGGAGACCTATTGAAAAATGTCTAGAAGAAGGGAGCACTGCTTCTGCCTTTTTTTTTCCTCTTCTAGTTTCCATTAAAAGTTCAGCTATACCTAGATGCCTAGAACATTTAATAGCAGTGACTGAGCTGTAAAAGATGAGTGTAGAAAAAGAAAAGATTAAGTGAAAATTAGTTTCAGAGTGTATTCAAATAATTTAGATATTTTTAAAATTGTTTGCAGCCAGGGATCTGCACAGTACAATCTTTAAAGAGCAAGCTTTTTAAGCCCAAAATAGATTTAATAGATAACACTCACTTCTAGGATGGAGGCTGGGCAGAGAAGCAGATATATGTAGTACTCACTTCGAGAGGAAGAAGGAAGGAATTAACTTCACTCCCCCAAAAAATCTGAAGTAAATAATGAAGAAGGGAATATGGGGCACCTCAGGGATAACAAGGCATGGAGGTTACCAGCAAGGCAGGATTTTATTCAGGTGCCATGCCAAATCAGGCTGACTTTTCCTCAAGCACGGTAAGAGACATTGTTAGTGGGGGAGAAGCGGAAGTTATTGTACCTACTTGACATAAGTAAAGCTTCTGATACTTGACTCATCTGACAGTCTCACAATAAATTAGGGAAATATTATCAAGGTTAAGTGATTTTAAGCTGGTTAGAGACTGGTTGTCTCTGCTGAGAGAATGTCTATCAGTGTGTCTAAAGATCAAAAGTGGAGGTTTGGGAGAAGCCTTCCCTGCTCTGCTTTTTTAGGGTTTTGGTTGGTAACATCATAGGATGGAATAGAAGATCCACTTATAAAAATTCTGTACACCATAAAATTGGAGAAAGCGGCAGGTATGTTGCATGGTAGGATTAGGAATAAAATAACTTTGCTAAAATCCAATGTCCTTTTTGTACAGTCAAGGACAGCGGGAAAAAAAGAGAAAGGACTTGAAGGTTACACTGGATTAAAAGGCAGATAGGAGTGGTACATGTTGGGAAAAAATGGCAAATAAATTTATTAGTACATTCTATAAAGTTTGTCATGTCACAACAACTGGAATGCATTTTTGTATTTTCAATACATTGGTGCAAGCTGACATTTGCCTGGAGGAGAGAACAAGAATGACCACAGGTCTAGAAAAGACCAAGCAAACAAAGGTCCTTCCGTCTTAGAGAAAAGAATGATTGTGTACATGGTAACAAGTATTCAAAAGGCTCTTGCAAAAAAAGGAGCTAATCTGCTTCCTGCCTCTACTGTATGTGGGAAACAAAGCAATGGGCTTCATCTGCTCTTGTCAAAATCCAGGTGAGTTGCAGGGAAGTACTTTGTAACAGTCAGGAAAGCATAGCCCTGTAATAAATTGCTCGGGGAAATTGTAGAGTCTCTAGTAGCAGAGGTCTGCAGGAATAAATTGAACAAACAACTGTTGTAGGTGTAATTGATGCTGCCAAGGAGCATAGAGAGGAATGGATGATTCAGGTTCATTATACCCCTACTTTTCTACAGTTCTGTGTAATGGGTATCATAAATAAAATTAAGGGATAAGGCTAGAGTTTCAAGCAGTTTGCATTTGTCCTTTTGTCATAAAATCTTTCAAGTCAGATAGGTACCTGAAATTATTAAACAACAAAACAACAAAAGAAACTCTCACACAGCAGAGTGAGAGTTTTTTGGAAAAAAGCTTAGGGGGAAAAAAAAAAGAAAAATAGTCCTGCTGTTGCAGTCATAGTTAAAGTCATGGAAATTGTCCAGTCATGAGTTGCTGTTGTGTGCTCCAGGAGTAAAGGCCAAAATGAAGGCTGCCTTCATTTTAAGCAAGTCCTGCAGAGAAGGGCCTGTATGTCAGACTCAGCATGACCTGGTGTCATGATGAGTCCGACCTCGAAATGTATCAAAGAGTAGTAAGACTGTGCTATTCAATTTTGTCATAAAACTTTTGTCCCAGATTATCTGAGATATCTTTGTTTTCTTTTATTGGCTGGCATTCTCTATTGAAAATCTGAAGAAAGTGAAAACGGGATATTTTAGCGACAGTGAGAGTACCACATCGTGGTCACATTTTAATGTGCATGCTGTGTTAAACTGTTCTGCAGGGCTGTGCATTTACAAACTCTACATCCAGCCAGAGAAATAAAGTATTTTCCAAGTCTTATCCATATCTTTTATGTGGGGAAAGCAATGTAATTCAGCAATGCCTAGGTTCATAAAGTGAGCTCTGGCATGATACCTGGGCCCAGATCCTCTAATTTGATCACATCCCTTGGTCATTAAGAGACATAACATATAAGTATTGGAGCACAGGACACCTGTCTTACAATGGAAGTGCACAGTCCCCAAATCTGTGCTACAAACTGGGAAAATCTTTGAAGTTATGCTGCAGAGACTCTGCCTGCAAAGGAGCATAACTTTTATTAAAATCTGTATATGAGAAATAAAGTGAGAGCAATCAAAATATAGCACATATAACTTGAGATAAGTGTTATACAAAGTGAAGTATGCTAATTTAACTAAACCTGTTCCTAAGCCAAGATATTTTAGCTCAGAATACTGTTCATATTTATACAAGACCAAGTAGTAGCCCTGTCAATCAGGAGCTCCAATGCTACATGGAGAGCAGAGCCATTGGGACAGATGAAAATTTGCAAATAGGTTAGTTCTAGGGAATCTACTAAGTAAAGGAGCAGTGCTGAAAATGGACAGAGTGTTTCAAGGGGGTTGTGGAGCAGGAAGCACTCTCAGTGACTGAGAGGTGGCTCAGGCTGGAGGACAGGAGGCCACGGCATCTGCTGGATACCTTTATGAAAAGGCTGTTTGGAGGCAGACAGCTTTACACAAGTCCAGCCAGCCGTCTGCCCGCTCAGAGGGCTGGGGATCCACAAGCCTAGCTGGTACTTCCATGAAGAATGGGGTATCCACATCAATAAAAATACCGGGGGTTTTTTGTTAGGTTGGTTTTGGGATTTTTTTATCCATGTTGCCCTTTTGTCTGTTAGTTTACAACAAAACTGTTGACCCTATTGGCCAAGCTCAAAAAATTTGATGCGTTATGAAAGATACAAGCTGCCAACAGCAGGTCTGTCAAACCCAGGACCTGGCAGCATGAGGCAGCCTCAGCCATATGCATGTCTTGTCCCAGCCCAAATATGAAGTCAAGCAGGAAAAACAGTGGGTGAGGAGAGGACAGAGCAGCAAGGGCTGATTTTAGGTTGTGACATGGCAGGACCTATGTGGACTGCAGAGAGATGTCAGAGGAGTTACTATGGCTGGGCAGGAATTCTGGATTAGATGTTGGGAAGATAAGGGAAGGTGTGGTGAAGAGGGAGTAGGTGCAGGTGCTGTGATGAGGGCACATGAGCGAGAGACCTCAGATTATTGCAGTGACAATCTTTGAAAGGTATGGGTTAAGTTACTGAGGCAATTTTCATTTTTGGGCACCCCCATCGTGTGAGTTTAATGCAAATGGTGGGCTGGACAGAGGAAGGAAATTTTCCTACTTGGAGTTTTTTGAGTTTGTAACAAAAAAAAAAACAGTTCACACTCCAAGTTCAATACAAATTCCTTAAAAAGTCAGTCAGTCATGAGGCACAAGCGTGGTTAGCAGTTGTTCTCAGTTATGGTTTTTGCTGTGTCTGAGAGGGAGCCCCACAAGCCAGTCTCATTTTATGACTTAAAAGGGAGGAAAAGTTGAACAGCTTCTCCCAAAGTTTCTCCCAAAATTCCCTCCCACAAAAATGTGTTTCTGGAAAGAGAAGAAAATTTCTATGTTTTCAGCTTCACAGCATAAAATGTTTTTAAGATTATGGGCATGTGTTGAAAAGGACCTGCTAAAAGACTGCAACAAACTTGGCTGGAACATTCCTCCGCACAAATTTGGTCAAGAATTTTTTGTGCAGATGAATTGGAAGTGTCTGTTTTCCACCGAGCGATCGGGAAATGTCTGATCCTTCTCACTCCTACAGAGGCAGCTAAACTGATCTGCAGCACATGAACACACACCAGTTCAGACATCTTTTTCCGTCCACCCCAAGTCTGATGGCTTTTGGTCCACTCCCTGTGTGCCACCTCTGCATATCAAACACATCACTGCTACGCTGTGGGAGCATCTTTGCTACAGTTATGTCTTCACTGGCAGATGAAGATATAATTTTATGCAAGGTGGACATGACTGTTTGCAGCCATGCAAATGTGGCTGCATTAAATGATGCAGCAGTGTACAATCCATCAGTTTCCATATGTTGTTGGCTGTTTTCACCTTGGATAACTGATTAGTTATCTCACTGTAGAAAACAGCTGGAACAAACACATATTTCACTGTGAAGTAAAGTGAGAATCTTTGGCTGATCTCCAAAAGCCGCATCATGACAAATCCTGTGACTTTAGGATTACAGAGGAAGTCAATAAAAAACACTTATTGCACTATGAGAAACACGCAGGTGAAAAGGACACAGTGTCTCTAAAACAATGCCCAAGGACAGAGCAATGTATTCTTCCTTAATGTTATTTAATCACTGGCAATTCGTACAAACTAAAATTCCAATGAGATACACAGTCAAGAATTCACCTCAGATGCTAACTCAAGTGCACATTATAGCTGTGTTGTCTAGGTGAATATTCAACCATTTGTCATTTCCTACATAAATATGCACACAACTGGGTATTTTGGTAGTGAAAACACAGCTGAGACAGATGTTACTAAAATGTAGAATATGAGACTTTCGAACAAGATAATGTGATTCTACCCTTAAGCATTTCTCTTCTAAGACTTCAGAGTTTTGTGCGCCTATTTTATCAGCAAGAAATAAAGAAATTCTTTCACTAGTTAATCCTTTTTTGTCTATCAGTATATTGTATACTATTTTTTTTTCCTATTTCTGTCCATAGCAGTGTAAGTGGCAGCCATATGTTCTAGAAATTTTTCTTTCCATTAGTGCAAGGCAGGAATTCAATGGTGAGTGGATTCACATGTACTGCATGTGCTTTGGCAAGACAGGTGGATTTTTGGGACTTTGCAACGGAGTGGTTTTAAAACTTGTAAGTCTGCACCAAGGGACCCCAAGCATTTGGTAGCTGGCCCAGGACACCTACTGCATCCTTTCTACTCAAATATGTCTATTTAATTGTTTAATAGTTATGTGACCATTTTTCTATCTCTCAGAATGTTATAATGCACAGAAACTACCTTCCTCTGAGCTGAACTTTGGCATCTCAACATCTATTAGATTGTTTCTTAGGAACTACTGCTGTATTTAAAATTCAAGGCTACTTTCTTAGATGTTTTTGTTCCCAAATGAACATGATGTTATCTCTGCCATCCCAAATTTTATTTTCCTGTTCAGATTACAGTATGAATCCAAGGATCCTATGCTAAGCAAGTTTGCAGAAAAAAGAGCTGCTGAAAATTAGTGAAGTAATTCTGTCACATAGAGCAAATATTAATCTGCTGCTACAGAGAATTAGAAAGATATCAACTCATTCTCACTTACATGCTTTGACTTTCTCTTTTTTTAGTACCTGCATGCAAATGGGATTGTGCATCGGGACTTGAAGCCAGAAAATCTACTCTATGCAACACCAGCACCAGATGCACCATTAAAAATTGGTGAGCAGCATTAAATGTGTGTTTCCCTGATGCCTTTGTATCAGTAATATGTGCCATCTGATGTTTGCTGTATATGCATCTCACGATCATCCTATTTGAAACCAGTGCTTAATGAACAGCATGTTAGCTTCAGCAGCACAGCTGTACATGGTAGTTTCAAAACCAATACAAAACTAGATGCTTGCTTAGAGAATTTATAGCCAAAATCACACAGAACATGGCAGAGAATAAAGCACTGGGAACAAGAAGGGTCATGAGAACAGCATAAAGTTCTGTGCACCACTTCTATGCCCCTTTTTTTCTGTTAAACTAGCACCTTAATAGGAAATATATATTGGCATGAAAATAAAAACATGCAGGTAAGTGGTAGAAAGCAAACTGAGAAAGGCTGACTTCTATTTTGAAGGCAAATTTGAGGGACCTGGAGAGATCTTTGCAAAGAGCACAGGGAAACTCTCTGAAGCACAGTCAGCATCACAGGGGGCATGAGGAGGGACAGGGCTCTCCTGATCAGGAATGTATTGTGCCAGTTCTGCTGGAGATGGCAGACACTTCCAAAGGGTATGACTTCCAAAAATTCTGGACATGCCTACTTTTTGCTTGAGCAACACGAGCTGTCTGTGCAACTCTTTTGAGCCATATATCACCAGTTTGGAAATACCACCTGGTGCTCCCTCAGGAGTGAGCGTTTCCATGTTCATCAGGCTGGTGTTCATCATGGGTTTCTGGAGCCAAATTTCCATGAACTGGCCTCGAGCAATTTAGTATAAATTTCTGGGAACGTCTTGGTTCTCAGGGTTATGGTACCTTAATTTATATCTTATCTTAGTTCTTATCTTTCCTGGAAGGGCTCTAAACTTGATAATTTAATGCAGCAGCACCAGTGGTTTTGGTTTGACGTCCAGAGCGTGTAGGGCTTTTGAAGCACTTCTTAAATGCCACAATTCTTCATCTTCTTGGTAAGGTCATTGTCTTGTTTAAAGTGAAATCCAGTCTACAATGAGTGGCTGTGTTTATAAAAGTAAACTGTATTTCTAATCAGATAAATAATAATACATAAAGGATAGCCATTTAGGAACAAGTGACCTATTTTTATCCTGATCTTGAGTCAAAACATTCCCTTCTATATTAGGTCTAACAAAACAAAATCAAATACTTTTATTTTACATTTTTAAGGCAAAGGTGATTGTCATCACCTAAACTGGAATTTGAATAAGCTCAGTTTATTCCTGGTGAAAAAGGAGTTGTGAACACTTCAGTTTTTATGACTTTTAAAAAGGAGTCATGCGAATGCAGTGTGTATTGTCATTGCTCTCTGAATAGAAATTCAGGGTGGAAACATTGCAGAAAGGATGATCAATACTTCTGGCACCATCTTTATGCCCCTAGAAGCCTTCTATCAAAATACTGCTGGGATTTTGTCTTGCAGAGACTACATACTCTGACCCTTGTCCAAAAAAGCAAGCTGAAATTGTTCTGATAATTTTATTGGATTACTCACAGAGTGGAAACTGAATATATACCTAAAATATATTTCTGGATCTCTGCTTGTATGCCCTTAGGCCTCCCACTGTACTGGCTTTGTGCAGTTTTCAGAATAAAATACAAGCTACATTTCTGTCAAACAAGAGCCAGGAATACTCATTTGTACAGCAAATTTTGCTTCTGGATTGCAGCCTGGGTAGATTGTTTAAATCAATGCTTACTTCTGGAAATGTCAGTACCATTAATTTGGTGTATAAATGTTTGTTTAATTGCATAGACAACATAAAA
Organism: Mohoua ochrocephala; assembly: GCA_013398855.1. Taxonomy (NCBI): domain Eukaryota; kingdom Metazoa; phylum Chordata; class Aves; order Passeriformes; family Acanthizidae; genus Mohoua; species Mohoua ochrocephala. The sequence goes on from VZTA01009844.1 coordinate 30,055, forward strand.
AACACATAATTACAGGGAGTAAGAACATTAATATTCCCAAACCGTCTTAACAGCTGACTTTGGACTTTCCAAGATTGTGGAAGATCATGTGACCATGAAGACAGTTTGTGGAACTCCCGGGTACTGTGGTATGTTGTTTTGTTACTTACATTTGCTTTTATAACTGTAGAATCAAAGAAGACACTGGAGAAGACCATGAGATCACTCTGTTACCTCATAGAACGGCTGGTCATGCAATTCAGGTGACACCGTCATTGTCCATTACCTTCTATGACATTGCCTGCAAGGCACACACAGGTGCCAAGTCTGCTTTAGAGCAGCACCTAATTCCAGCCCAGTTAGTTTCAAAAACTGTATTTCACATATTAGCTATTAATTTTCTGGTTGTCTTCTCTCGTGACAGTTATACTGCCAATGTCACACATCCATAGTTAGTGCTTAGCCCTTTCCATGCCCATCTTTGTATGCAATAAAAATAGGATAAGGCTTATTCCCATAGAAGAGCCCTCAGGGCTACATTGACTTGGTGGGAAGGATTGAGACTGAATACCTCTGCAGAGAAGAGAAGAAAGGAGCTTTGTGCCTATAGTCATGTGCCTACAGCAATCTTTGATTTACAACTCAAGTTAACTGACCATGTAGAATTCCTGGTGCCCGGAAAATATTCAGGCATCACTTTCCAGAATTGGAGGAAACCCAGGAGAAATACTGTTTAAATGCCAAATTAAACTATGAATAATTGATGGTTCCGGGCTGCCAGCTCCCACATCCTGCCCACCCATCTATCAGCAGCTTCTCCAGAAAGGACACAGCAACAAAAACACATACTGGAGTCTGAATACTTTGGCATCAAGACTTGACAATCTACAGTCCTTGGGATGTGCAGATGGATGCAGAGGACTGAAGGCACGAAGATGATCACAGAGAACTTAGTTTGCTGCAATGTTGTGTCTTCAGTGAACTTAACAAGAAGAACATAAGTGATTTCTGAGAGTAGCACAAAAAATTAAGCCAGTGCAAAGCAGTGATTCATGATCAGTCTGTTACAGGCAACATCTAAACTAACAGCAATGTGTCAGACCAATCCATTCACCAAAAGCAAACTTCTGGAAATCTTAAAAAAATACTAAAAGCCCTTCTGTTCATAGCTGTGCAAGTGTAATGTGGGAAGGGGAAGAGATTGCATTGATGCATGTAAGTACAGCCAGCCCACTGTGCTCTAGAAATGTGGCAGTCATCCCATGTGCATCACAGATCCAGTGGGACCAGAGTCCTCAAGCTGTGCCTGTCAAGCTGCTTGGGCAGACATTGACTCCTCTTGACTGTTGCAGAGCTGGAGTCCCCCAAAACTGCCTGGCCTTTCTGTCTGCTCCTCACTGCAGCAAAAGCAACTGCCTGAAATGGTCTGTCTTTCCTTCCAGCTAAAACAGAACAGCAAAAATAAAGCCTAAATAAAGTGCCAAGTTAATAGAATCATAGAATCATCAAGGTTGGAAAAGACCTCCAAGATCATTAAATCCAACCTCTGACTGAACACCACCGTGCCCACTAAACCATGGCACTAGGAGCCATGTGCAGTCATTTCTTGAGCACCTTGAGGGATGATGACTCCACCATCTCCCTGGGCAGCCTGTTCCAACGCTTAACCACCCTTACTGTGAGAAAATTCTTCCTAATGTCCAACCTGAACCTCCCCTAGTGAAGCTTGAGCCATTTTCTCCTGACCTATCATTGTTACGTGGGAGAGGAAGCCAACCCTCTCCCCACTACAACCTTCATCCACATAGTTGCAGAGACTGAAAAAGTCTCCCTGAGCCTCCTTTTCTCCAAGCTAAATGCTCCCAGCTCCCTCAGCTGCTCCTCTTAGGACTTATTCTCTATACTTTCACCAGTTTCATTGCCCTTCTCTGGACATGCTCCAGCTGCTCAAGGCCCTCCTGGTTGTGAGGGGCCCCAAACTGGACACAGCACTTGAGGTGTGACCTCACCAGTGCCCAACACAGGGGGACAGTCACAGCCCTGGCCCTGCTGCCCCACTATTGCTGACATTGGCCAGCATGTCCTTGGCTTTCTTGGCCACCTGGGCACAGCTGGCTCATGTTCAGCCACTGTCAACCAGCACACCCAGGTCCTTTCCTGCTGAGCAGTTTTCCAGCCACTCTGCTCACAGCCTGTAGAACTGCAGGGGGTTGTTGTGGCCCAAGCCAGTTAATCTCATTGAACCTCATGCCACTGGCCTTGTTTCAAGGATCCAGCCTGTCCACATCCCTCTGTACAGCTTTCCTAGTCCCCTCCTGACTTGGTGTCATCTGCAAGCTGACTGAGGATGCCCTTGATCTCCTCATCCAGATCATGATAAAGATATAAAACAGGACTGGCCCCAACACTGAGCCCTGGGGAACCCCTCCTGTGACGAGTCACCAGCTGGATGAACTCCATTCACCACCANGTCCAGGCAGTTTTTCACCCAGTGACACTGCACCTGTCCAAGCCATGAGCGGCCCGTTTCTCCGGGAGAATGCTGTGGGAGACCGTGCCAAAGGCTTTACTAGAGTCCCCATAGAAAACATCCACAGCCCTCCCCTCATCCACCAGGTGGATCATCTGCTCATTAAAGGAGAGCAGGTTGGTTAGGCAGGACCTGCCATTCCTGAACCCCTGCTGGCTGCACCTGATCCCCTGTCCTGTATGTGCTGTGTGATTGCACTCAACGTGATCTTCTCCGTGACCTTCCCTGGCACCGAGGTCAGGCTCAGAGGCCTGCGTCCATCTTCCGGCCCTTCTTGTGGATGGACATCACATGAGCCAACCCCCAAATCATCTGGGACCTCCCCAGTTAGACAGGACTGATGATAAGTGATGCAGAGCAGCTTGGCAAGCTCCTTCGCCAGCTCCCTCAGCACCCTTGGATGAATCCCATTCCATTGTGAGTGTCTGAGTGGCTCGGCGGGTCACTCCCTCCCTCCTCCTGGATTGCACGGGCTCTGTTCTGCTCTCTGTCCCTGTCTGCCAGCTCAAGGGCTGGTTCCCTGAGGACAACAGGCCTTACTGTTGAGGACTGAGGCAAAGAAGGCATTAAGTACCTCAGCCTCTTCCTCATCCTCGGTTCCCGTGTTTGCCTCTGCATCCAATAAAGGATGGAGATTTTCATTGGCCCTCTTTTTGTTGTTGATATATTTATAAAACACGAAGTAAAATACTGAAGTTAAAGCGTCACCACCTTGGTCACATCGTAGCCCCAGCGCAGCTGTACCTTTCTGTGGTTCCTTTCGCAAACGTAGAAAACAATTTGAAACAAAAGTATACTCCTCATTTTATTCTGGCTCTGTTGAGCACGACCTTTCTTGTTTTATATTCAGTGAAGGGAATCATCTTCCTAATTAAGGGCTTAAAGTGGCAGTCGTAACTTTTTAGAAAAGACATGACTGTGCTTGGACTTTAATTGACTTTGTGACTGTTATTTCTTCACTGAACTTTCATGTTACTGACAAGTATTTTGTCCCCTGCAGCACCAGAGATACTACGAGGATGTGCCTATGGCCCTGAGGTGGACATGTGGTCCCTGGGGATTATCACCTACATCCTGTAAGTGCAGACAGTGCTACAAAGAGGTTCACTTTTTAGCACCCACAGGATTTCATGACACTGTGAGCTGTGTCATTGGAAAAGACAAGATCCTGAACTTTAATTATTATATTCCAAATCTTACTGAAGTAAGTCAAATCCTAGAGGAGCATGGCAAAACAGTTTCATATTTGATAAATACAACACTTCTTCCTGAACAGCATCAAGATCTGTGCAGAATCATGCTGTTAATGTGAACGAGTATAGACAAAAAGTTCCAAACAGCTGTGTCTAAAAGTAGGCATTTGTGTCTAAGTCTTATTGTGGCTAGTCGTGATTCAATTGGTAAGAATTGTAATTACTTTATTGTATTGATTGAATCTTTCAAAGGAAGATCATTGAGAAGGGAAAATTGCATATGATGTATTGACTCTCCTCTTTATAGGAGAATAATTATAAGACCTAATTTAGACCCTTGGCAATGACAATGCTAAGGCGGCTTGTGTAGTTTTATACAATACTTCTAGGATGCCTTTTATGGGAAGAAAATGAGATTTTACACAGGTACTTTAAAGATATGGAGGATTTTATACATGTGGGCCATTCTCCCTCCCCTACTAGGATTAACTATGTCCAGCAAGTACGGTGTGCAATGATACAATTATTTTCTTTTCGTCTTTTGCAAGGAAAGAATTATATTCTCTAGAGTTTACACTAAAAGTCCATGTAAGGATATATAAACACTCTGATGGTAATGTCAGGAAACATCTTTTGTTCTGCACATAAGCCTTAAATAGTTTACAGGTCTCCTTTTGGGTACCTGTAAAAAATAGGCTACAATATTCCTATTTGCCATTTTGTTACCTGCTCATTTTTAAATGTGTGTATCTTTGTGTCAAGGTCTGGTTTAAGATCCAGACCTCGTGTTGAAGATCACATCTCAGATATTGCCTGCCAGGTGCTCATTTCTTTTCACTTCTAGGGTTTCCACTCATGACAGAGAGATATGAAATTTGCCAGCAAGGCAGTCCTTAAGACTGGAGAGGTGACTTTTGTTGTCCCTTTACAAAGCCACCTAGATTAAGTTATGGCCTTTCCTAGTTATTCAAGGCTTAATGAAGTTGTAGGACTTCAAACTAAGAGCTTTTCTTAAGCAGAACTTGTTTTCAAATGTAGGCAAGCTCCAACCAAACTCCAAACAATTCCTATTAAATATCTGGAGTGGCATTTTCTATATGCAGCTTCTCAAAACCTTCCAGCTGTTCAGGGGATGCTCCCAAGCCACCTTAAACCTCTGCATGTGCATAAACACAAGTGTGTGAGTTCCTGCTCTGGATGCAGCTGCATCAGTATGAATATTCTTCTATTCTTCCTCCTTCTAATCCTGTCCTACTCCCACCTCAAAATCCAATTTGATCTACTGGAACAAGCCAGGCAAAAATCTACCCAGCTGTCTCTTCCATTTAGCTTTAACAGTATCACACATCTAAAACTCTTCTATTGTGTGTAAAGCTTTGTGGATCAATATGTCTGAAACTGAGACCAGAAAGGTACATGTAAAATTACTAATTCATTAATCCTGGAGCCCAGAGGACAATGTTGCATGGCTCAGTCTCATAGTTTGGTAGAGGAAACCCACTTACGTAGAGTCAAAAAAACCACATTCCCGTATGTTCCCCCAAAATGGAGTGGATGTAAGAGTTAACAACCATGTAACAAAGGATCTGCATAAAACTGTATCTCATCATTAATGAGAGTGGACTTAACCATTTGATTAAAAAAACCTGTGACACATATTTTGACAGAACAGTTTTTCATGAGGCAAATCATATTAAGACCTATTGGCGAACTGTCATAATTCCAGGGAAGCCACATGTATAGTTTTAAAAGTCAAGTGGAGCAGCCCTTTTGTATTCCCAAAGTAGCTTAGAAATCCTTCTGCATGTTTGAGATGCAGATAGTGGTCAACAAATACAGTGGCTTTGCCTGTAGTTGAAATTGCATGGATTTAGTTAGAGGTGTTATTTTACTGCCTCCCTTAAAAGGACACAAAACACCGTCTGGTCATTTTTAGTTGTTTTTGAAGCTGTTTACATTGACTTTTCCTTTATTTGTAGGTAATCGATTTAAAGTGAATCGCCATAATAAAATGTTATTTCGAAATAAAATGAAATCAAGAGCAGCCACCCTGGGTCTTGCACTGATTTAATTAATCTAATTTGAAATCACACCTCTAGATTTACTCATCTATTATGGCATGTAGCAAAAAAAAAAAAAAAATCTGTCTGCTGAAATGTATTTTTTTAGGTAGAAGCATATCTATAGAAATTGTTAATAAGAAAACAATAGGTGATGGTAGTGAGTTACAGTGAAAACAAAGAGCTCACTTAGGAGGCTTCCAACAGAGTCACAGCAAGGCTTAAGCAGGTTCCTGCTGTCATCGGTTACTCGGATCCAAAAGGCATTTTGGGCTGAGCCAGTGAGGGGCTCTGCTCAGGGACCAGGGACCTGCTGCAAGCCCAGAAATGGTGGTGGGAGAGGCAGCAAACAGGAGGGGAGCAGCAGAGGGTCTCTAGCTGGCCACCACCTACTGAAGCACAAGGTTTGGAGGCTGGATCCTTGTGTTTTGATACGTCTCTGCCAGACTTGGAAAAATAATGTGCCCAGAATGTACTTACAATGAGGTGTTTCTCCTCTTCAGCAGTGGAATGTGATGCAGCTGTTCCACCCACGGCTATGCGCCACTCCCAAACCCACATTTCTTCCTTGAACCTCGGCCTCCTTTTTCAGGAGAGTAAGCACATCGATTGTGTTTAAAAATACAAAAACAGGTTAAAATGTAACATTTTTCTAGATTAGTTTCTGTCTTGATCTTTATGATCTGCTGTTGTTTTCCTCTCATCATCTTACTGCTTGTTGGATTTTCTGGAGGCAGAGCAGCAGACAGACTTTCTGTTAAGCTCAGATCACATACTGGTTGAATAGGAAATTCACTTTAAAAAATCTGATTATATGTGCAGGCGTGATTAAAGTGCAGTGAAGCGATAAAAAAGGACATTATACAAATGGAAACCACATCTATGAGTCTGCTTTCCCTGGGGCCAGCAGTGTGGATCTCTGCTGGGATCCGTATTATTCAATATATTCATAAATGCAGTCATTAGTGAGATCACAAGATTTCTAGGTTGTATGTAGGTTACCTAAGTAAAGATGAGGGTCGATCATGAAAACCTACCAAAGGTTTTTACATACTGTGGCTGATAGGATGAAAAAGTGTACAGGGATGAACACGACTAAAAATCAGTCCTAACTGGATCTATAAAAACTTCTAACTTCATGTGCAAGATGGGTTTCCTCTGCTAATTCCTATTCCTCTGGCAAGAGATACAGGGATTCTGATAAATGGTCTGTGATCCTGTATTAACAGTTCCAATTAAACACATGTGAAAATACAAAACTAACAATCAGAAAAGCCTTTCCCAGTGCTTTTGAATACTTATGACCACATTTCTCTCTGGTCTGTAGAATCAGGAGTTCATGAGTTTCCCAAAGTGATCTACCGGATACAAAGTGGAGAAAAATACTCCCATGAACTGTTTCTAACAACCCAAGACTAATTAAACTTTGATAAATTAATTTCTTTTTTATCCTTGCAGACTTTGTGGCTTTGAACCATTTTATGATGAAAGGGGAGATCAGTATATGTTTAAGAGAATCCTGAACTGTGAATATGACTTTGTGTCCCCCTGGTGGGATGATGTGTCTCTGAATGCCAAGGATTTAGTAAGTAAAGCAAAAAATGAGACTGGACTATTTAGTATTGCTGCCACTGAGAAAGAGTCCATTTTGGGGTGGGGGCAGAATAATTGTTTAATTAATTGTTCATAATTGTTTCCTCTTGTCTTTGCTATATTACAGTGCTGTTAATATCCCCTGTTGGTCCAGTGCTGTAATTTTGCACTCAGAACCATGGTTATTCAGGTTCTTCTCTGAAGCAAGCCACAGATTGTTGGCATCTGTCACAATGTTCATGTATGCCTGCCTTTCCTTCCAGCTCTGAAGTGTTCCACTGTTCCTCTTTTCCGGGCAAACACCTTCAGGGGAATGTAGAAACAAGCCCTTCTTTTTGTGCAGTTTTCAAGCCTGAACTTTGGGGAAGAATATAAAAAGGAATTAAACTCCCCCTCCCAGCCCTGCTTTTTCTGACACACTTTTTCTGTCCATTTAAGTTTTTTTTAGTAGGTGAGGAAAGGCTGTTTCCTTTTAAATATGGTCCATTAGCAAAATGCAAGGGCTGGCATGCTATCTGCACTGTATTCTTTTATTACTGGATAAAGTAATTTGGATCCAGGAGACAATGATCTGCAAAGATAGGTATGCTTGAGTCTGACTTTTGTCAATAATAACTTGCATAATTAATTTATTTCATTAGCGCTGAAAACACAAGTGCTCTGTTCCGTATTGCTTACACAAACTGTGCTACAAAATACTACATCATTGGTGTTCGTGAAGTACTTCAGGATATTTCAAATGGAAGGGCTGTAGAAGTTCAAAGTACTTTATTGTTGCTTTGTGAGATATGAAGTTTTTCTAAAGCCAAAAAAATATAACTTACTGCCAGATAAACAGCAGTCTGTAGGTAAAGCTTTTGTCCGAACTGCTCCATACTGTTTTAGTAAAGCCAAGCCCAAAGTTTCAGGTTTGAACATTGTATAGCAAGCTGTAGATAAGGATGACAACCACGACTCTCAAAACCCATGCTGTGGACAGTTCTGAGGTGTTCAGCTGAAGTGATTTGCTTAACTCAAGTTCTTCCTTGGAGACACAACCAGTATTCACCACAACGCCTGTTCTCCTGCACCCACTTCAGGGCACTAAGTTTCTTTAAAGCTCTTTGTAGGGAAATTTCAGAGAACCTTAAAGAAAGTGTTCCCTCACCCTTGGGCACATAGGAGTAGTGGAGCCCTGTGCCACCACTTGCACGCTGCTCCAAGAGGGCCTGCAGTCAGGAGAGCTGGGTAAGTGTGGCTCTTCAGAGTGCCATCTGTGTACTTTGTTACTCCATCCTCACCTTTCTCCTTTTTTTAAAACACCACTTGTCCAGAGATACAATAAAACCCAATAAAACCCAAGGAATGTCACTTGACTGGACACACTTTATATCCAGCCGGACCATCTCCAGTCCCAGGGGTATGTTTGTGGTGCCTTTTTCCCAAAATTCTCCTACTGTCATGTTTGTAGAAGCGCAGGTTTGCTGGCTTTGGTGACAGAAGGAGTGGCGTAAGCAGCATCAGTTTCAGAGTGGGCTAGGATAGAAACACTTGTACAGTGCTTTTTTTCATGTGTACATGAGGTTTTGCAGTGACTGAAAGAAACATTTCCTTCGTGATGTACCTGACAGGGACTGTGTGGTACAAGTCTGCATCAGCTGCATACCCTATAATTTAAATCTTCTAATCCAGTTTAAAACTTGTCCAAATCCAAAAGTAGAGACATTGCTCAGAGATTTTGAGAATCTCCTAGGGTTTTTGTGAGAATTCAGACATGAAAGAGCCTATGATAGATACAAGTCATCTGCATTGGTACATGCCCTTAACATGTTGGTAACCAGTTGATTCTTTCTCTTCTCTCTTCCCCCTTAGTGGCTGTCTTAATCAGATGTTATTTATGGAGGACCAAGAAATGACAGAAGCAAAATACTTGCAAAGACACAAATGAAAATTCTTGTTGGTTTCTTAGAATGTCTCACCTAAGATGCTCCCCAAACCAAGACCAGAGCCCCCAAATGCAAAACTAGGTAAATTTGAATGAAGAATAAAGTTGACAGTCTTTTGTATTTCTTGCTTGCGATGCAGGTTAAAAAGTTGATTGTTTTAGACCCCAAGAAACGCCTCACCACTCTACAGGCTTTGCAGCACCCATGGGTCACAGGGAAGGCAATAAACTTTGCACATATGGACAACGCACAAAAGAAACTTCAAGAATTCAATGCCCGGCGTAAACTTAAGGCAAGTCTCTGCTCATAGTCTCTGTTTTGGCTATGAAAGCATGCAATTAAATTAGTAGCCTTGCAGAAACCTTGCGCATTTTTGAGGACAACGTTCCGTAGTGTTATGGAAGCTTTTTATTTAAGATGTCTGATGAAGACTGAAGAAGTTTGAAGCTGATTTAGTCGATGACTGAAGCCAAACAAATAAAAATGTGTGAAGTTGATTGAAAACTCTTATCTACACAGATAGAACTGCTGAGGATGTGCATGGCTTTCACAAAGTCCTTACTTTCCTTCTTTTCTTCCCTTCTTCCTTTCTTGCTTCTGTCCATCCATCTGCCCTGTACTGCTTGTGCATCCTTAGAATACTGACCAGGAAGAACAACACGCTGAGTAATTTCTTAATGAGCATCCATAAATCTGGAAAAAAATTAGTCTATTAAAGCATATTTTGATCCCTAAGACACCCTGAACTACCTGTATCTATCAATACAGAGCAGGAGGTTTAAGCCATCCTTCTGTACAAACCAGTCAGCATTTCAGTTGTGTAGGTCCATAAAATGTCCCCAGGATGCTCCTTTACCATCCAGTCTACATATCCACCATGGGAAGGAGCAGGGAAACATCTTTAGGTGCAAACAGCAGGCAACTGGGCACCTGACTGATATAGCACCAGGAAACGTTCTTCTCCCCTAATCCGTTTTTCAGTTCCTAAAGATTTTCATCTGCTCAGGAAATGCTTCCAGGGATGCTTCAGCACAGAAATTGTTACCAACAGCTACAGTGGAGCTGCCCTTATAGCCCTGGGGAATAAGAGTAAAAAGCAACTTAACTGAGAGCTTTAGTAAATGCCATACGAAAACCTATTCATAAAAAACCGAGCCTTAACTTTTGCTTTGCTATTTTTTTTTTTTTAGTGGAGAACTGTGGCAGAGAATCTCTACAGGGCAAAGAAATTTGTTTTGTCATTTACAAAGTTTTCAGAGATTATAGATATAATATTCATGTTGATGCTTTGATTTTTTTTTTCATTATATTTTTACACCAGAGGTATTTTTTTGAAGCTGATTTTATTTAGACCCCTACAGTCAATCAATTTATTCTTTTGTGATTACAAACTATTGCTTTTTATAAGTTTATTTCTTCATTGCTTCTCCATTAAAGATTAAATGACCAAATCTCCAATTATTAAGAGGATTGATTGAAGTTAGCAGTTCTTGTAGAGTTAACAGTTTTCCACAAATATATCCATAAAATAAACAATAAATTTTTAAACAATTAATTCCTGGTCAAAAAAATAAAACCAAAGCAGACATCCAAGTAGTGAGTACACACTTTAACTGTTGTTTCGTTACTAAGAATAATATGTAATTACCTCCTCTTTTCCAACATAAAAGTCCATCAGCAGGCTTTGCTTATGTAAAGGCATATTTTTATAGACTAACGGTCTCAGTCAGGATTTGGTTTCTCATAGGCCGTGTTGAATTTGTTTCATAAACATCCAGCATGGCTTGTGAGAGTAAATTACATTGGAAGTATCTTTAGACATTATTGTATCATTGAGTGGCTTTTTCTGTCTATAATCAGTTTTCCAAAGCCCTCTCACCACTAATGCGGATGTCTGTGATTTTTCCTTTAAGAGGTCTAGTGTCTCACTTTCAAAATTCTTGCCACTTCTTTTGGTTTATGCCTTACAGTATTTCTTTACAATCTGTTTTAGCTGATTTTTTTTTTACTGGCAATGTTTATGTTATCTGTTTTTCATTAACATCTTCTTTTTTTTCCTTTTTATTTCTTTGTGGGAGTTTTTTGTTTGTTTCCTTTTTTGTGTGTGTGATTACCTCTCCAAAGAATCCACAAAACCTTCTGTGTTCTTCATCTCTTCCTGCAGACTCACTTGTTTGATGCCTAAGCAAAAGCTGCCAAGTCAAAAATAGCTTGAGTTGTCACACACAGAGATTAGCATTTCTTTTTCTCACATCGGCATGTCTAGTTTTTTTCAGGCAATAAAACTCTTCAAGGCAAGGGCTAATATAACTGTCTTCATGTGTGTCTTCATTTTGTGATATTTCATGTGATATGAAAGCCTACCCCCAATGTGTATTTTTATATGTCTATACTTAGGAAGTTGCCCATGTGCTCTGCAGCATTGTGCTTGGCGTATGCAACAGTGCAAGAGTGATAAATACTGCGTCCCTTTGTGAAATTTTCTTGGAATAATCAGTGATAACACTGTTATTATTATGACAGAAGACGATGACTTTCTTTTTTGTCATCCAGCTTCAATACAGGAC
>VZTA01009844.1:42269-54745 GCA_013398855.1 Mohoua ochrocephala
CGCCTCGGCAGCGCCAGCAGCCACAGCGCCCACGACGGCCACAAGCCCGGCCACGGCCCGGCGCCCGCCCGCGACGCCCAGCCCGCCGAGAACCCCACTCAGGAAGCGGCAGCAGCAGCAGCAGCAGCTCCAGAAGAAATGCCTTAGGTCGATGTCGCTCGCTCGTGTCAGCGGAGATGTGTCATTTCATACACCAGCTACCTTGTCTTTCAGCGAGAGAGATTAGTAAGCTTGGCCTCTCTGGTTCTGCTTCGGGGTGCCACAGGCCCCACCTGGTGATCCTACCTTCAGTGCATGTGACTGCTTATGAAAATAGTAAACTGTTCCATTAGGCATGTCATGGAAACAGTGTAATTCGCAGTAATACCGGCAGGTGAAAACATGGGGATTATTAACTACCTACCATAATGTGTATACTCCATCTATCTAGTGTTCCTAGGTGGCATTTGAAACAAAATGCTATTTCGTTTGGTTTTATGGAAGTAGGTGTCTCATCTATGTTGTGAGTTTCTTTGAACTGTTTCCTTCCAGGTTCATAGTCCTTTGGCAGACAAAATGGAAGGAAATACCAAACCAATGCTTTTAAAACTGATGTATGAAATAATGCTTTTTATCTGTAAAATTGAAAAAGTATTTGGGGATTTACATGCAAAAAAAAAAACACAAACAAAAAAAACAACATTCCACTACTTCTGGGAAGAAACTGAAATGATAGTTCCACTGGGCATGAAAACGTACATTGTTCAAGCTTGCATTGAGAATGCCTTATTCTGACTTTTCCTGTTTATATACAATATTTTAATAACAACCAAAATTACTCAGATTTCTGCCATTTCATTCCATAGTAAAGTCTTAGCAAAACAAAACCATAGACTAAACAAGGATTAGAGTAGATGCAAATTTTTGGCATACCATTATATTTATTCATTAAAATTCCAAACTCTGCAGCTAGAAGACGTTTTATAGGCCCTAGGGGAATAATCTGCATTTAAATAAGTTGTAAATGCTTGAAGGAAGCTATTCCGCAACTTACTGATTTCGCTTTGGGGAAACACTCTTATGCAAGGTCTGGGAGCAAGTAGTATTATCTAGTTGGTTCCTGGGTAGTTTAACCTCATGAGTGAGCAGTTTCCACTTGTAATTAGTCCACATTTTCCTAACAAAGGACCCTTCCTGTAAAAGTGATCCACCAGCACAGATCTTGCATCCACCCAGAGCTCCTGTGTCTTGAGTTAGCAGCTGTGTGCATCGATCAGCTTGCAAAAGTAGGGTCAGGCTCTTCAGCTATCTTGATGTTTTTGTTGAATGTGATTGATAGGAACTGAAAAACTAACGTGCATCAGTGTGTATGACCACTTACACTTGTTTGTTATCTATTTGACAGCATGTGACTATTGTACTGATATATTACAGAAATGGCAAAAAGAACCTGATGTACAAAAATGTCATTTGTGCTTGTTAAACTTTTTAATACTGATAGTTACCTAACATCCTAATACAGTCATCATTCCTCTTTTGCTTTAATTGTTTTTATGTTGTTGTTAGGCCTTGCACAACTTGCCTTGAAAAAATATAGCAGCTACTGAAAAAAAATGAGACTTTAATAAAACATTCAATAATTACATTTCCTGATGAAATTATAGGGTAATACAATGTTATTCGTATGGTAGATTTAATAAATAAAATGTGCTCTAAATTAATATATAAAGGAGGATTAAAGATCCCGTCTTTACTGGGTGAGAATGCATGCTAATGAATCTATTATACTTGAGATTTTTTATCCGTTTCTTAGAACTCTTTGAACTTGTACAAAAAGTTTTGCTAACTAAGCAGGGGTGAAATTTAAAGTACATGCATCCATTCATTTTTCAAGGGACACACTTTGAGGTCAGCTGAAACAGCTGGTGGGGGCCTGGCAGCTGTGTGCAGGCCAACACGACACTTTTACAGATTTCTCCCTTGAAAACAAGTACAGGAAGATTAATAACTTTGGAGAAGATCATACATACATCCACCTGTCTCACTTTTTACTCTCTGTCTTACCTCCTTTGAGGTCGCTGCAGGAAAAATGCGATTCTCAGCTACTTTACTCCACCCCCTTATTCTGTGGTGAAGTCATCCAAGTTCAGTCAGTTGGGAAGCCTGATGGGAGAGGCTGGATTTCTGTAAGATTTCATCCTTCATTTGGAGTAATTGCTTCAAACCTGCAGAAGTGGAGCTGGCTGCACACTTCTGTGAGAGATGCACACCTGTGAGAGCTTGAGCATAAATTCCTTCATGTGAGACATGGTTTCTTGAGCTGAAAAGCGGTCCCAGCTGATTCCCACTGGTGGTTTTTTGCTAAATTATACCACAGCATATCATAACTATGAACTGATGGCATCCAACAGGAGATGCCTCCTTGTGACAGCATGATCTTCAGAGGCAGCTCAGTTTTGTGTATAAAGGCTCTGGGGCTTCAGTTGGTTTTTTGCTTTGTTTTCTTTTATCATACTCAACGTTAAGCAATCAGGATGTCTGTGCTGAGTCTGTGATTACCAGTAGTCAGTAAAGCGCTGTGCCGGGCTGATACTTTTGGCGTATGGCAGCGCTTGGGCGTGTGCATGCACTGGAAGACAGGAGTGTTACCTGCATTGGCTTTGTCTGAAAAAATCACATCCCAGTGGCATCTGCTGCCATTCAGACTGGGATGCGCAACATCAGTGGCTGAAAAATGTGAACACACTTGAAAACTACTGGAAATAGACCAGATGTTTCCAAATCTGTGGTTACAAGCTAGGTAGAAAGCTATTCGTGCTCTTTTCTGTTGAAATCCTAAGCTTTAATTTTTTAGAATATTTAACACAATTAACAAAGTTCTTCAAGTACAAAAGGGGGAACCTTGCAATCTTTTTGAAGTATTTGAACTTAGCAAAACTTTGCCTTTAAAAGCAGATTGCAGCACTATCCAATTGTAGTCTAATATTTGAGAGCTGGGATGATAATCAGATGACTATTAAATGGCTAAGGAAGTCCTGCCTTTGCACCACAACAGGGGTTTTCCCAGGTTCAGAAAGATTCCCTCCAAAATAGAACAGATTTCCTGTAATTTCAAACACTTTTGCTTGCAATTTTGTGGCTGACACAGTAGATTACACGGTGTGAGCCTGTTGGCTGAAGTTTGTACTTTACAGTGTGCAAACATGCTGTAAAGAGGCAGACACATCGTAATCAAACTTCTGAATGCATAATAACATCAAGGCAAAAGGTTTTGATACAGCAGGTTCTTCAGAAGTAGGGTACTAAGGACTCTGTCCCCACAAATGAGCAGGCTGTTGGACACATGGAGTGACAAAAACTGCCCAGCAGTCCCTTTGTCTTGGTGAATAAAGCAAAATGCTCTGAAAAGCTGTGTGGCAGCAGAGCAGGATAAAAGCATCAACCAAAAAAGTTTTTTGAGATGGCTCAGACCAGCAGGGAGTCCCAGGCTGCAGGACGCTCACTGGCATCCAGGCCTCAGCACTTTCCAAATGAATCAGCTTCTCCTACAATTCACCCTGCAAGTGGAACACAGACACAGCTGGCAGCCACGGGGGAAGTGAAGACAACACCACATTTTCTGCTGCCCAGCCGCAGGGAAAGGGAAGATGATACTGGGAGTTGTTAGTGTCCAACTCGGCAGAAGGACAGCAATATCTGACAAGCAGCAAATGCAGCAGGACTCTGGAAAATAAACCCTTGTTCCTAGATAAGTGTCTCTCCGCTCCTGCACATGCGCTGGGTCGCCTCTGGGGTTTTAAGAGCAGCATATGAAAGTGTGGGGTGGAGGACTCCCTGCAGATCCTTGCGCAGTGTCCTGCACATTGCCTTCTTTCAGAATGACAGACACAAGTGTCAGCACAGTGCCTTGACCCCAGGTTTGTGCAGAGGCTGTTTCTCCTGGTGAAGAACTCAGTTTTGTGTGGCTGAGCCAACCTTGTTGCTGCTGAGGTTATGAGTGCATAGCTTATGGAGGCATGACATTCATATAACAAAAATTATCAGAGGCTGACCAAGAAAGATGCACATTTAGACTTAGAGACCAGAGGCAGGGATACACGCAAGTCCTGAAGATAACAAAGGTAACAAAGAGACAGGCAGAACATCCTTAAAATTACTTTATGAAACAATAATAGCTCAAAGAATGTCCTTTCCTCCCTATCAGAGTTAGTTCAGTTGGAACATAAATAGTGAGAGTTCATTCTTCTTTTGTATAAAGAAATTTATATAAAATTCCCTGATAAGCCCCTGCATAATACCGTGTTTTGTTGAACAAAAATCATCAGCTGCATTGCAGCATAGGAAGAAAATAAGGAAGGAAAAGGGAAAAAAAATAGGAGTTAAATATTTGCCTAGTCTAGACACAGAGCTCTAAAGCGAGGCTTGCAGAGGGTTACAAAGATGATGAGGGGACAGGAGCAGCTCTTTTATGAGGAAAAGCTGAAGGAGCTTGTCCTGTTCGGTCCTAAGAAGGGATGACGGAGAGGGGAACTCATTAATATATGGGAATACCTGAAAGAAAGAAAGGTGCCAAGAGGATGGACCAGGCTCTGCTCCATGGTGCTGAGCAATAGGACAAGAGGCAATGGGCAGAAATTGATGCCCAAGATGTTCCCCCTGAACATGAGGAAGAACAGCTTCACTGTACAGTGACCGCACACTGGGACAGATTGCCCAGAGAGGCTGCGGAGCCTCCCTCACCGGAGATATTCCAGAACCTGGACACGATCCTGTGCAATGTGCTTTAGGAAACCTGTTTTGAGCAGGGAGGTGGGACCAGATGACCTCGCCGATGACCACTTCCAGACTTACCCATTCTGTGATTTCGTGATTTTATGATCTTAGTTCCAGAAGATATATAAACTTTTACTGACGAGACTGCAGATTCCTTATATCTGGGAGGTAAAACTTCTGGCCAGAGTCATTCAGTGAAGATTGATGGAGGGTCAGTGAAGAGCATCCCTTGAATCCTCTAATATAAGAATTGAATGATATACATGGACATAACTAAAAATTCAGCAAATACCTACATCCTCTTCTACTCCTCCAGAGTGGAAAAGAGAACATGAATGCAGTCATGAACTTAGTTATTATTGGAAGGCATTCAAATAAGCATAGTACAGAAGCAGGAATACAATGGAGTAGTTGAAGCAGCCCAATTCTGAATTTAGCAGTAAAATTATAGATTAAAATCTGAATATGTACGTGAACAGATAAATATATATATTTATCAAATAAGAAGCAGAGACTGCTGAACAATCTCTGAGAGCCAAATCTGTCTTAAAAGTTGCAGCAACCTTTCAAGCCATCTTTTGTCCCTTGCCAGCATTACTCAGCTGGACCTGAAACTATAATGATTAACAGTCTAGCATACATAGATCATCCCTGGATGAAATTCAGTAATCCATATCAAGATATGAAAGATAACAAATACAGTGGTAGAGTTTTCCCAGCTCTGGCTCTTCCGAGACACAGCTGGGGAAAAGTTTACTTCAGTGCCCTTGTCCTTTCATGTGCTCGATACAGGAGATGAAGAGGAGTGACAACACAAGCACAGCATTTTGTGATGAGTTCAAGCTGCCCCAAACTGCACAGAGGCCCTGCCCAGTGATGCTCCATCCACAGCACGTGTGACTGAGAACTGACAATCTGGCCCTTTATTAGTATATCAGGAAGGTGTTTATTGGCCAAGGTATATTGAACAGCACATGTTTGCCCCTGTGAAGTAGCACAGAGTTCCTCCCATAGGAAGATACATAAAGAGCAAAGCTTAGAAGAAAAAGATCATTTATTTTTTTCCATTTGAAATTCTGGCTTCCAGAACAACTGTTAACATTCATGGCTAAATAATTCATTTCTATTCTTCCCCTTTGAGCTTCATCTTTTTTTTTCCTGGCCCAGGGGCACCCAGGAAGGGCTGTCAGCTGCCCAGTCAGTGGGTAAAGAGCCATCTGACACCTGACAGGTTTCTGCTTTTCTGCCCAGACAAATCTGCTGTTGCCCTTGCTTCCATCAGATGGTTTCACTCCTGCTCTTGTGCTCCCAGAAGAGTCTGGGTTTTATCAGTCAAGTATACATGTATTTCTCTGTGAGCCACCCCTGGTGTGATTTGTCACTGCCAGTTAGTACCCAGGGAGAGAGGTGTTTCTACTTTGCCTCTCCATTTCCCAGACTCATGCTGCTTCCTGGCACCTTCAGATTCCTTTCTTAAGAGCCTATACCTGGCTGACAGAAATAGCTCAGTGGTGTGCAACAAATGCCAGACAGACACAGAATATATTCAGCTTCTTGGGTTATTTTCCTAACAGAAGATGAAGGGACCTGGGCTGCTGCAGGCGCAGGATGAGGGGTTCAGAGCAAAGAGGCACAAGAACAGCACCATGCCAGGTTCTGCTCCTCAGCACCAGGAAGCTCCTTTGTCAACAGCACCTTTTTCCTTCTGTGGAAGACATTGTTTAGGTCAATCCAAAGAGACAAGTCAGGCTTAGGAACTCTGAAAAATATCATGTGTGCTATGACCAGCGACCTTTTTAATATTGTTTACATAATAGGAGTTGATAGAATCATATTTTATGCAGCATTGCCATTTACAGTGTTGGCAGAAGAAACTGCAAAGCCACTTTGGAACACTTGGTCCCATTTGTTGCCTGGAACTGTGAATAGCAATCTGCTTTGTGATACAAAACTCTGGAGCCAATCATTGTATCTGCATAAGTACACACAGGGAAAGTCCATCAACAAGGAAAAAGACCGCAATTCTTACCCCTGTGTTGGGTGGATCTGGGGTGGCTCTTCTAATTGAAATTATTATGTTGAATGACTCGAAGCAGCTATTCTGGTCACTCGAAAGCTGAGGACAAACCACTGGGTTTGATTTACAGCTGCAAACAGCATGTGATCTGTCCCAGAGACAATATGTTCTAGGAGCCACTGAGTGGTATTTATTCATCCACAGGACTGTGCATAGGGGTCTGCATTATCCTATCAGCCCTCCCATCCCAAAGCATGATGCTGTTACTTACAAATGTGAAATTTGCATGAATGAGCACAACTACGCAAATCCCCAAACAACACTGAACAATAAACGCCCACAACAAACACACCAGAGAACTCTGCTAGAGAACACACCAAAGAGAGCTCCTTTTTAGCTTTGTGTCAACAAAGGATAAAGTGAAAAGTGTCTATAAATGTGCATTCCGAGGTTTCAAGTTTCTTGATTTCTGTTATTTTCCTGACATCCCCACTAGCCACGTTTATGGAAGTAGTGCAAACATATCTATCCAGTGACGGCCTCCTCCAGACAGGAAAACCTCACCACTGACCCCACTTTTCATTTGTAAGACATCAAAGTTATATTGTTTGTACTATTAATATGTCCCCCCAGTCTTTTCTCCCTCAGCTTGCTATGGGGCCTGAAGTAGTCTTTACAGAAAACTGAAGTTTGTCAAGAAACATTTCATGAAACTAAGCAAATGGACTGTATGTATATTTAGACAAAAATATCTTTGAAATATCTCCTCAGCCCTGCTGCAGCAGTGCCCTCCCTGAGAAGTATTCTCCTTGGGAATGGCAGGGACCCTGCAGAGCATCCAAGGCTGGTGCCCCCATCCACATANCTCAGTGTCATGATGGGTGCCTTGTTTGCTCTGCTCAAATCATTACCATCTTGGTTGCTGGGAGACCATAATTACAAACTAAGATACCTTTTACTGAAAGTAAGTAGAAACAAGGACATTTACAACTACTGACTGCTGAGAGCTGACCCAAACTGTTTCTTTGTGCTGTCGAGCACAAGAAACACTTCCTTGTTTACACCACATCCTCATGAGATGTCATGCTAACGCTTCTGATTAAAGAGCAGAAATTTTACTGAATGTTCCATAAGGGGACATTGTTTTGGGGTCTGGTTGTTTTTTGGGGGTTTTTTTGGCTTTATCTTTTGGAATACACAGTGTTGAGAGGCCTATGCTCGTGAGAAAATTACCTCTGAAATGGTTAGTTGCTCAGGGAGAAGGAAAGATGGAGAGGAGGAGGGTGAACCCTAGTCATAGAACCATAGAACTATTCAGGTTAGAAAAGGCCTCTGGAAAAGATTGGTTAGGAAAGATCGTGCAGTCCAACCGTTAACCCAGCACTGCCACATCCACCACCAACAGGATGTTCCTGCAAAACAGCAGTGGTGGCTGGTCCAGCTTGTCAGGGAGCAGGAGGAGAGAAGAATCATTTAGGCTATCTTGCCTGGAGAAAGAAGTTTGTTAGTCCCCAGGAGCTATACCACCACAACCTTGCAAGCCCATGGGTACCAAGCAGAGCCTGCCTGGCTGTTCCACACCCACAGTAAGGAGCTCATCTGCTTAAACTGGTTTTAACCTGAAGAAATGTGATACATGAAGGGCTTGTGTCTGGCTTGCCTTCGTTTGGAGAGGCTCCTGGCTGGATGAGGACCAGACCATAAGGAGGGAATTTTGTGCTTTTGTTAATTCAAGAATAGTGTATGGTGGATGGTTAGGGTATGCGTGGATGTTTCCAAGACAAACAGAAAAATGGTGCCTTTGACTAGTAACACAAAGTATTTTATAAGCCTGTTACAGAAGCTCATTGATCTCAGAGCAGTGGTGGCTGGACTCTTTATTAACAGCAATGAAGAATGTTGTAAATATATATAGCAGAATCTCTCAAATTAGCTCCATGTCCTGCGTTCCTGACTCTTTATTTTACTGCTTAATGTGTAAGAAATCCTGTACTGTTAACACTGTTTTCTTCTACTAGCAAAGATGTAAGCAACTAAATAGAAGTTTGTAGTCTGCTCGTTTAACTGTACCCTTTTGCTTCTGATTAAGCCTGTTCGTGTAGTAACTTTTCTGATGCTGTGCAAGTGAACCAGAGAGAAATTTGAACCAGACAAAAAATGACCGTTTTGTTATTTCCGTGCATTGTATGTGGGACCAGTGTACCTCCCTGTGTGTTTGCATGGGAATGCTGATAAGCCAAGAGAAAATGCTTTGATGCTGGGATGTCTATTTTCAGTAAGTGGCTTGCATGACTGATCTGATGCTAAATAAACTAGTAAATCTAGAAAAGCTTACATCCATTATTTGCTGACAGCTAATGCTCGATGAAGAGCAAGGAACAATAGTCATCATTATAAAGAGGAGTAATCATGGATATTAACTGTTCATATCACAAAGTCTAGATTGAATTCCAGCTTGGCACAGCATTTCCCCTGCTCCTCTTCCCTCAAAAGTTAGCAGCTGAATAACAAACTAAATATGTTATTAGTGGTGGAGTACAGAACCAGGGGCTGTCCAGGCTTCCCCTGTGCCCCAGGGTGGGTTATGTGAGATAGATGCTTGTCTCCCTTTTTGTTAAAGACTTGCAGTGATGAAGAAATTGCCACCTCCTTAAGCACTCTAGTTCTGCTACTCTTTTACCTGGGAAGTATTTTACAAAGTCACAAGTCTTTTTGATGCAGTTGACAGTTTGTCTATCACAATGATTTGTTTTCTGCAACCATTTCACAACGATTTGTTTTCTGCAACCTAATCCAAAGGTTATTAATGTGGTACTTCATTCAGCATCCTCCTCTCTCAGCAGCACAAACCAAACCTTTACCTCAGAGGTCTTACGCTCCTCTTCTTGCTTCAATACGGATTTTCTGCCTTTAGTTGACTACTCCTTGTCTTGAACTATGCTGCTGAAAGCTGCACACGGTACCTGAATGGAGAACACTGCAAGACGGAGGTGTTGAAAGGATTTTCTATTTTTTATTTCTCTGCTCTGTTCCCATACCTGTCACCCTCAGTGGTGTTCGCTCCTGCCTGGTACTAGTGCATCTTGTTACTCCTGCCACCTACAACTCCTCAGTCTTGCAAACTGCTCGAAGGCAAAGTCCCTTCATACGCTTTTGTGGGAGATGATTTTACAAAATCCCTCCATCCCGGAGCAATGCGAGAAATAAGTTATTATAAACTCTACAAGACATTTTGCATGGCAACAATGCTACAGAAAAAAAGTCTAATTTGGTACTTCCGTGGATGTTGCCGAATCTTTTCCCAAGCTAATGCAAGGCATCCATTCTTATTGCAGTTTCATGAAACCATCTTCGTCACACCTCCGTAACAGAATGGAAAAGGGCAGTGGAAAGACCAAAGGAGAGAAGAGGGCAACTTTCAAGCCGGCTTTGAGCTCCCCCTGGAGCTCATGGGTTTTTTCTTTTGGCTGACCTCTTAGAGATAGCGCATCAAACAGCTGAGTGGGAGCTCATGATACAGCACATTACGCTGGTTTTATAGCGAGCTTCAGACAAACAAGAAAATGGGAAATAAGAAAGAAGTAACAACTCAGAGGAACTTTTCATCAGTTAGGATAGCTGGGGAACTAAACATAGTGATCCTGCCTCATAATTACCAAATTTCTGCATTTCTGTCAATGCCCGGTGCAGTCTTCTTCTCTAAAAAGCCCTGGGGTTTTGTAGTTATGAGTCCTTCTCAGCAGTTCAAGCACTTAATTCCTTCAACATGTCATACATATCCCCAGAAACTTTATGTCTCAAATATCCAAGGATGCAGGTGGTTTTAGGAAGTGATTCAATATTTTTACACCCATGGTGAATTCTCTATACTTTCATCTGACATTTAAAAAAATAGTGCATGAAGAGCCTCTTCCCTCCTCCTTACTTCTTTAGCACTTGTGGTGGGCATCAGATTTCCTCAATTTTGTTTCCACTGAAACTCTATTCCCATGGTGTGGGCTGGGAGGCACACAGCAGAGCAGAAAGATGTTTTGCCTCTGTCGAGCATATACAAAATTGTATTCTCGTTTAGCTGATTGACACAGGGAGACCATGAAATTCTGCACACATGGCTGTGCACATACAAGCTGCATCCTTAATCCTGTATGCAGAAGAGATGGTGGTTTGTGGAGACATGGCTTATGCTCCAGTGAAGAGGCATGCTGCAGTTTCTTTCCTTCCTCCTTCAAATTGGGAGGAGCTCGAAATCCCGTTAGGCATACAGACAAGGAGGGGTTGTATGGTACCCAAACAACGCGGGCTGAACAAACCCACATTTACTGCTGCTCAAATGCACCCCCTTGAGCTTTGTCCTGCCTCCCCAGTGCACCCTGGAGCTGGAATTAGTAACACCAATGCCTCAGTTGTGGTGCTCCCCAATTGGAACCCAAATTGCAGGCAGCACTCAGACTGACATGCTGAGAAAGTCAGGCAATCCTGGCATAATAATTTTCTCTCCGGGGTTATAAACTGTCTCAGAGAGGGGTCTGTGCTGGCAGGCAGGTCAGCAAGGCCCAGGTACAGAGCTCTCAGGAAGTGCCTTCTACCCCTGTGCATCCCAGGGCAGAGCCAAGCTGGTCCAGCAAGGGCTTGAACAAGGTCAGTTTCTGGTTACACTTTGGGCAGTAACTGGCCTTCTAAGAGTTCCACTTAGGTTACCTGTATCAAAGACAAACTCCTGAGGATTATTAGGTTGTCCTAGTGTCTTGGCACACTGAAAGAAACGTTTTACAGAAAGTAACTCTGGAGAAGGCAGTTCTGGATAATGCACTGGGTATTTGAGGCACCTTATTCCACACGTGGCATTTCTTACCATGTGGGTCAGCTATGAAACACGCACAGGTCTCTCCTGCCCGGTGCTGTCACCATCTGTGTCGGATTTCTCCCTGCTAGTGGCACAATCCCAGGAAAGATTAGCCCCATGATAAGCAGTCCCTATCTGAACTGTAAAACTGAGTCATCAGCACAGCCCAATGAGGACTGGAAAACGCAGAACGCGCTACAAGGTTTAAATTGTGGTTTAGGACTTCAGAATATATTCTTTTCTAGAGAACACTTAATATTTAGCATAGGTTTAATATTTTTCCCATCTTTCTATTATCTTTCACCGGGAAATGGGTTTGAACATCAATGTTTTCTTGAAATAATTCTAACAATGTCCTTAATAATTTTCCAAAGATCCCGAGTGGTCTCTATACCTATCCCTACCTCACTTTGCAGAAGGTGACATGATACATGCCCTACAAGAGCATGCTCTATCTCAGAGGTGGCAGTCCCTTTTCTCAGCAACAGAAAGCTACAACTCTTTCCACTGAAGTCAAATGCCACAGAACTCTACTGCCTTTATGCCAGCTTTGTAAGAGAAACAAGGGAAGGTTCTAGAGAAGATACCGGGATTTTCTTCGTTTCTGTAGGTGCTAATTAAATACATGTCAATATACATGTGGCAACTTGTTTCATACACCTAATATACATTTATATGCCTTCTGCCAGGTGCTATATGCTCATGTGTTTCAGATTAACTTAATGTGTATGGTTAATAGGTCACTTCTTAAACATACAAAAAGGTAAATAATACTAATAAATATAATAATAATATAGTAATAATAATAAAGTTCTTCCACAGCAATCATTGTATCATCACAAAAAAAACCCCTGTATATACACT
>VZTA01009849.1:0-19574 GCA_013398855.1 Mohoua ochrocephala
GAAGTGTTTGGAAAACGCTCTCAAGCACACGGTGCAACTCTGTGCAGGACCAGGAGTTGGACTTGATCTTTGTGGCTCTCTTCCAACTCAGCATATCCTGTGATACTATTATTTTACACAGAACAAGATCCCATTTCTTTTACCAGCCAGCACTGTCAGCCCCCTGGGAGGGCCAGGAGGCCATGCCCACTGGATCACAAAGCCGGCAGAAGGAATATGCACAAACAAAATGCACCCTCTTCCGCCAAACAGCTGTGCCTGCAACACGCTGTCCAGCAACAAAGTAGGGCTTTTTAAAATCAGATTTTGACAGCTAATGAATGCATTCACGGCTGTGACAAGTTGAATATCACCTGAAAGTATGAGGCTCAATTATTTTGCTCCCTTCTTTGTTTTAAACATTTCTTAATACTCCTGAAAAGGTACTTTAGTGCAATAGCAAAGACTTGCAAGTATAGAATTTGACTGCTGTTTATGCTACGTTAAATGAAAAGCATATTATAACAAAGCATGACTCATTATCTTCACACAGTACGCATATTTTGCTATCAACGAGATTAGAATGGGTAGGAGGCCGACAAAAGCATACTTGAAACAATAATCTAAGAAAGCAGCTGTCTTGGAAGCCACAAAATGCATTAAGAATCTAAATTCATTAGCTGTCACTTCTGCACCAGTGTCCTGGATCTGATCGGGAAGCAGCTTAACTCATGTCTCCCCTCACGTCTCCCACTGCATGTTTCAGGCATAATGGGCACATTCCCCTTCTTTTAATTTCCAGGGAAAACTGGAGCAGATCCTGCTTTCACCGTCACCCTCTAAACCAGCCCACTCAAGAAACAATGGATCTGAGATCTGGTCCCTGTAGTCTAATGATATTCAGACTCCTGGCTCCCACAGGGAGCCCTCTCAGTCAGCTATACACTTTAATTTCCTTGGGAACCTTTCTCCCTTCCCTTTTGAAGCTGGACCTGGTTCACCCAAAAAGGAAAGGTTGCCTGGTACAGAGGTAAAACAAATCAGAACAAGTCTGAGCCTGATGCCTAGAAGTTGGCAACGTATTCTGTCTCTTTGTGCTGTTTTGTTTTTTAAAAGCTTCAGTCGTTTCATTTTAAGAAATAAAAAACCACCACACACACGGGCTAGGGAGCAGAGATCAGTATTCCCATTTTCTTACTCACAGGCCACTGAAGTTCAATGACTCATGCAGTATCAGAGAAGCTCCTACGTCTTGCATTATCGAAGGAGAACCACAGTGCAGCCAATATAAACCCTGGCAGTCCTCTCACTGGACTTTCAGACTTTGATGCTGGAAGATGTGCATCTGACAGCACTAAGCCTATGCAGAACTCGAGTTGAGGTCTCCTGCTTCTCAGATGAATGCTTGAATAAGCACAAACACACACCAGACATATTTCAAGAAGAACATGCGGTAACTTCAGCTTTTGGTTTTGAATCAGGTGGACAGATGTGCTTGAGGTATGGTGCTTTGATTCAGACACTTCGGCTCCAGAGCATACCAAGAATACAAGCTTATTGCTGGTCTCTGCTTTTTCCAGCAGGTCATTTTAGACAAATATGCTTTAAACAGATTTTGTAAACTAAATTTCAGAGATGCTTAATTCTGCTTCTTGGTTCACTCTTCCCTTATTTTTTAAAAACACAATACATGAGTTGAAAACTACTCCTTGTTCATTACTGGGCCTCACATCTGGGCTGCTCACTGGTAAGCAGAAGTAAATTTTCGTAAGAGCTGGTATATCCAACTGAAGTTTACTTTCAACTGGAGTCAGTATTTAGATCTAATAAAAGCTCTTTGTGCATCTTTTTACAAGAGTGTTGACATAACTTGTGGGTTAGTAAAAGAAAACAGTTCTAACCAAAAAATATCCTCTCCACAAGTTTGCCTCCTAATGAAGGGTGCAGTGGTATGTGTACTTAATATCCATCTTTTAAAGCTAATATTGACTGCTTTCTGCTACAATAGCTTTTCTAATGTTTTTGTAAATCAGATCTTCCATAGTCCTGCCCTTCTGCAAGACGTAAGGATGAAATAACTCGGAGGAAATCATGTAGGCAAGTTCCCATTGAAAAATAAAATGGCAAAGAAATAGCCATAAAGTTCCACTCTGTCCCTCTCAAAAAAACCCTGAAGTTTCATACCAACTGAAATAAGGACAAAAATTAATCTCATGGGTTTTAAATTGTTGCTCTCCCTTATTCACCTGGGAGTAGAAAAACTATGAGCTTAAATTCTGAACAACTGCAGTATACTGCTGGTCCAGACAGATCTCAGCAAAAAGACATTCCGAATGATACTGTCTAACAGCAAAAATCTTTTTCTGGTTTGCTTTGTTTTGTTCCAGGAAAGGTCTGTGACTTTGGATCATTTTAAGGAAGCTTGCCCAATTTAACTGAAAAAAATTGTACATTGCACATGGCAGTTACAGGCTCAAAAACCTCATCTTTAATCTGGGGGTAATTGAAAGAGAAAAACAAACAAAAACCGCAAAAAAACCCCACAACGTACCAAACCACCAAAACAAATGAGCCTCACCATTGACAACTGAATACTTCCACTTGTGAGAGACTCCCTACAGTTTGTACTTGTATTCTTACAGGCAAAATACCAAATCCATATCCACCTAATCCATATTCCCCTAACTTCACCTAGACACCCTGACAAAACCACGAAGGAAATGAAGAGACTGTATAAATCTGCTGAATGAATTTGAAGTCCCACAACTGCTGGGAAGAGGGAAGAGAGAGAAGCACTGTACCAATATTCTGAGTTAAACCAACTTAAGCTTTTGAATGATTTTCTGTCCATTATAACTTTTGCCCTATACACAGTTTTTGTAGCAAATAACCATGAGTAAATTGAGAATTAAGAATGGGATTATATCCTGCAGTGTAGATGGGTAACTACTAACAGCAAGGTGTGTGCTAACAGATAAACAGATAAACAAACTGCACAAATGAAGTAGCCCACTACTTCAAGGAGATAGTTGTCTTATTTATTTTTCACTGTCATATAGGATATCCCCATGACAATGGAAATAGCACTAATTTACTAAAACTGGTGGAAATTTCCTGAAATATATAAAAAGCACTAAGTTAAACGATCATGTCAGAAAATAATGATTACTGCATAATTTCCCCAGCAAGCCATGGTCAATGCTGTGAGCAAATGCTTCTTTTTGACTGAAGGAAGAGAGTAAATTTCATTGTTGTCCACACAACCCTCATTTGTGGAGAAAAGCACTATGTAAAAGCTGAAGATCGTTCAGCTCTGTGAGCAGAGATCAGAAAGCAGGTTATATCTTTGGCAGCCTTCAAAGACGTGCTGTGGCAAAACCAGATGAAATAGCACTGAAATGCAAAACAACTGAATGGATAAATCCCCTATAGCCTTTAATTTATTTGTCCTGACTGAAAGGTACTCAACTAGTATACCAAGAAGGAGCAGCTAAAGAAAAACACATCTTTATGCACAAGGTGACAAGCCATCTTTCATTTTATAAGGAAAAGCCTTACACTTACAGTAAGTACTATTTCACATTGAGGCCTATGACATGGCTGATTTGAAGCACTTGTAAAACAGAACACAACTCTCTCGAGTTTCTTTATAATATCTAATTAAAAACAAACAAGACCGTCTATCTTTGGAAAAGTAATTTTTCTTCTTCCACTGAAAAAAAAAAGTACAAAAAACATTTATTTGCCAGAGACAGGGAGGGGTGTGTGTAAAATCAGTTCAACATAACATTTCCTTCCGAGAAAATTAACACTGATTAACATCTGTAGAAGTCTGAATGACTCCAACCAGACAGGCAGTGATTGCATGAGCTAATAACTAGGGCTCTCTTTGCAAGGAATGATCATCTAACTGTGCTGTAAATTGCTGAAAGAGGGACTTCAACCTGAATTTATCACTTGCCAGAACAGCAACTTGTGCTCCTGCAACACGTTTTTCACCTCCTGTTTTTCAGTTAGCTCTAGATGTAAGTCCACTGTATACAGGCAAATCAGACTTGGCCTAAAAATGTGTTCTCATATCCTGAACTATTTTCTCTGCATCATAAAGCAAATGAACTTTTAATTCTAAAAGTGATTTAATGACCAGCATATTCTGGGAAACAGAGTTTACAACCAGCATTTGAAAATCTCAACTTTTATACTATCTTTTACTGGTTTTACTCTGTATTTACTCTGTTTTTACTCTGTATTGCTGCTCAATAAGCAATAGGTATTTTCCTTGCTTATATTTCAATTTCAAATTGCTTTAAGAATGCTATACAGGCCAATGGCACTGGCCATATAGGACAATGGCACTGCTACTAGACAGTGAACTTCCATGTCTGGGAGCAAAACTGTCAGAACCCAGGTGTCAAAAGTGATCATTCTACTATAAGAAAGACTAAAGAATACAATCCCAACTATGTAAACACCTCCTTGTAGACCAGTCATGTCCAAAAAATGTCTTCATCTTTCCTGAGAAAAAATTTCTAGCGAAAAAAGGATTTTCTTACTTTAGCATACTCTACTTCCATCAGTATTTGCAAAAATTAAAATCAGTAGGACCAACCCTCTGAAGAGCCCTTTGGAGACCTGGATTGCAGAAAGTGACTATTATACATCAAGTCTGAAGGCAGTTAATATGAAAAACAGGAGTGCAACTCCAACCAATATTTTCTTAGAGGGCTGGCAGCAAACTGCCAGATGCATGTGTGACCTCAAAACAACCTTTTGCCAGATGCCTCTTTAACCTCTTACAATTACATCAACTTCTAAAAAGACTGCTACATTTTACCATTTTCTTCCTTTGGTTATGCAAATTAAGAAGATGTGCTTAATAGACAGATTGACAGTGTTTGGTTCTGTGCATTTTTGTCTCTTAAAGCCCCAAAATAAAGCTGTCTGATACAGCAGCACATAATTCTTTCTTGCCAGCATTAAAACAAGTTAAACGAGAAGTCTTCATCTTCCTTCTTTTCTCCTCCTCCCTTGAGTCCATGGTCAAAACCAGGTAACTTTTTGAGATAGTTGCGAGTTAAGGGGCCAAGACAATGTTCAGCCAAAGCAAACAATAAATCACTTTAAATACTAGTTACCATTTTAAAATAAATAACCTTTTCTTTCATAAAAAGTATGCTGTACATCTTATGTTACAATCAACAGAAGCCAACACAACATTCAGATTCAAAACTGGCTTGTATGCTAATATTTTGAGAAGGGCATTTTCTGCAAATTTAAAAATAATCAAATTCGTAGCATGAAAGCATCATGAATATGTTCCAGGGGCTCAAGCCCTAGAAAGCAAAAGGAAGAGAAATTATGTGGAATGAAAAGTAAGTAGGTCATGTATACCAAAATGTTAAATATACTAACATCTGATTTGTGGCTGAGAGAACTGTTTTTAAAATCTAGAGGTGTACAAGTAAATGCAGAAATGCATTTTTGTCAACAAAAACATACTTTGATGAGGCATTAAAAAGAAAGATTCCTTCTGCTGTATAGAATCCAAGAGGGGGGAAAAAAAAGCATTTCCTTTAAGAAATATAACTCCTTATACAGCAAAACAATGAATTTCAGTTGTTCTGTAACCCAGATCCTTTAATCTGCATAAGAGATGCTGACTGAGTTCACTCAACCAAATCACTACTGGCTTTCAGAATACAATCAACACATGCTTTTCAACAGTATTAATATAGCATGAAGCTTGTGCTCCTAATTATTCATGTTTTTGCATTCTGTTTTTTCCCCCTGCTGTAAAATATGCAAATTTACTTCTTTGTGTTATTTAGGTCCCACATGGGCCTCAACAGATCTGTTTGGAACGAATTACAAGCCAACATCTAGATACATGCTGTCAACATTTCAAGCTTCATTGTTTTTATTAGGTTGGAATGTCATTATAGATTTGATATTAGGCTTTAAAAAGCTTTTTATAAATCTCTTGAAAACCCACAGTCTAATCAAATGGTGCACTGATAATTACTACTACTGCACTTTTGTGTGTGAAAGGGGGAGAGCAAAGCCCTCCGAGCCCTGAATCCGAGGGAAATCCCCATCTAGCGGCACCACTGAAAACCGCAGGTTGTTTTTGTGCAAAATTAGTCCCAAAGAGGATTAGTTTGACTGCATCACTGAATGAAGTGGAGACATTACCTCCTTATGCAACTAAGGATCGGTAACAGGAGAGGACTGTTCCTTCTGAATTCCTCCTCCTCCCTTTTCAATCAACTCTGGCTGGCTGCAAAATTCAATGCCCAGATGAGCTACTGTGGTTTTTAAGGATAAAAACCATAAAGCAGCATTTCAGGAAACAGGTCACTTTAAATACTGTAACTTCTTAGCGTGCATCAAAAGCGTTCACTTACAGTGGCACAGGCTGATACGTATAAAATATTCTTTAGATAAAAATATTAAAAGATATCCCCAAATCTCAGATTATCATAAAGTTAGTATTAAATATTTAAACCTCGAAACCCATAAAAAAACAGTAGCTTGGTTATTCGAAAACTACGAGGTTGGAAATAACTACACGAGCACTTCCTGTTATATAAAAAATAGGTAATGCAAGTCCATTGATGCAGAAAATGAAAGGACATTGAGACACCGCTTTTTTCCAACTGGCACAACGCCTTGTACGTTTCTTTAATGTAATAGTATATTTTAAAACACTGCAGCAGCCCAACCTTCCTTACTAGCACCACTAAAAGCTCCTTAAATATTAATGAAAAAGCAATATAGAGATTTTCAGGGACTTACTACACATTACTACTAACTCCTAGAAAACAAACAGCAGCAATAACACCAAGATTTTACAAATCTCTCGATGCATTTAATCTTTGAGGTGTGTATGCAAAGGGAAGAAAGCAGAAAAGTATTTGATTTGCTGTAATGAATTAGTATGAGGGTAGTCCTTTGTTTCAGGAGTATCAGTATGTTAAATTTCCCTTTCATAACAGATTCACTCCAGAAAATTTATACATATATACATTTCTCTCAGAGGCAAACATTTAAGGAGCTCTTAAAAATACACGTAGAGATCTGTACTACTAAGATCAATATGGAAACAGTAAGGATCCTATTGTAAGGCCTTTTTACATGTTGGGCAACGGTGGGGGTGGTTCCTTAATTCAAATATGCACTTTATCCAAAGTACCCCCAAAAACTATCTGCACGCAGAGCAAATTCGTGGCAAAACAGAAACGGCAATTTGGAGAGGAACAAGCATATGTAAAATTGTTCCTTGGAAAAACAGTCCAGGTTTCCAGAACTAAAGGCTGACTTGGGTTGATTATTTTACTTTTTTGTACCTTCAGTACAGAAGATTTCCCTTTTGTTAAGGATGTTCTTCTGCAAATAACTGCAGTTAACAAAGGGAAACATTCATCTGGATGTAAATCATACTTTTCACAGTCTCACAGATGAGTGAGGATACTGCTGCCTACAGATGAGGATGATCCCGTAGGAAGGAATTATAACACTGATTTAAGTCAACAATATACATACTGAATACGTCAGAGGAAGGTTCAAGCACCTCCTTTAAAATAAAGCCAAAGTTCAAATGCATTGCTGAGATTAAACTTTTTAAGAGAGTAAGTCATACCTGACCACCAAAATTTTAAGATCATAATGTCTGCTATCATCCACCATAATTAATCAAACTCCTTGTGTATTCTTTCTGCAGCTCGTTATGTTCCTCACTTTGTCACAGCAGGTTGTAATGATGAATTCAACAACGTCCCACTTCTCACAAAAAGTTCCCAAATCTTCTACCTTTCAACTGATATTAGTACCAGTTCTCTTCTACATTTTTAATAAGGAAGAAATAATTGCCTTATCCTGTATTTCATCTCACAGGATGAAAAACAGTAGTTCCCACCTCCTTCTCTGTGAAGTTTTAGATGCTGGTGCAAGCCTGAACACATTTGCTCTACAGAGTTTCTTCTCTTCAGACATCATCATTGAAACAGAAGGGACACTGGTTAATTGAACAAACCCAAGACTCACTTAAATACCGCAGATCCTTCTATTTATTTGGAAGAGATTTCAAAACATTTAATTTCTTATGTCTATGACTATTTTCTACTGAGAGGAAACTTAATAGCCAAAATCATGCTTGCTCCAATAGTGAGAAATATTAACAAATCAGGATTAATCCAAAATTTGCTCATAAGTTCTAGATGGCCTTCCTGGATGGATCTAGGAAAGCACAGCAGAAAGAGGTTCGCAGTGCAGAAGTGTATATTCATTACAAAATTCCTGCCAAACTTTCTTATCGTGGCCACAGCCTCCCTGTGTCCGTGACAGTCACTCTACTCTGATGAGAATCCTGTGCCTGTTCGCTTTTCCTTAGGTACTTATTCGTTGAAAAACTCTGTAACAAAATTGCTGACTCTCAGAAAACAGCCTTCGGGTGACGCTTTAGTGCTCCCTGGAAGTACCAATGCTCCCTACCACTCGTTAAGAGGTCTGCTCCTGAGGCTGAGAGCAGAGCTCTGAAATGACAGCCATTGGCCAGTATTGAAAACCCACGTTAATTTACGTCTAAAAAAACGAAAGAGAAAGCTGTCCTAAGTTCAGGGAAGAAACAGAAGTTAAATATGTTTAAAAATCAGATTTGTCAGCACCTGCAACTGAGCTGCTTCTCCAAACCATTTCCTCCATTGCAATATACAGCATAAAAAGATCCCGGAGAGAAAACCAAACAAAACCCAACAACTCTTAAATCCATGGAACAGATTGCCCTTTAAAACACAAGTCAAAAGTAAACAAAGCCTTGAACTCAGGCATGGTCAAAGGATCAGATCAAGAGTTCCTCAGAGAACTGTGCTGCCTCCAGACAGAGTGAGAGACAGCACAACCATCCTGGCTGTCCAGCCCCGAGCACACCACCGGGCTCGGCAGCCCCTTCCCAGTGCCAGGGCTTTGGCTCTCTGTGCCCGTGGCCAGCACAGATGGCGCAGCCTGAGCACATCCATCAGGGCAGGCAAAGAGCTGCGGGAGAAGCCTCATTTCTTGGTCCTTGCCAAAAGCACCCCGCAGGGATGCCTGGGAACCTGGGTGACCACAGCCCTCTGAGCTGACTGCCTGGCCTGGCCTCAGACGTGCCTCATCCCTGCAGACCTGTCTGGCGGTCACAGTCCCGGCTGCCCCCGGTCACTGTCCCCGGCCATGCTGTGGTGTCCTGGCCCGGCACTGCACCACTCCTCAGCGAGGTCCCTGCCCGAGCCCCTGCACTCCTGGCACCCCCACTCGGCTGCAGGCTCACCTGCCTGGTGGAGCCACCAGCATCTGCTGCTCCCTCGCCCTGGCTCACTGCAATTGGGTCTGGAAAAGTAAACAAGACTCTGCACACTGGGCTCTTAAACTAAACCTGAAAACAAAATTAACTTCTCTCAGTCCTTTTGAAAGAGGACATACAGAACAATATTCTAACTGATTTTAGTTATTTATATGATTTTTTAATGATGAGGGTGATGAGACACTGCAATAGGCTGCCCAGGAAAGCCATGTTCGAAGTCAGGCTGCACAGAGCTTTGAACAACAAGATTTACTGAAAGATGTTCAAGCCCATGGAGGCAGGTTGGACTACATGATCTTCAAAGGTGCCTTCCAACCCAAACCATTCTATGATTCTATGATCTTTCAGTCGCTTCAAGCAAAAACACTCACCACCC
Organism: Mohoua ochrocephala; assembly: GCA_013398855.1. Classification (NCBI taxonomy): domain Eukaryota; kingdom Metazoa; phylum Chordata; class Aves; order Passeriformes; family Acanthizidae; genus Mohoua; species Mohoua ochrocephala. The sequence goes on from VZTA01009849.1 coordinate 9,693, forward strand.
ACCCCAGTGGAACCATCGGCACCATGGGGAAGTTTGCAGAGCTGCTCACTGTCTTGCCAAACACATATGGGAAGCAGCATTCCTGTCTCAGATTTTCAATTCCTGATCTTAGACTGAGATTAGGACTACAAGACACTTAGATGTTTGAGATTGATGGGAGATTTTTAGCTGTGTGCCAAACCACATTAAACCTGTATTTTTCTCCATGGCTAGCACCAGTAGGAATGAATGGTAGGCTGGAATTTATTTTATATTACGAAAGCCACAAAACATGAGAAATTCCTTAAGAACTACTACTCTCCGAGATTCCCAAGCTAAGTGAAAATTACTTGTTTTCTTAATTCTGGCTTTCAGAATGTTAACATTAAAAACAATTTGTGATGATCAGGAAAACCTATGAAACACTTTTCCATATTTCTGCATTTGATTCACTCATCAAAACCAACTGCATGCGTTATGCCCATTTCATAAGCCTCTTTTCCCTTTTCAGAGTAACAGTTCTGCTTGTTACAGAACAAGCACCACTTTTACAGCTTCACGAAGAGATGAGATGACCGGTATCCAGAAAATAAGTGAACTGGTAGTTAGACATAAAAATGCTTTAGTCTCTGGTAGGAAATTGTATTTTGTATTTATTTTATAGAGAGGGAATCACAAATTATTTTTTCTTGACTCTCACACATGCAATATTTGCCCCAAAAGCTAAAATAGAGAATTTCTTTCAGCTACCAGGCTGCAAAGTTGGTTTTGTTGATTCTGCTGTTTTTATGAGTCACCTTTCTAGTCAGACATTGAATTCCCAAATGCATTGATACTTTACAAGGAAAGGTAGATTTCAAATATAGCAATTTATAACAGGACTTGGAGAAGTTATGAAAAAAAAAGAAAAACAAATTATCCTCAGGATTTGACAGGGCAATAGCTGTGATGGAGCTTTCTCAGAAAAGCGTTGAATTTTCTTCTCTCTTTTTCAAATATCAACCGATACAGAAAGATTCCTCCCATGTCCCCAGGATATTGGTAAACTAGGCTTTTTGTTCTTATATGCTCTGAATGGAAGACTGGGTTTAAGAACCAACTTAAAACATAAGAAATTAAATTCTCACTCCCTCTGAGAGTGTTCACTGCCTACAATAGTGTTCACACTAGCGGTCCTAGAGATCTACTACTGGGATGTGTTAAAGATATTTAATATTGGATTTCCAGAATATTTTACACCAGTTTAGAAAAGCTTCAGAACATTCCATCTCAGTAACAAAATGGTTACTAACAGAATGGCTAAGTCATGTGGTTTGGGGTTTTTTTTTCCCCACTGACACTATTCCTAGATAAAAACACCCCTTCCAGATAAATATCTGCTTAAGTCCTGACCCATAATTCTGCAACTACATTTGTCTTGCAAGACAGTGATATGCTCCACTGATAAAGCTGATGGCAGCTCTTCTGCCTAGTACAGTCCATTTCATTGCAGGCTGCTAAATTAACTTCTGTCTGAGCAAAAAAAAAAAAAAAAAAAAAAAAAAAAAAAAAAANCAAAATTGATCGTTCTTAAGATTATATTTAACAGATTAATTTTATGTGAATTTATGTGAACAAAGTTTAAATAGTCACTGACAGCATTTCAGGAAAAAGGAATGAAGCTAAATTGAATGCAGAATCAGGACCAGCAACTGTGGGACATAGCAACATTTGGGTGCAGAATTCTGCCTGTTACAGAAACTGAAATGCTAAATGGTCTCCAGACTTTTTGAGGATGATGATGTGTCTCCTTTGACCCTTCCACAATGCAAATGCTGGAGTGACTCGATGTAGCCATCAAAACTGCTGCAGGTGAACAAAATCTAGTGGAAGCCAGCCATTAAGCAGGACAACATAGTCACAGATGTGAAACAGATTTGTTTTAATGGAGAACTTTTGCCAAAAATCTAAGTTCTCCTCAGGAAGGGCTCCAATAGTCAGTCTCTCATACTGTTAAGACTTCGTTAATCCAGAGGCTTTTGTGACTTGAAAATGCTCAAGAAGAAGTAACACTTAAACAGAGAAACACTGTAAGATTCCTGATAAGAACGAGTCAATAAATCAGAGCAGAAGAAGTTGAATACTGATGATGACAGATTCACAAGGAGGAAAACAAATTGTCAAAAGAGAAAAAAGAAAAGGATTGGTTTCACCATAACAGCAGTAATTTTTTTCTCTTCTGCTCACTTAAGCCAACCTGCAAAACTGTGGCAGGGCTTGATCAAAGCTCAAAATTTAGCCAATTCACAGGTGTGTATACTTCAGATTAGTTTTTGAATAACAAGAAGACTTTGAAAACCCGAAACTGCTTAATTTTTATCAAACTAAGAGTCAAATTCTGAGACAGAACATCTACATTCACCATGACCAGAAATGCATAGGTGCTTCTTGGCTTCTAATATAAAAATGGGGCAAAATGAAAAGGAAGGACCCTGAATAAAAGCCAATCCTTTAACAACTGCAGTAAGATATTCCCTTCCCACAGCTCTAATCATAAAGCTAAAAACCTAAACTTTGACCTTTCTTTTTTTGTAAGGATGTAACTTCTCCCACTCAGAGCATGAAAGGAAAACAAGAAGCAACATTTTCAGCGCTCCTGAATATGAGTTCAGACCTATGTAAATAAAACTTCAGCTATTTACTCCAAATGACCAGAATAGGAAAATTAACTTCATCAGGAAAAGTAAGAATACTAAACAATTTTTATCATGGCTTCCCTTAACATTTCATTTAGTCTAAGCATCTCAAAGAAACTTCAAAACTTCAAAAATGAAAGAATCACTTTGTACAGAAGCACCACTTACCCACAATAACAAATCCATCTGCTTCTCTCTCTGACACTGTAACCTTCTTTGAATCCTGACTTTTTCGGAAGAAGCTGAACATAGTCTCTTTGGGTTCTTTTTTGTCTTCTAAGGTGTTATCTAAAATGAAGACAAAACATGTTAAATAAATATATGGTAACAGAACTTAGAATAAATTCACACAACAGACCATAGGTATGTAGTAAGGCCACATACCTAATACTACAGCCAATCTTTATTACCCAGTTTGAAATATCAGGCATTTGTGTGTCAGACAGATTATCTTGTTGATGTAGCAATTTACTTCAAATTTACATCAAGGCAGGAGGAGAGTGAAGTACACAAGGGTTTTTATACAAAGTTAAGGAGTGGAATCATTTAAAAAAACCCAAAAACCTTCAACTTTTCTAAATGAAAATTAAAGAAGAAAACTCCTGTCAGCATTTATCCAGCATGTTTCCATATTTTTCTGCTACTCTGTATTGTTACTAGACAAACATTCTCTTCAAAGATAATGGTAACTATTTTCAGTTTCCCAGTTTGCAATCTTAAAGACAGCCTAACAGTTGAGTACATTTGATTAACAGTTACCAGTGATTTCCTTTAAAGAAACAGCAGCAAAATAATTTGTAGCAATTTTTTTGCCACAATAACTCATTAAAAGAATCTTCCAAGGCAGCTAAGAACTCTGTTGCTAGAACAAAACAAGGAAACAATTGGGACAAAAACATGGACTGCAAAGGAAAATCTCAGTATCTCCTCTCTCAGGACTGGAAGATTACATAGAAGCAATCCTAAGTAGCTTAAATAGAACGAAGTCATACTAAAAACCCATGAAGGGACACATGAGGGTCCCTCGAAGGCCGAATTTGGACCCCTGGACAACACCAACCTATAGAGCAGCCTGTCTGGCTGAAACACATTATGTGCTGGACACAAAGAAGAAGGTTTAAATAAAGGCATGAGAAGGTCTTCTCTACTAAAATACCCATATAAAATTGGGAAAAGTGGAATAATGTAATTTCAACTTTGAAGCAGAGCTTGAGGAGCAGAATCCTGATTTATTTTGCAGACAGCAGCGTGTTAAGGAGAAGGGACTGACAAACCAAGAGCAACACCTAATATACACCTCCAACAGAGGAAAAGACTCCAGGGTAAAGAATTAAAGATGTATAAAGTGTCAAGTGTCTGTAACATTATTTCACACTAAATTTAACAAAGAAGACTCTTTAGAATGTGGGAAAGAGTGAAGAGTGCTACTGTGAAATGTGCAGATTTAGGAAAAAAAAAAAAAAAAAGAAAAAGAAAAAAAGAAGAAAGATAAAAAGCCTGGATTAACTATTTGCTGGAATTCTTCACTCTCCACCCAAATATTCATAAACAAGACTTTTTTTTGCCCTGGCCAGGGACCTGTGGCAACTCACTACTGACTATTCATATAAACTGCCTAAAATTCTGCTGTTGCAAGCGATCACACACTCCAGAAAGTCCTGTAGGAAGTGTAAGCACTGGCTTTCAGGAGCAGTGTATAAATAGGTCATGGCAAAAGCGGCAACTATTCAAACTGTGGCCTGATACCTGAGACTTGAAGACTGAATACGCCACAGCCTGGCCAGCTACTGCTTGCTTATGCTGACACAGTGCAACTTCTAGTCACCAAATAACCTACACCAATGTGCACAGGAACAGAACAAACCATTCCGTGATACAATCCCGGGAATACAGTAATTTAAAAAAAAATGTTATTTAACTGCGGTTTATTCCTTTTTGCTTGTTTTCCTACCTTTGCAAGAGAAATACTGATATTTCCAGTTCCATGGAGATTGCACAGTAGAAACTCCTAATTATCTCATTTACTCCTTACCTTCCCCCACACCCAGGCTCAACACATGGCGCCAGCAGCATATTCCTTTTTCAGCCCTCAGGGAATAAGTCTTCTCCTGCTACCAATTAGGGTTGTCAGTCCCATAGCTCAAGTGGTAAAAACCTGTGCTGTAATGCTCAAGAGTCAGGTTTCTGCTCCAATGATGTATGAAGGAGAGGCAGTTGTGGAACAGTTTAAAATGCAATTTTACCTTCATCCTAAGTGTGCAACAACAAGAAGCAAAACCAACTTGATGTGCAAAATCTTACAGAGAGCTTTGGTAAAGGCTCAGATTCCAGTCAGTCACTTGAGGTGCCAGAGCTGCAGTTGCTCCAATCACATTTTTTTCCTCTTTTGAGATCTGCGTTATTGTACAGTTTTCAGCTCTATCACATAATGTCCCCCTTCTCTTCTTTCTTGCACAAAGAAAAGCATCTTAATCAGTATATGCATGGCACAAAAGGCTTGTATAGGGAACCATGCACTTTTAGTCTGTAAAATCCTGCATACTTAACATACCTAAACTTCACTGCTTAAAAGACAATAGGCATTTAAATTCAGAGTAAATTAGCAATCAGGACAATTTGATCTAGCCAAATTAATGTTACGAGCACTTTCACATACCACACTTTTTTACTTTCGTTGACAGTATCCCAATTCTTTCTAAAACCCACAGAATTCATCATATCTACATACATAAGTGCTGATCTTTATTTTGGAATTTTCATTTTCTGAAGTAGCTTAATTCCACTGCCAGCAGTATTTCTCTAACAGAAAACAAAATAAAAAACCAAAACCAAACCAAATCAAAATCAAAACACACATATAGGTTTGCTTGAAGCAGAAAACCAAACAAAATTAACAAAAGTATGTCCTAAGCTCAGGCCTCAAGTCCTTATGCTGTTAAAATCACCAGTCCAGCACTAAGAAAATAGTACATGCTGTATTTTGTGACTGTGAATGTGGGGAGGCGGTATAAAACCCACATATTAAAAAGACTAACATGTTTAGTGAGGCTGTTTCCTTCTCTAGGAACCTCTTAGAAACAAAAAGTTGTGCTTGTAGATCTCGGGTCTTTGTAAGGCATGTGGAACAAAGAGTTCACCAACCACTACTTTCAGCACTTCGGTAGCTTTGTTGAACACACTATTAAGTATAAACTAAAAAACAAAGAATGACTAAAAAAACCAGAGGGGGGCAGAGAAACAAAAATTAGAGCTACATAAAGTACAGCATAGGTAAGGGAAAGGCTGTACACAGGCAGTGCAGGGGCATTTGTGATATTTGCTCTTTTAAGGACCTTATCAACTGTGCTACTTCAAAAGTAAACATAAATCTCCCCAGCAACGGGAAATGCAACCACTAAATTTCTTGAATCACATGTTAAAAACAGAACAAAGCCCCTATCCAACAAAGAAACACAGAGCTGAATGGAAACACTCGTGCTCTTGAAGATAAGGACACAGTTTAAGCACTTGCAGAATCAGGCTGCAGTTTTACTACTTGTAGATGAGATGAGATTTCAGGTAACGAAAGCTCAGAACAACCAGTGTCATACAAGTTTCATTTCAGAATAAAAATTAAATTTGAAGTTTTGGGACCACATGGCCACATAGACTTGAGAAAAAAAATCACTCAGTTGTGGGGTTTTTTTTAAAGCTGTCAGCACAAAATCACAGAAAATACACCCACCATTCAGAGACAGTACCACATTCCTGCAGTCATTTCTCCTATGTAGCACAGCACTTTTCCCTTCCAGATGGGATTAATTTTATTTCTATAGGAGACCTGAAATTGAATTCACTGCCTAAAGATAAAAATCTCCCTTGGTAGGAATATGCAATTCCCTTCCTCCTCATGTTTCTCTCTCACAAAAAAAAGTGAACACAATCGCTGATAGTTAAGAATAATGTTTTTGGCACGGCTTCAGTCATTAGCAAATAATAAGCTCTGAGCTCCAGCAATTCTGTGAGGCTGCAAAAAATATTTTGTCTTTCTGTGAAGCTCTGAGAACATACGTGGCACTGGACAAAGATGAGTTACAGGGCTGCACAAAGGGGTTAATTTATTCCTCCTGCATTTTGTCAGTCTCCTTTGACAAGAACTATGGGCGACCTTTGAGCCAAACCAATATGTTAAATCCAATAAAATTTTTCTGTGCAACAAGGATCTCGGTATATTTACCATTACTTTTCAGCCTTTCCTGAACGTTCACAATAGTGGAGGAGAATCATAATCTAATATTAAAAACACCAAAGATGCAGATTAAGATAAAGAGACAATGCCCAGTAACACAGCAAAGCAGAATTGCAGTGGGACTGCAAATGATGAAATGAGGACAGAAGAAGACACAAAACTGACCTTAAAGAAAGAACCAGAATAATTTCACACCCAGCAGCTTAAGATATATAATCTATGGAAGAAGAAAACAGAGAGCATCAGAGCAATTCTCACTTCCATACTACCATCTGCTGTGATTCACCAATAAAGCAGCAACCAGAAAAAGAGCAAGATGTTTACAGCCCTGTACAATCCTTCTTATCGTGAAAACAACCAATTTCAGAGTCAAGAATATGCATGTTGAAAATATTTCTCTGTGACACCAAAAGAACAGTTTAAAAGCTTTTGGCCTAGTCTAAGTTACTACGTGAAAAAGAAAGAAAAAAATGGCATATAATTTCTTTTCTCTGGCATTAACATTAGTCATGGTTCTTTAGGTTGTATTTCTTGAAAACAGAAGAATGGAAAGTATCACAAGAAACCCAAATTTTTTTTTAAAAAGGGATAGATGTATAATGAAACATTAAAAAAGATTTTTTTTCTGTATTACATAAAATGTTAGTATTTATTTTTAATGTTTTTATAAAATTTAAAGAAAGCAGAAATACAAGAAGTATACAACCCAAATTACTATAGTATAAAAACACTTGAAGAGGCTGAATCATAGAAAATCAGCCACAACCGAGTCAGACAATAAAAGCACAGGTGACAAAAACAAAGCCAGGAGTGAAACAACAGCACTCAAACTGATGTAAACATTCAAAACCCCGAAGTCAGAAAATGCAAAGAGAGAAAGCTAGGTGTTAATGAGACACAATCCTCGACAGGCTGAAGCCTACTGTTTTCCCTTCGAACAATTTTCTCTTGAATGCAAACCTTCAACAGCTGCTGAGTGTGATACAGACACGCATTTGCAAGGACTCGTACAACATGTTTTTCTAGCCGCTGACCCTTCAAACCCATGCAGCCCTAGAAGGGCCACTGTGCAGCAGCCTGCTGCACCTTGCTCCAACAGTCACACCGATGAGATCTCTCCTTTCAAATCTCTGAAGATGTGCTACGGAGATGAGGATACTCTCTTGCAAATAAAATACTGAAAAGGTGAATGTCACGGTGACACCGAGGAGGTGACAACCAGCTAAATCTCGTGTAACATTTAACTCCAGGGCACTCCCATGTCACATGCTGGTTCTGCACAGCTTCTGGCAGTAGCTTGTTTCCTTGGCAAGCTGACACAAGCTGCTGCTGTAGAACAACACTGACCCAGCCAACTAATAAAAACCACTTTGTACTGGTTAGCAAGCTGAACTGGCCCGTGGCTGATTAGAAGAGACAGTCAGCACATGGGTAGTTCTGCCACTGCCCTTTTAAGCCAGAGCAGAGTTAGATTTTCCCAAGTATTTCCTGAAACACCAATCCTGGAAAAGAAAAGGAAATCACAGAACCACGGAATGGCTACAGTTAGAAAGGACCTTCAGAGGCCACCTTGTCCAACCCCCTACTTAAGCAGAACCATCTTAGAGCTGGTCGTTCAAGGACCATATCCAGATGGCTTTTGACTATCTCCAAGGACGGAGACCCCACAACCCCTCTGGGCAACCTGTACCAGTGCTTGGTCACTCTCACGGTGACAAAAGTGTCCCCTGATGTTCCATGAGGAACCTCCTGTGTTTCAGTTTGCACCTTTTGCCTCTGTTCTGTTCACTGGGCATGACTGACTAGAACCTGACTGTCCACTTTACACTCGTCCTTCAGGTATTTATATTCATTAATGAGAGCCCTCTGAGCCTTCTCTTCTCTTCTCTAGGCTAAACAGTTGCAGCTCTCTCAGTCTTTCCTCATATATAAGATGGTCCAGTCCCTTAATCGTTGTTATGACCCTTCTTCGGCCTCTCTCCAGTATACCCACATGTGCCCCCATATCCAGCACTCCAGGTGTCCCACCAGTGCATAGCAGAGGGGAAGTAGCAGCTCCCTCGACCTGCTGGCAATACCATGTCAAATGCAGACTGGGACATGTGAGTCGCCTTTGCCACAAGGGCAGTTGGGAGGAACCTCTCCATGCCAGGGACCAATTGGGAAAACACAGGAAAAAGGCAAGATACATGGCAAGTGCCACGTCCAGATGCTATCCCTGTCTTACATCCATCAGTTGTTCTGAACGTGGGGATTGAGCACCAGCTCAACTTCGACCACGAAATAAAATGAAATTAATAAAATAGAATAGCTCAGTTGGAAAGATTCTACAATGATCATCTGGTCCAACTGCCTGACCACTTCAGGGAGGATCAGAAGCTAAAGCATATTATTAATGGCATTGTCCAAACGCCTCTTAAACACTGACAGGCTTGGGGCATCGACCACCTCTCTAGAAAGCCTGTTCCAGTGTTTGACCACCCTCTCAGTTAAGAAATGCTTCCTAATATTCAGTCTAAACCTCTTCTGGTGCAGCTCTGAATCATTCCCACGTACCCTGGGATATCCACTGGACACCAGGCAGAGGAGACCAGCATCCCGTCTCCACTTCCCCTCAGGAAGCCGTAGAGTGATGCGGACAACCCTCAGCCTCCTTTTCTCCAAGCCAGGCAAACGCGAAGTCCTGAGCTGTTCCTCACAGGACATTCCCTTCACCACTGCTTCAGCTTTGGATGTAGCTGCAGAGCCCACAACTACACAATACTCCAGGTGAGGCCACACCAGTGCTGCCTACAGCAGGATAATCACCTCTTTTTGCACTGTGCTTGATGCACCCCAAGACGCCTTTTGCCCTCTTGGCTGCCAGGGCACGCTGCCAAAGTACACCTGAGGGGAGCCACTATCTGAAGGGAGTGGGGAAAACGCCGGGGAGGGGAAACATGGGGCGATTTAAAAGGATTAAATGACAGGACAGGGCTGGAAGCTGACGGCCGATCCCCC
>VZTA01009849.1:19632-38581 GCA_013398855.1 Mohoua ochrocephala
CCCCTCCATCACCCACCCGCCCGCTGCCGCCGCCGCCGCCGCCGCTCTCACCAACCTCCGCCTCCGCTTCCGGGTCGCCTCGGGCGGAGGGGAAGTCCCGCCCCGACCGCCCGCTCCCGGGGCCGCCGTCCCTCCCTCCTTCCCTCCGCGGAAGGCGGGAAGCGGTGCCGGCGATGGGCGACATCCACGAGGTGCCGCGGCCGCGCATCGCCACCGGGCAGCTGGCGCAGCACATCGGGCAGCCCGTCTGCTTCGTGGGCCGCGTCGAGAAGGTCCGCGGGGCGCTCGGCGGGGTCTGNAGCGGGGATGTGGCTGCCTCGTCGCTCTGTGCGGAGGGGCTGGCGCCGTCCCTGGGGCAGCTCTGCGGCTCCAGCCGGCCTGGGAGCAGGGCGGGAGGCGGACGGAGCTTTGCGGGAAAGAACCGGCTCAGGCGACCAAGGCTGTGACGCTTCCAGGTGCCTTTGGAGCGCACAGGCCTAATGTCTTTTCTAAACGTACATGTTCTTTTGTAGATTCATCCTAGTGGGAAGCTTGTCGTACTTTCGGATGGACTCGGAAAGCATACGACTGTGGAGCTGAGCGAGCCTGTAAGTTAAGGAATGCTTTGGAAGTGATGCCGCCTCTTGTGGATTCCGGAGGTTTTGTCTCTTCTGAAACCTGTGCATGCCTCCTATGTTTTGAGGTTTTCCACCTATGTTTCACTGCCTCTCTTTCTCGCATCTTTCAGCTAACCTGTAGTCCTCTCACCCATGAGCTGCCTTGGTCTTCATCAATTTTCAGCTGGTGTTAAGAGACAGAACTCATTCCTTGTCAGACACATCCCTGTCTGGCTATTTTCTCTTACTCTATTAGTTGTTCACAGTGTAATATAATCCACTACGTTTATTAGCATTATTGTAATTTCACTCTTTCCTCCAATTTTCTTATTGCTTTTATAATCAAAAAGAATATGGTGTTTTCAAGAGTTTTTTAAGTTAACATTGCTACATCCTCTTAGAACACTTGTCATAGCGTTTCAGTAAACTTCATAGTTAGCTGGAAGCATTCTTTCTTAAAAAAAACCTAAGCGATTAATGCAATGGGTGTAAGATATCATTAGAACTACTGAACGAAAATACTGCTTCCTTTGTTATCACCTACCACTGAAGGAGTAACACTTTGGCATTCTCTTCTAAGTATGATTTTTCCACCAAGAAATGTTGTAATTAAAGGATTCTTTTAAATATGATGGCAAATGCTCTAGCTTGGCTCAATGCATGTGTTGTATATTAACATCTTTTTCTCTGAATGAGTTGTTAAATGCTGAGAAACCTTGCAATTTCCATGGGAAATAATTGCATATGGTACTCTCTCAGTCTTTCAAGATAAGAGTCAGTCCTTGTTGATGAAAAATGCAGTTTGATCTGGAAGAGTTTTGTCTTGTAAATTGAAGATTGCTGACTTCAAACCACAACAAAATGTCTCTTACCTCTTTCTTGAGTTTGTGAAAACGTTTCCTGCCTTGGGTAGTTAAAAATTCAGATGTTAGCATCTGACCAATGATTCTATAATATTTTCTGTAACAGTGCAAGTGGTTAAATTCCATAAATGCAAAGCTGTAGTGCTGGGCACTTCAGTCTGTGTTCCACTGCCTTGGGAGAAACTGGTGTGTGCAAAAACATGAGGCCAGGTTCATCTCTCCAGTTCACCCAATGTCAGTGGGGAAACTTCTAGATTTGCTAATCAAAATGCTTTCTAACTTTTTTCCCTTTCAATCTATTTCTCTTTTTGTGTGTGTGTAGTTCCCTCTCTCAACAGAGAAGCCCAAAATTATGGAGAGGGAATTATTCCAGAAGACTTACTAGAAAGTGAAAAATAAGACTTAGATATTGGAAGAACATTACTGAAATAGTACTGCACTGTTAAAATTTGTATCTTAAAAAACAAAGGAAATGTTCAAGCTGTATTATTTTGGAGTAAGATATAATTTTTGGCCTTTTTTTGCCTTTGTTCAACCAAAGGCTTATTAGTGTCAGTATCTTTGTACTCTGAGCATTGACAGATTACTTAAGAAATAATTTCCAAATATACCTCCTGCGTGTGGAACACTGGAACTGCTCTCTGGAATGTGTGATACCTCCTTAGCTCTTACAGAGTTCTAGAATACTTAAGAAATAATTTCCAAATATACCTCCTGCGTGTGGAACACTGGAACTGCTCTCTGGAATGTGTGATACCTCCTTAGCTCTTACAGAGTTCTAGAACTGACACAGGTTTGAATGCAGTGCTTTAAAATCAGAATTGTTCTGCCCTCTGTGTCCTATATTACTCTCTGTTCAGTGATTAAATGACTAATTAAATTATTAATATAAAAGTTTTATATACTTATAAACCGGTATCTTTCCTCGGATGCTTCTTCATATTTTTTTTTGTTGGTATTGAATTGGCTATTACAAAACCTGTAAATCTCTAAGTGAAACAAGGTTTTTGTGGTTTTTTTAGGCAGGGAGGGTGACAGGGCTGTTCAGCAGTACTGTACTGTTTGACATGGAACAGAATCTGTCATGACATGAACAAACCATCAGTTGTGGAGAGTTCCTGGCTTAAGTGCTGTGCAGTAAAGGCAGCAGCTAATTTAGTGTTACTAATTTCATCTTTGGTGTGTTTTCTAGCTGGATGAGGAGATTTCAGGAGTCATTGAAGTGGTGGGAAGAGTAACAAATCAGGCAACCATCATGTGTGCATCATATGTCCAGTTCAGAGAAGATAAAAGTTTGTTTGGTAAGTAAGAGTACACGTTATGGCAAATTCATTTTGAGTTCTGAACTTGTCTTCAGTAAATCAGAAGGGAAAGCCTGATTACCTTTCCTTACAGACAAGGCCTTTCTTCAAGCTGCCAGATAAGGAGCAGGGTGTAGAAAAGGAGAGTGTCATGAGGAAAGTTCAGTACCAAATATAGTGGTTTACAGTTAAACTGTAGGGAGTGACTCAAAGCTGGCGCCAGTCTAGCTCATCGCTGTGGCCAGATTGTTCTCCCACTCCTGACCACGTGGTTCTCACCTTGTCCTGGACCTTGTGTGGTAGTGCAGCTAGCAGGCTTAAAAATAACCCTCCGGAAAACAAGCAATGAATGTTCCTGCCTTGGGAAAACGGGAGCTTGAGGGAGACTGGGATCACTCAGCTATACTGCTTTAGAATCAGCAGTACTTGAATGTTGTCAGTGACTTGTGGGGAATTGAGCTTATGCATCATAACCATTTTCTTTGTCCTTTTTCAGATCTGGAACTCTACAATGAAGCACTAAAAATTATTCATGAATTCCCTGAATACTTCCCGTTCGGTACTGGGAGGAACACTTGATTTTTATTAGCGTATATTCAGAGCTTCTAACAGTACTCTGGTTTCTTGCCCGACAGCATGGTAACAGTTGCATTTATTTTCAACAAATATACTGAAAAGACGCTGTTACATGTGCTGAGTATTGCCCATGAAGAGTATTTTCTTTGCAAATGTATTTATTCAGCAAGGAGAACACTTTGTGAGTGTCTCACTTACTGTATATATTTAACCCTTTCGCATCTATGAAGAGTGTTCTCCTGCAAGATTAGACTTGTCAGAAACTGAAATTTTTGTAAGCATCCTTTTCTAGTTGGTAGAGGGTCTAGGATACATTACAGGAAACTTGTATGGAAAAAATTTGGTGGGATTTTAATATAAAGGTTTTTGATTTAATTTGCTTTGATACAAATTTATTGAATGGGGGGGGTATTTTGCATCTTGAAAATGGTATCTTCACCAATAAAAAAGATTCACTACATTTAACTATTCGTGTCAGCATTAAATGTTAGAGTGCTATTTTCAGTGATATGTGGCGATTCCTGTTCTATTTTACCTGACACAGTTAAATTTAACAAAGTGGAGTACAAGGTTCTTGCCTTTGCACTGAGGGTAAACACTTGGAAGATGTCTAATTAGGCTTGGGGGTTTCAAGCACAGCTGACTTCTCATCACAGCCTTCATTCTTGGTTGGAGTCTGAGCAGCAGTACCAGGATTCAGCCAGCTTGTCATGGTGACTAACCATAGGAACTTCCACACAGTCCCAGATTTTGTTTCTGTCCAGGCTGCTTACAACACTTTGCAAAATTTTTGCATCACTTGAGGTAACACAATCAAAGTAAAACTGAACTTTGGAAATTTTCTCCGGGAATTAATAAAGTATTTAGAAGTATTTTAAATAAACCTTAGCCATGTTCATTAAACTTTTGTACAAACAGGTTTCAGGTTTAGTAGCTAGATTTAGTGCCTTAATAAGACTGCTAGCTTTGTGCTTATTTATAGACATCTCTTTTTTCAGTCAAGGAATATGTTTCAAAAACTTACACATTGAACTCACTACAAACTGGAGGGAGGATGAAGTTAAAAGGGGATCTATTTTCTTCTCCCCACCTAGAAGACAGACAGTGACACAGTTACTGTCACTGGGAAGGAGGTCTTCTGCAGCAGGAATCAGTCTCCTACAGCAAACAGAACACAAGGTCCATGTGGCACAATACCATGCTCAATCACCACTCTATTTTAGTGCTGAGTAGAATCAAATGTCATTCTTAATAACTGCATGCATGTTTTCCTAGCGTTTAAAACTATTTTGTTCCATTCTGCTTTAGAAAATTGGTGTTTTGTGTGTGTACATATACTCTGTAAAATGTTAATGTACAGTTAGTTACCCGGGCCACCCGTGCCCATTGGAGCAGCCTGCCACTAGATGGCTTTAGCACTTCACACAGACCAGCCTGGGGTATGAGGTCTTGAAAGTTTGAACGCACCAGGTGGGAAATGCTGGTTTCCCTTTGTCAGCCAAGACTCTTCTTGTTCATGCAGTCCTGCAGCAGTGAAAGGTGGCTGGGCAAGCTGTACACAACTAAAAGTTTCCCCTGTGTGCTTTTTATTCGTCTGCTTCTCTACAGAGTATCAGGCTGTGTGAATAAATGGCCTATCCTGGCTATGTGGCTGTACAGCCCAGACAGCAATGCAAGGAACTGTAAAACATTTTTAGTATTAGAGTACTGCTCAGGACATATATGCATTTATCATCACTATTTCCTACATGACCATGCGGAAAACTGCCAGCCATTACAGATACCAAGGGAAAGACAGAACTATGGGGCCTGCTGTCAGCTAGCCCTGATGATTAGCAGGGCCCCAGGCATCACACACACAATGAAAGGTGAGAAACTGCCAGACCTCATAGCTAATCAAATGGGAAGTAGGGGCTTTGTGGGTCGCTGACTGAAGGGGAAGCACCAGGGCAACTGTATCATAAACACCAGAGAGGGATGTCACCAAAGCCAGGGCCAACAGCAGACCAGTAATGGAAGGTGTGAAGAGGAGCTGGTGGCTTCTTTAGGAGGAGAGGAGGCTGGTGAATGGAGGGAACCTGGGAGAGGAGAAGGGGGTACGAAGTGAATGCTGTAATCGGAACAGACTTCTGGAAGTTCATGCTGTTTGGAACAGGACTGTTCCCACTACACTCACGACTGACTTCTGAGACTTGGTACCTCTTTCCTGGGCCCTTGGCTCACCCTGCTCGCCTGCTCTTGCTGCCCTGGCTTGGGCGTGGACACGTGCACAACTCGTGTGGTGCTCATGAACAAGGAGCCCGTGTGTGTGATGACAAAGTGCTTGTGCTTAATCAAGGAAGGGCTACAAGGCTGGAGCATCTAATCAAATGAAAACAATGAAATGTAATCAGCATGAGCCACAGGATCAAAACATTTTAGCATGCAAGGCCACCTTCGGCAGAGTTGAGCTGAGATATACCAGGAAACAGTACATGTAAAAGTAACTGCAGCTAATAAAATGTTTGTAGCTATACTTTTTGTTAGAAAACAAGAAATCACCCCCAAAATTACATTTTATTAATTTTAAAGCAAAACAAGGAAAAATATCTGGTAATTAAAAAACATACAGCTCTTGCTTTGTAAATTTTGCAAATAGTGTAATTACTGACCTGAAAGCCTAATTACTAACTGCAACAGCCAAAATTCACAGCGATACTGTGCCAGAATATGCACATTCTTAATTCAAAACATATCAAAGATATGAGTATTAAATAAAGTCAGCATGTAATTTAACTTAATGATAGAATTTGACACACAGTTATAGTCAAGGTGAAAACATTATAGATGAATTTTCTTTACATCAGAAAATGAGACCATATTGGTAGTTGCATTCACCTCAACATGAAAGTTACCAGGAAAATTTACTAAATGTTACTACACAAGAATAAAAACCAAACACTTGACACTTAGAAATCCTCATTTCCATAAAGCAAAAGCTTTATTGCCTGTATTTATATAAATAGGGTATCATACAGTAAGCCCCAGTTTACATTTATAAATGGAGAACATTTTGAAGAGCTCTTCAACAGCAACATGAAGTGTGCAAAAATACTGGAAAGAGAAATAAATATTCTAAAAAGAAAAAAAAGGAACTGCTCTCCCATGCCTAGAAATACCAAGTACCTCTTAGATTTTTAACTTAAAAAAAGATCTTTGCCAATTTTAGATCAAAATAAATGCAGATGTATTACAACATTAATGCTAAACCAGAAAATATAACCCAAAGTCCTGAATGTAATCTTGTACACCTACAGAAAACATTTCCACATTTTATCTTCTTGAAACTACACTAGAGCACATAGAACGAGTGGTATATTACAATATATTCTCTTTTAAAACACCAATTTTCACAGTCCTGGCAAACAGTACCAGTTTATTGCTAGCATTCCATTTAGTATTTCATAGCACACAAGTGTTGAGTAACTCATATACTGTAAATAAACACACACCAAGTAAACTGATGTTATTATCACATACCTTAAAACAGGTTTGGTTTTTTCCCTAATTTGTGTGAATTTTGTTGCCTACAAAGTCAAGGACAACAATACCAATTAGCTCCTAGCACACTATTAGCAAAATACCATTGACGCTCTCTCAAGTTAATAAATAATCTTAATTCCAGCAGGTAACACATCTAGAAGTACTTTGATCAATTACTTAACATTGCACAGCCTTTTGGGATCAGATGGGTATCCACTAGTGACCAGAAGCAGGATTTATACAGGTTGATTCCACACTTCCAAGTATATTTCCCAAGTACAAGGAAATGCTGATTATCTCAAAGTCTTCGAATATTTTTGTAGTCAAAACTCTGCACGTAGTTTAAAACTTACATATTTACAAGTCTCCAGTCCTTGAGATTTCAGATCTTCACAGTACTAAGTTAAAAATTTATCAGATACAACCTCCTATAGTTTACCTGCACTCTACACTGAAACAGTCACATGACTTCTCAGGGAACTCTTGTCTAGGATACAGTCATCGCTAGGAGAGAAAACCCCCAAACTCTTTAGCATTAAAATTCACATCAGCTGGATATGTAGGCTAGTTAAGTAAGAACCTGAATTGCAAAGACGTTGCTTTACTATCAACAGAACCTGGGAACAGAAAGAAATGGATTTTTCTTTAAAAAAATCTTTAGAATACAGTTGACAGTGGCACTTTGAATGAACTTACAAGGAAACAATCATTTGCATACAAGAGTGTGATCAAACGATGAACAGTGGAATCCACAGCATCACTTTGCCATCTTCTGAAGGACACTTTTCAAGTGTTTATTTTGAAGATCTGCTTTCACAGCACATAAACTCAGCTTTGGGGCCAATCAGCATTATCTTGAAAACTTTTTTAATAAAGGTCTTTGGATTTTAGCAAATCCAAAGAGTCCACAATCCCAGGAGTGCTTTTCTTCGATCCTCTGAAAAAGGGCCACGCACTGTACCTAGAGGCTCACTTCAGGAATACCTGTTTCTACCAAGCACAGTCATACACACATCATTTTACCACTTTGATAGCAATTTATTTTTTCACAGTAAGTCACAAATTACCTTTGTCTAAAATATATGCCTGGACTATGATGGACATCCATTAGAGAGCCACACATTTTCTAACAGTATTTATGCCTGGACAGTCTCTGCCGGAACGAGATTCCCTGTTGTATCCAGCTGCATACACTTACAAGAGCAGGCAGAAACTGGGCACTCAGTATGGTCCCTAAGTAACAACAGCCAAAAAAAGAAAAAACAGGTAAAGTAATTTTGCAATTATACATTTAACTATGTGCAGAGGTGTAGTATCTCAGAAAAACTCAGTATTGTAGTTCAGTTTTATTGTTTAAACTTTATAATGATAGATATAGGGAAGGAGGCATGTTCTACTCAATGCAGCACACACACGTGAAATAACAAAAAACTAACATCAACTTACCTGAACCAGCTCAGCATATGACCAGCATGTCCACCGTGCCTACAGTTGTGACACCAAGTAAACCAGTTGTTGAACTGGGCTAACTTCTTGTCTTTGCTAAGATCCACTTTTTCGTCTGACTTGGATCCGCCTGTGCAGAGAAAAACCCAGCCCCACAAATACGGCTGTAAATCATTACACTTAATTTATATTTCAGTCCCAGCAACGCCACTAAAATAATTTTGAAATTAAGAACATTATGTGAAAAAGCAGCCTGATTTTAAAAGAGAAGTCAGAAAAAAATATTAAGACATGGAAGAATGCCAAAAAAGAATTAGACTGCTGAGCTGTTGCTTCACATCTCATGGATATGCTAAACTTGCCTATTAAACAAGTTTTACAGACAGAATCTCCTTCAATGGTGATTTATGCTTTATTGATTGATTTATATTCCAGTGAATTATGGGCCTGTTCTGCTGCACATGAATTCTTCTGCTTTAGAAAAATAAATCAACAAAATCTAAGTTATTAATTGGAACAAGTACAATACTGAAGTCATAACAAAGATCAGTGAAAGAATGAGAAGAGATAAATAAACATGACAACTGTACAGCTGCTCATGGCTCTGCAACAAGACTGATTTAAAGATATGGTCAAAATCTTTTTCATTTAGACATTATGTAATGCTGAGCCAAAGGCATTTAGAACCAAAAGATTCTAGTCACAATATCTCTTAGCTGTGACAGCATGATCCATGCTTTCTTTTACACTTAGTAACAGAAAGCACACCACATCTCTCTTCCTCTTCCAGCTAAAAATTAATTCATTGACATTCGAAGATTCGTGTAGCATCCCTACAATTCATCTCAAGAAAACACACTCCCCATTTCTCTCAGTTGTAAAGCTGACAATACTGACCCCCACAATACTTGTATCTTTACATCACTCTAACCATGGAATTTGATTGACAATCTCACAGAAAACTGCCAGAATCAAGTAACTATGCATAGCATCTGACCCTTAAGAGTTGAAACAAAGGTTTCATCATAAAATTAGATGGGATGTAAACAAGTTCTCAGTTATGGTCCTTCTCCCTTCAAAATGATGAGTATGAATATTTACGGTATAAGCACAAACAGAAAAAAAAAAAGTGCAACAGAAGATCTTCCCATAGGAACTGCTAATTTAACTAGTACTGCAGCTGAATAACTGAAACCCACTGTGTCATACCTGGACAGCTGGAAACTGGTGTTCCCATATTTATCAGGCAAAGTGCACAGCGGGGAAGGGGCTTACGGCAACCAGGACAGCTCGTAACTTTTGACTTGGTTGGTGAACCGCTGACTCCATACTGGCTAAAACCTCGCCCCTGATGAGGAATAGCTGAACAGCTGTAAGAGATTGATTTCCCACAGAAATTGCAACTCACAAACACCTAAAGAGAACAAATGCCCATTAATTTTTTGGTTTGGTTCCACTTTTGCTACACCTGTGAGTGAATCCATTCAAGCCAGTAAACATTTATTTACCAGATACTCTAGAGATTGCCCTGGAAAGCCAAGGCTACTTGTGAAGGAGTTCTTAACATCTTGGCTTATAGATGAGGCACACAACCCTGAGAAGCAGGCCTTAATGATGCTCACTTACTTCAAAAGCACATAAAAACATGCACAATTGCCAAAACTTTGAAAGATATTATTTAAGATAATAAAAGCTGTATCTTCAGTAATGGCAGAAATTAGGTTTATTCTACTTACTATATAAAGTCTGGTCTCTCCCTCCTTATAGTCAGATGACTCACGCTACAGCCCCCAACCTAAGGATTATCCTAATATTATTTATCTGCATCCCTCATGTCACAAGTTGTGACTTGATACCAAGGAGCACATATTTTTAAATGTTTTGAGGCTATTTATATTAACCACATAAGGAAGGAGCAGTAAATTCAACTCCCTCACACTTGGAATAGCTCTGCTTAAACAGCTATGACTGATAAATTTATTCAAAACCAGCTTTCCTCAGAAACTCAGACCCTAAAGACTGTAATGAACATACTTAGCAGACACGAGAGAGTAAAAGGTGCCATGGTAAGACCATGTTGGCTAAAACTGCCACCAGATGTTAAGAAGATAGCATTTGGGCAGGGTGTTAGTATTTGGGTCAGCGTATGTTCAGAACTGATAATGAAAGTTGCTGCTGCTCACTTTAGTGTCAGATTCAAGGGCTTCAAAACTGCTTTGAGGTTTTTTTTCAATTAAAACAACAGCAATTTGAACTAGTTCCATGGTGCCAGCATTAGTCTCACCCTGACACTGAATTCAGCCAGATGATACATCTCTGATTTCATTTTTCAGCATGTGAGAGAAAAAAATCAAAAGAGTTTCCAGTTTTCCCAGAAGTAAAGTGTTGATAGGTTACAGTTTCTGAAAGACCTGTTATTCGGGGAAAAAAAAGTGACACCTCTTTTTTTTAGGGCAGGCTTAGTTGAAATTTTTCTTTTGCACATAAATCCTCATGAAAACCAAGATATGGCCAGCAAGGGTTTTTTTTACAGAAGTACCATGCCACATTTCTTTCTGGACTAGTCATACAAGTTTTATATTTACCTGGGCTAAAGGCTTTGAGCTGGGATCCAGCTTACTCCTATGGATATCAAATTCTGCACGTTTATGCCAAAACCTCCAAGCATCTAAAAGATTCCTGTAGTTCTCAATCCAGTACTGAACCCTTTCATCCTTAAGTACATCTGATGGAGAACCCTAAAGCAGGCAGGAAAAAATGTCAGACATACACTGAAGACACACAATACATATTACTCACTTTTTCTAAAGGCTTTACAAAGTGTACTACAAGACATAAGAAATAATACAGTGTAATTTATCCTGAAGATGAATTTTCTGTTAAACTGTGAGTTTGATAAAGGTTTTCTTCAGTTTCTCTCTGGTTGAAAATACTTGTGCTGCCATGTCCTCCTAAGAACTCATGCCTGTGAGATGAAGGATTTGAAAGTTTTGTCACGTATCACAGTCTGTATCACTGTCATGATTGCATGTGCAGTTGAATACACTGCTGGCAATAGCTGTTACTGTGTAAGGGCCAAGGTAAGCCCCTTATAAAAAAAAAACCAAACCCAAAGCCTACAAACAAACAAAAACCCTCACCTTTGTTCTCTACCAAAATCCTGAAAGCAAAAAAAAAAAACCAAAAACATCAGGAAACACACCTGCAATAAGCAAATAAATGGGTGTTGCCAGTTCAGCTAGTGAAAAGGACTGATTTTCTTCTGTCTCTTTCCCCTACTATCTCCTCAAGCTATCTCAACCAGAGAGGGTGAAGACACATGCTTATTAGTTAACACTGAGTTTCAGATGACTCCGCAAAAAAACCCCCAACTGTCTTAATTTAGTACAGAAAATACTTTTTAGTTCACAAAATTCAGCACTATGCTGATAAGGAAACTAGGTTTAGTTTTCCTTCATAAAGTTTATTTTGGAGTGAAACACTAACCTGTAGCATGCAATAGCTGGCTGTCTGGACATCTCCAGTTCTGTCAACGTAACTTTCCATCAAGTCAACTCCATCTTTTGTCAGCCCTGTTAACAGTATTCCCTCCAAATTCCCAGCCTCTTTCATTTCATTTGTCAGCTTTTCAATAAACCTGTTGAGCTATAAAAAATATATATGAAGAAATATATAAATATAAGTAAAAACAGTGTCTGCTGCTAACAGAATGCCCTGCTTGCTGGATGTTATGCAGAAAAAGTTGAATCACTATACTGGATGACACTGCGTGAAATCAAGTGTTTATACACAAACTTTAAGTTTCCTGATAGAAAATGCAAAGAGAGGTTATGTGTTCTTAGAATACTTTGGTGAATTTAAAATAGAACATTCCTGCTGTAAAATCAAACCTTAATTTGAGAGAATATTAATGCCTGGAAATAAATACTGGAAAAGTAGAAATATCCTCCAGTAAAACAGGTGTACAGTTAATGCAATTGCATTTAAACTACCATGTAGTGAATACTCACAAAAACCCCCAAAACAACAACAAAACCAATAAAGCCCCCAAACCAACCAACCAAAAACCAAGTCAAAAATCAAGCTGAAAGTACAAACTAAAAACCAGATACCATACCTTATATCCTACTGTGATAAGGAAAAACAAATCACTCATGACGCATTATTTTTAATGTTCACCCCTCCAGCCCAGAGTTTCTTCTGCCTCTGAATAAAGCCCAGTTTAAAAGTTTGTTTAAATGTGCAACCACAAACTTACCTGAGCATCATTGAGGAACTTGCAAGCAAATGCCACTCTGTCTCGTACAGCTACGTTATTTTCATACTTTAGAGAGAAAAATGGGAATACTAACGTCAGACGCATGTTTCCATTTCTCCAATCCATTGTAAAAATCAGAGCACTTGTACTACCATCTAACTAATACAATGAAAATGTGTACAAAGAAAACGTGACATCTGGAGAAAGCTAACTCTAAATACCAGCTTACTTGTTTGCACTCAGATACAGGTATCAAAGGAAGACTGCAGGTACGGGAACAATCTCCCGGGAAAGCCTGGTACAACACATGGTTTGTGAAACGCTACAGAAATAAACTCTGCAAGTCCTGTAGAGGACTTAGTGCTTCCAGCACGTATAGCCAAGAGTCCCACCAAGTCACAGGCAGAAGAAAAACAAACCAAGCTTCCTTCACTCTATTTACAAAATAACTAGCCTAACCACTCCATTCCTGCCTTAAATTGCAAATAAAAGTTAACAAACAAAGCAACAAAACACCCCAAGCAAACAGAAACTAAACATCCAGAACTAATTTCTCAGAAGTATATTACCACTTGAGCTTCAGCAGTGCATCAACATTTACTTTCTGCCTTTTAATCATTGCACTAGATGCAACACTGAAGAAAAAAATACTTCTCTATATTAATTCTCATACTTAGCTCTGCCCATATATTTCCCTCCTGATATTCTCAGATTGGAAATTGTGACTGACACTGCAAAAACAAGATACACTTGGCAAAATCTCTTTCATTCAAACTTCAACAGGTTTTTCACTGAAGGAAAAATTAAAATTAAAAACAAACAAACAGCACCTTTTCATGTGTGAGTTGCCAGTTCATCAATAAAAAAATCCTATAAAATTACTACCCAACATCCAGAGAACACCAATACTCTCTCTCAAAGACAGAAGAAAAAAAAAATATCCAGGTTTCTCTCCTCTGGGATTTTAACCTTTTTTTGTTTTTCATTACCCTAAAAGCATCAAATTATGACAACTTTGCTTTCAAGAGCTTTGGGCCAATTGTGCTGCTGTTTTACAGGAGTCCTCTCCTGGGCTACATAATTCCTACTGAATCAAGTATTTCTACTGCTCTCTAACCAGGAATCAAATATGTTAACACCTCGAAAGGCTCAAAGCATCTCATTATTACAGATTCAGTTTGCCCCTTAAAAGGTAATTCTGTATCAGTTTCAGAAGACCTGGACCTACTCTATTTACTGTTTCAACACAGTGAAATTATTTTAACAAGTAAGCAAGGGAAAAGAAAATATAATTCAATGCAAATGTAGCTTGATGAAAGTCCTGCAAACTCCCCTGCATTTAGTCTGCTTTTTGCAATTCTATTATTGATCTCCCTTCTGTTTCTTCCCACTGCTTATATTGATAATGTATTTCTAGTGGTTTAATAACCCCATGCTAAAAATCAAATTCCTCTAAAAAAAAGTGTTAACTATAATGGATATTTTGGCTGTTCATGCACGATTTGTTTACTAACATAACATTCACTAATATGAAATGTCTGTTTAGCAGAAAGAAATGCTATTTGCCAGCACCAGGATAAAACAATACATTCTAATTTGACTAATTCTTGGACTATATAGGACTCCCCCTACATATGTGTGTGTATCTATACGCTCCTATTGCATAAAGAAATTTTAACCAAACAGACAGAAATTTACTCACCAAAACACCATCATATGAACCGGACTCACTCGTCAGGAAAGCAAACATAGCACACAAGTAGGGATTGTTCAACTGCAGTCTTAGAGTACTGCACATTTCTCTCCAAAGTGAGTTCTTCTCATCTGTGTAGCCTGATAGAGCCATTGCTACTACATTAAGGTTCAGATCACCTGATTTATGAAAAGCAATCAGTGAAACAATATTATTCAAGTTAAGGACTAAAAAAAAAAAAATCCAGTTAAAACTGTAAATGAAAGCATCCATTTGAAACACAAGGTTTGGTCAGGATGGGATGCAACACAAAATGCAGTAGAATTAACACTACCTAAAATTAATGTGCATACACTACCACGTATAGGAGCTTCTGCTTTAAATGCCTCTGTTCAGGTAAGGTAGCATCTACATGCATGACGGCCTCTTTAAACAACATCACACTGCTTGTGGTATTTTGAAATAGCTATCATAAAAGACCGTCATCATCATAATTCATACCCACAAGAAATGAAAAGACAGGACTGTATATCCAGCCATCGTTTAACAGACTTAGCTGGAGGATGACAATTTTATATAGAAGTTTCAAGCTAAGAAGTTTCCTAAAAACACAAAAACTATTTAATCTAAATATTCATTCTGTCAGAAAGTTCAATTTTATTCTTGAATTTGGAAGCAGCATGTCTTCACTCTGAATACTCCCTATGGAAAGCACAGACAGACACTCTTTCCCCCAGCAATTCCACTGAAGTAAAAAGAATCCCATTAGTTCTGAACATATGTCTTTCTGGGGTTTTTTTTGAAACAGATGATCTATTTTAAGTAGACAGTATGGCATATGGTAGTCTCATGAGTGAAATATCAGGATTTGTCAAGCTTCAAGTAACAATTTTATAATACAACAGGCATCCCTTCTGTACTATCTTCCATAATTCTGTTAACACAAAGTATCTACTAATGTGATACAGAGCCAAAATAAAAGACCAAACACAATACACACCTCTTCCTGAGGAAGCCCCTTTATTCAGAATTTGTATTGCTCGCCGTATGTCCAAGTTGAAAAGTGCCACAGCAGCAGCTCGCTCCCAGTCTCCTTCCTGTTCCAATGAATTTAGGAAGGGTTCCACATCTAAGTCTGTTCCCTTCTTTATCCACCCACAGAGCTGCAAAGCCAAAGATCTCTCCTCACTCAAATATTGAATAATATCTGCCTGTCTATCAGATCCACTCCTGCTGTGCCTGAGGTTCTCTGTTGTTCCTAGAAATGGGAAATAAGTTAAATTATGCTTAAATTACAATTTCAATCGCAATCACAACACAACACTTTGATTTCAATCATAAAGCAGGGTACAAAAGCTGAGTATCACATTTTAGTACTTTAACATTGCTTACAACTCCGTGGTAAGGAGCAGCAGGCACAAAAGTATTTTGATCTGCTAAAAATTATGCACCTAAGCTTGACACATATTCCTCAGCCTTTTTTCTTTCTTCTACCATTTGTTACATTTGACAGGAGGTTTCAGTATGTTCAAACTGATGATACATAATACAGGGTAAAGCACCTTCTCTACCAGTTCTCAGCCAGCATCAATGTGTTGGAAGCTTTCTCACCACTGAAGACTCATTTTTTGCTCCAAGGAGCATATTTATTAACAAGACATATATTGAAATGAGAAGGAAATATTCAAATAATAAATTATATTAAGAAAAACTTCAGCAAGCATGAGAGGCAGAATGTGACAAACCAGGGGCCATCATCACTTCAGAACAGGTGTACTTAATACATTAGCAGTGACTACAGCAAAGTCCCCTTTCTAGAACCACACCCTGACGTGGAGCTTTGAAAAATACAACAGTTATGCAGGGAGCAAGAATTCTTAGTGCCATAGTCAAAACTCAAATGTTTGAAATAGTTCAAAGATTTGCCTCTGAGGACACTATGCTTTTACAATTACTAACTTTCCAAGAACACTGAAAACTTTGGAAACTATCACTAACTTACATTATTGAAACACAAACAGAAATACTTTGTTTCGATATTTTTAAATAGCCTCTTTGAACAATTGCCAAAGACAAACCCACGAGTGCATCATTTTGCAAACATTATACAACACTGCTTAGCAAAGTTGTAACATTCTTACCCAAAGATGACTTCACAATTGATTTAATGCCAGCGTAAACTAAGGGACCTTTGTTTCCTGTCGGTTTTTGATCCATATCTTCGGTATACTGCTTCATAAGTATTTTCATGTATAGGAAGCTTAATTTTTCCCAAAAAAAGTTTTCAAAAATTTAAAGTCACATCCTGTTAACATATGCAAAGTATTTACAGGATGTTGCATTACATTTAAAGATTTTAATGCATTTTATATAAGCGGTTTACATATAAAGGTACATTACTTCCTTAGGAGAAAAACTACAACAAAATAAAGGATATAATGCAGAGTGTACCAAAGCGATTTCAGCTGAGGATCTTCATTTCCAGCTAGGAGGTGATTTCTCCAAACTTGTTCGGTATCAAGGCCATACCTTGAGAGAGCTCTGAGCCGCATTTTGGTTGCTATGTCTTTTTCCAGGGAACTAGCCTTCCCTTCTTCTGTACACTCATACAAGTGTCGTCCACAAGCCCACATTAAGGATGTCACTGGGCTCCACGCAAGAGAAATTCTTTCAAAAACCGTGAAGTCAGACATAGTCCTGTTGGGAGTCACTACTACCATTCGATTTTGACTTGTGGGATGCCAGGCAAATGAAGCAATGTAATTTTCACATGGTTGGACACTTCTTTCAATTATCGTCGGCTCAGTTTCATCTCCAATAGGTGTGGGAGTGTGCTGCATGTCATACAGTCTAATGATATTACTATCCCTTGTTAGAGTAGCTAACAGTCCAGTCCTTGTTGGACACCATGCAACTTTTGTTAAGGGTTTTGGTTGCTCTGTCAAGGTCAAAACGGGTTTTTCGAACTTCCTTAAATCCCATATGGCAACCTGACCTTCATAGAAGGAAGCGACACGATCGTGGAAATAGGGATCAACAGTCACTCCTTGGACAGCCTTGGTGTTCACAAATATTTTTTGGCTTGTGTTCCTAAGATCAAAGATAGCCAGATTTCGATGCATTCCAGCTAATAGCAGCTTCTGATCCCGTGGAAGCCAACAGAGAGAGAGACAGGCATCGTTCTGTCCTAACTCATACAGTGGTTTGGTTACCACCAGGCCTGCTTCCGCATCTCCTGCTGAAAGCCTTACTTTCTCTGTAGTAACCGCAGTCTCTGGGGCATACTTGCTGCTGATATCCCAGATCAGTACTGAGAAGTCAGCCCGGTGTTTGTCTAACCCAGCAGCAAGCCAGTTGCTATCCAGCGGGTTCCACGCGAGGGTATTGCATTGCCGGGCGTGTTTGGGAACGAACTCTTTGCCTATCAAATCTTTCGATTTTGAGTTGTGGTCCTGCCCGAGGCTGGTAAGTACCACTCGGCCATTGGCCTGCCCAACAGCAAGGAGACACTCAGGGTCGTACTTGGGATACCAAGCCACGCATTTCATGTACGGGGTATCCGAATTTATGGACAGCAGTGTAGCTGTAGTTTCTTCCGACAAGCGCAAGGACCCCGCCTTGAGTTCCGAACTCACAGCCGAGTCGATGTGATAGAGGCTCAGCTCCGAATCGCACACGACAAATCTGTCCACGTGGTGTGGGGCCCACAGGATATCAGGTTTGGAGCCACTCATGGCTAGGGTAGGCTGGCACACAATTTAAGCTCTGGCAAGAAGATTCAGGTGATATCCATGCACATGGAAACTGTGGAGAAAATAATTTGTAGGAACGTTATCAAAACCCAAGTTCTTTTTCAACCTGAAATCATCATTAAACAAACAAAACCAAACGACTTCTAGCTCAAGAGTTTAACTCATAACACATTTCAAGCCAAACCCTTAAGCATTCTCCTCACAGCACATGTTGTTTTTGCTGGTGTGTACGTGCTGAGACAGAACCAACACGGCCACCTCCAAGCTGATGACAGCAGGATTTTCTGTGTTTACAAACTCCACACCAGTATGAAGCAAGAAGCCATTACCCGAGATGCGCTGTGTCAGGATACGTGGGTGTGCCGCCGGGAAAGAGCCACTCCCTCAAACATCCAGAAGAGAATTTCCCTGCCTAATTAAAAAGCATTAAGTGACAAAAATCAGACTCTGTCTGTTTTGTCTAAAGCCCGCTCCACAGCCTAGAAAGGCTTTCTCTCTTGGAAGATTTCAACCGAAATGCAAATTGTCATCTTGTCGTACATCTCCTACTCCCATCTCCTGCCTCAATGTTACCGTGCCTCCGTCCGTATCTGGCCCAGCAACATTCAAACAGGTACATTACTGTCCAAACGCCATTTACACTTTCGGCAGCTGCACGCACAGAATCACTACACGTGCCCACATGCAAACACACCCCACAGACCCCATGCACCTCTTTTATCGTTCTGGAAAGGGACACGCAAGATCGGGAGGTACGAAAAAACAGCATTATTTACTCTTATCTGGGCCGCCTCTGTGTGCCTGTAGGTCACCCCTCCGCCCGCCTCCGAGGGGGCGCAGGGCCCCCGGCCGCAGCCCGTTCCCGGCAGGAGACGCGGAACGCGGAGGCGGCCGTAAGAGCGGACCGGAGCCGTGAGACCGCCACCCTCCCTCCCTCCCTCG
>VZTA01009849.1:39119-97035 GCA_013398855.1 Mohoua ochrocephala
GTCCCAGAGAGAGCCCCGGTCCCAGAGAGCCCGGTCCGAGAGAGCCCCGGTCCGGAGAGAGCCCCGGTCCCAGAGAGAGCCCCGGTCCCAGAGAGAGCCCTGGTCCCAGAGAGCCGGGCACCCAGGGCCGTGGTCCCGGCACCGTGCTCTGGGATCGCCCTGCTGCTGCAGCGAGGCTGCACCTCAGCCCCCGCTGCGCTCCCGTCCGGCCTGAAACACACTGTCCTTCTGTGGCCACGGAGAGCATCTCATTGCAGTCCCCTGCCGCGGACACCTCCCAGGGTACCGCGTGGCTCAGAGCCCCGTCCAGCCTGGCCTTGAACGCTTCCAGGGGGTGCGAGATCACAGCTGCTCTGGGCAGCCTAGTCCAGTGCCTCACCACCCTCACAGTACATAACTTCTCCCTCATACCCAGTGTAACCCTACCCCCTCTTTCTGGGCACCTGCTCAAACAGGCAAAGCACGGGATTTTGGCACTACGTACCATCTCTGGGCAACTTCTGCCAGTATTTGATGACACAATAATAAAGTTTTCTTACATATAAATCACCTGGAAAAAAAAAAAAAACAACCGTATTTCCTCACTCCTATGTGATTAGGATTTTACAACCTGTTTTTCTGCAAACCATGGAGATGTGATCTTCCGTCTTTTTTCCTTTTGTTTTCAATGCTCTTTAAGATTTTCTGAAATAAAAATTATAAACCGAAGTACTAATTGGACAATTTCAAATTCTCTCAGAATAACTTCCCTCTTCATATAGAAACAGTGATGTTTGGTCTGGAAATATTTAGATATCACATTTTTAAAGTTTTCTTCAGCACTGTTAGAATCAGGACATTAGTTCCTTACTTTAGGACATGAGTTCCTTACTGCTTCCCCGACTCCTTTTCTCATAAATGAAAGGAAATGCATATACTTTGGCTTCCTTATTAAATATTTTCCTGCTTTCTCTTTTGAATTACAGCATATAATTTTTAATGGCCTTTCCAGTTTTTTTATAACTGAGCAAAACATTTTTAAGAAAATGTATGATTAACTGTTGCTCATCCATCTTTTGAATAATCTCCATGTATTCAGTGCCTTTAGTTTAAAAATGTGTATGGAGTGGCTTTGAACGTAATTTGTATCAATGTCTGTTGTCTTTTTTCTTGTCTCTAAGCATAGTGGAGAATTTGTGTTATCCAAAGAACTACATTTTATGTGTTAAATTTTCACAGGGTTCATTAATTAAGCCGTAAATGTCATGTAGTGGTACAACAACTATTTGTCTTAGATTTCATTGTAATATTCCTTCCATTTTAAAAGCACTTTTCCTCATAGGACCAGCTGATTTTTTCCTTAATAACGGTAATCTTTAAGAGCTCAGCAGTTGTTTTGATAAATAAAATAGGCCAAACCATGTGGAAAAATGAAAAGTAATTCAGGTTAAGTAGTCTATCATATATCAAAGGCAAAATTGGCAGTCTGGATTTTCATCCTTATCTGTTCCATTTTCATCATTCCATTTCCTCTGCTGCTGTTGACGTGGGACATAGTGGCTTTTTCACATCTGTTTCAAATAATCACCTGGAGGCTCTTTTTATAACAAAGATGAAATTCAGTTTGTGTGTTCCTAGCATTTTTCCATGGGAAAGTATGGGAGTTCAGTTTATAAATGTAGTTAATACTTGCAGTAATCACATCATCTAACTTGGATTCTAAGAGTAAGTTTTTTAGGTACTAGAGAATCAGCAGCTTAGCTGGCATCAGCAGCTTAACTGTCTGACATCTTACTCATTTCTTGAGTCCTAATGATGGTCCAAACACACTACTAACAAATACACGAGCTACAGAAGAGGTGTTTCCTGTGTCTTTGGCACAAGAAAGGTTCAGAGAAATTTAAAAATGAAAAATTGTACCTTGAACCAGTAAATGCTGTTACTACAATGACAGGTGCAAAGTAAATTAATAGAAACACAAGAGGTATTTGGTGTTTCAGAATGCAAAAGGATGTTACTGCCTGAGAGACCACTGTGTCACAGTTAACATGAACTGTTGGGACATAGATGTCTTATATTTGATCATTCTACCCCACGCAGAAATTATATTTCCTATGTTGATCTCAAAATAAATACTGCAGCAGTATTTCATTAGTGAGGTTGTGAATTCCTTTAATGTTTCTGAACCTTTTAAACTCTTGGATCTTTGCTTCTGTTTTCCATGCTCTGATTTACCCTTTTAGTTTGCGTGTAGCTGTCTCCACATTTGTGTCTTTGTCCAATAGCAGCATCTTTAGTTGTAAATAATACACAATATCTGTTTAATTTTGAGGTTGTACCTAGACAGTAATTAATCTCTTCATCACCATTGCATAACAGCTGCTTTTCATATTTCCTTGTTCCTTGCAATTGATATGTTAAATAAACTTACACATTTAAACCCCCAAGTCATTAGGGATCTAATTCAGCTTGACTTTCAACAAGTCTCATTTCAATCCTACATTTTTTGGCCTCTCAGATGTTGCACACACTTGTGATCAGTCCCTGTTATTTTCCTTGCAAGATCTGCCTGTTTCTTATGTGAATTTATACATGACAATTGTTTTTACGCAGTTGTATCTCAAACTAGTTTCAACAATTTCTCTTCATGGATGCTGTATAATTTTTGTTGTTGTTCTGACTGCAGAATATTCCAAGTTTGCTCTACATACAAGTCTCTTAGTTCTTCAAGAATTTTCAGTCATGTGGAGACATTGTACAGTGGGAAGCTCCATTTTGAGCTTATTTTCTTCTTTAAAGATATGTTAAAATTTGTAAAAGATCAAGGTATACCAAGGTTAGTTAATATTTTTTGAGATATTAACTGGAAGCTCTTTTTTCCCTACAACTTTGTCATGCTTTTCCATATTTGATTCCTGGAAGGCTGACTTTTTGTTTAATTTGTGTTAATCTCTGAGATTTGTTGTATTTGTGTCATGTCTGGCCAAGGGGAACTAGCCAAAATAGCTAAATCCTTTCAGGAATACAGGAACACCTAAATACTGCCGGCATTTTGTATGTTGCAATGCGACGTTAACACTGATTTTTAAAGACATATCAAATACTAATTTAGTTATCTAAATCTACTGCTGCTCCTCCCTTTACAAAAAAGGAAAGTATATATCCCGTCATTGCTGTTTTTAACATTACTACTGATTTGGATTATGATTACTTAAACTTGCAGGAGCTGTTGCTTGATGGAGCCCAGCAGACTGTTTCAGATGTGGTGTTGTCCTCCTCCATGCCACGATGCATACCTTGTAGTATTGCTTTATCTGATTTTCGGTAAGAGAAGAAGATATTCATTACCTGGGGAGTTTGAAGCTGGAGTTCAAACCTCTCAGTCTATGTGAAATGTATGCCTCTTCAAAAACATTCCAAATTATACAGATTCAGCGGCACGATTGCTGAAGTTGTAGGCTCAGGTTGCAAGACTGTTTCCTGCAGGCTTTAGTGTTCTACTGAAAATTCTTTTGTTTGCACAGATCATGCTTTTGTTCTTTGTATATGTTGGGATTATCACTTAATTTTATGCAATTTCATGTTAAAAACATAATGCAAGTTACTGTATTCAAATGCCATATATTTTCAGGGTGACAAAGGCTCAGAGGATCCAGTAGGTCCAGTTGGCCCACCAGGTCTTTCACCTTGGTCATTCATTAATTGAGGCATTCCAAATAAAAAGCCTTTTAAGTAAGGAAGGTGACTCTTCTTTTGATGGCAGAATGGCCTTTGTCAACTGCACAGGCTTGGATAAGACTGAAAAAACTCTCAGTTTCACTTACTTCATTAATATTAGTGGTGGTTGCTGTACTTGTTATTCAGTGGGATGCATATAAATGTGAGCAGGGGGAATTGAAATAAATACAGCAAGAATTTCACAGGCACATTTGTTTTCTTTTGAAGATAACTGCTTCATTTTGTTAATTGAAAAACTGATCTGTGGAAGTTTAGAAATCAATGTCCTAGCTAATCTTTTTAGGGTATCCAGGTTCCTGAAAGGATACCTGGACCAAAGGGATCGCAAAGTTTGAGTGTTCGAAGCCCAAAGATAACCCGTGAAAAAATCCTGATTTTAGAAGGATAGAGGAGGGGATATATGTGACAGAGGTCAAGGCTTTCTATGTATTAGAGCTCATATTCTTCTAGGAAAACTCATGAAATAAAAAGTAGCTCTTCAGTTTTGATCACTGTAGGCTGTTAGAGAACTCCTCTTGAGATGTATCATACGTTATGATAAGCAGAAACATACAAGATTTACAAAGGGTTGTTTAAAGAATTTGAAAATGAAATATACTGTATTTTAACAATAGTCCATGTTGCTGAGCCTGACCGAAGCCCTTACTCAAACTGGCAATTTTTTGTCGCCACAAAATGGCTACACAATGGATGCTGTAATGGCTGCACGTTTGGCCATCTTTGCTTTAAGCTGTCAGTGAAGTAAAACATTTACACAAAATAATTCTAAATTGGAATTTTGGATGTTTTTCGATGTTGTGGGTTTTGTGGGCTTTGCTTTGCTTTGGTTTGGTTTTATTGGTTTTTTTTTTTGTTGTTTTTAGGGGATGGGGGTGTGTGTTTGTCTTTTTTTTTAGGGACAACAAAGTGAGCCTGGTCCAAATGGGAACCGTGGAATTTTAGGAACGGGGCTGTCAGGAAGTAAAGTGAATCTGTTTGAAACAGTTACTGTTTTAATCCTTGCTCTGTTTACTTACAAATGTAAGTAATAATTTACCTTTCTACTAATGCCAAACACTTCTCAGGCCAGTGCTACATAAGTGACACAACAAGACTGTCATTTCACTTCTCTGACAACCTAGAACTGTGCTTATTCCAGCAGTTCATACTGCCTTGCCAGTACATTCACTTTCAGCTTTTATTAACTTTGCAGTACTCAGAAGATCCGGGTGATGTACTGGTGCTCTCAGTCTGGGTATCTAAAAGAGAGGAATGTGTGAAATGAATATTTAGAATCTCAGGATCAGGTAGGAACTAAGGAGTAAGAAGAGTTCTTCCAGGAGGTAGCCTCCCTCCTCAAACTGTTACATCTTAGTCTTTTAGTGTCTTAGTCTTTGGCTTCCACCTTCTATTCGAAACAATACAAATGTTTTGCCCAGACAGTAGCCTCCTTTACTAGATGTGTATAAATGATTAAATGCTGAATGAGTCACCCGGTATGAAGTACTATCATTATTATCATTATGCATTATCATGTAGATACACCAGAGGGCAGGATTTAAATAGCATAAATATCTTCATTGCATAAATATTCAGCAACTAAATGATCCTTTTGATACACTTCTTGCAGTCTGGTTTTAAGAAGGTGAATAATCACAACTTTGCTAATACAGTATATGAATAACAACAGCACTGAATTAAGATACATCTAGTACTAGGAACAGTGATTTTTAAAAGCTGTTTAAAATATTTTTTTCAAATTTCACGTATTAATGTCTCCTGGCCAGAGAAAAAAACGTCTAGTATTCTTTATAGTAATTATTGGCATTCTTACTGAGTGCACTCCAGGGGAAAAAATATAAATTTGAGGCAGTGAGTTTTGATTGATATTGAAAGGGTTAAAATCGTTGTACTTGTGTAGGTATTAGATATATAGTAGCAAATGTTAGAGGTTAGGAGGCACTAACCACAAACTTAGGAAGCAGAATGTTTTACAATAAAAAGATAACCAAAAAGAAGAGACAAAAAGCACCTGGAGCTGGCCAAGAAACTGTAGAGGCAGCAAAACCATAACTGTGCATGCTCTACAGCAAGGGGTGAAAAGTGCATCGTGAGGATTGCTGGCCTTCACCGGAACGACCACGGAGGAAGACTTCGAGCCTTCCTCAGTGTGACCACCAGCGTGCACTG
Source organism: Mohoua ochrocephala (assembly GCA_013398855.1). NCBI lineage: Eukaryota > Metazoa > Chordata > Aves > Passeriformes > Acanthizidae > Mohoua > Mohoua ochrocephala. The sequence continues at coordinate 45,006 of VZTA01009849.1, forward strand.
CGCCGACGCTTCGCGTATGCTAATGACAATAATGAATTCTAAGAAATTATTTGCATAACCACCCCTTTTCTAAGAAGTGTAGTGAATATGCATGAAATGCAACCATATGTTGTAGCTTACTGCGTGCTTGGCATTCGTGTCAGGAGGAGCGATCCCTCAAGCACCCAGCGCTGAATAAAGCAAATACCCGCTTCTCTGGCTGTCCTGGAAGTGTCTCTGGGCTCGGTTTGGAGCGATTCAATATCATCGAACAACCTGACCCATAGCGTAAGTCCTCTGACATTTTATACTCGTGTACTCTATGACTCTCATGGTCACAGGTTCTTCACACTTTTATAAGTTTGGTTCATTTGCATATCAGAGTTAATTCTCTGATTATAACCTCAGTTTCATGATGGAATTATCCCAAGTTTGCCCCCCTTTAGAGGCTTTTAGTTTACACATTTTGGGGCCTGGTGTCCTTGGAGTGGAAACCTGCAGAGGTTTGTTGTGTCTGACCAGCATGAGAGAACAGCAGCTCACAGGCCACAAGGAACTTCAGAGTTACACACCAGGCAGTACTAGAGTAGTCACCTTTTTTCATACTTGTATACATCTGTATCACATCTGCATTCAGTTGTGGCTTTTCAAGCAACAGAATCATAATTTACTTTGTCTGTCTTCATACAGAAGCTCTCTCTTATCTTTGTCAACTCTCTCTTTTTATTTCTTCTTTACCATATTTGAGTTTCAGTAATGAGAATAGCAAGAAGTATTCAAGGAGGGCAGGTATGTACCGGGAACAAAAGCTATACTTTATTTTTTCCAGTAGAAGAGATGACTTAGCATGCATGCAGGAACTAAAGGCTTTTTAACTTGAAATTTCACTAGCAACATAAAATGAGTTGTACAGATAAAACTTTGTATTGCAGACTAGAGCTTTAATATGGTCATGTAATGGGTGCATTTAGACAGATTCAGTAGTCCTGGAAGCTGAATAGGCTGAGCATCTGGTTCAGTGCATGTGGTTCAGCGCAGCCATGGGAACATTGCTGTACTAAAAAGCTTTGCAAGAAGTGTTACTGTTAAAAACAATGCTGTAAATCTGGAGTTGTTGCTTCCATCAGATTCGATTTCTAAGTGAATGCAAAGCTACAAAAATATATACTAACAAGACTAGTGAAAAAAAAAAAAGCTCTGAATTGTAAATCAACAATCCTGTTGTGGAACTGTCAAGATTCTTACTGTTCTTCCAAAACACAGTAAGAAGTGAAGAAGAGCTTAGGTTGTTCCCAGAGACCACAGACCAACATGGAACAGATTTACAGGTGTTCTAGCCAGAGAAATACAACCAAACTTGACCCCATTACTGTCCAAATACAGCATGTGCATCAGAACTACCAGGGTACATGTATATTTGACTAGTCACATTGTTATGTCTAAAAATCGTTAAGTGTTAACATTTTCTGATCTCTGCCAGATGAGAGTCATGTTTGCAGGTCCCGAAAAAAAGTGAGAAATCTTTGAACACATCTGGAAGTCCATTCAATTCAGTTCTGTTTTGGCACACAGTGCAGAGAAACCTTGCCAACTGCTGGAAAAAGCTTTTTTTTTCCATAGCTGTTGATCCAATAGGCTGTTTGCAGTCTTGATCTAAGCATGCATAAGGGTAAGAATAAGTATGTAAACAGTATGAGTGATCTATGTGACTAATTTGTTGCTAATGAAATGTTTAATCATCCCCAATGTCTCTAATACAACAGCTGCTGGGTGCTGACAATAATTATCATTTATAGCACTAACAGATATTTAGTGTAAAATATTGTATTCCATTGAAGCTCTTTGTTTTCCATGTGTGTAATGAAGGCAACATTTATTTAATGAAGACAGTCAGCCTCAGTAAAGATGACATATATTTGACAGGAGATGATGTAGAGGTTTCTGGAAGGAAGCCCTTTAGAATGAGGCTGCAACTGCTGGGCCAGCAAATCCTTCCTCACTTTGATGCCTTGTGGTGGCCACCTAAAAACAGAGACTAGACAAGAATAAGAGAATAAAAGGAGGGATTTATTTGAAGGGCCTTCAAAGGTACACCCTGGGCAGTCCAGAGGCTACACCCAAGATGGACCCTGGGTCACGGGTTCTTCACACTTTTATAAGTTTGGTTCATTTGCATATCAGGGTTAATTCTCCAATTATAACCTCAGTTTCATGATGGAATTATCCCAAGTTTGCCCCCCTTTAGAGGCTTTTAGTTTACACATTTTGGGGCCTGGTGTCCTTGGAGTGGAAGCCTGCAGAGGTTTGTTGTGTCTGACCAGCATGAGAGAACAGCAGCTCACAGGCCACAAGGAACTTCAGAGTTACACACCAGGCAGTACAGGATTTGAAAAACATAAAAGTTAAAACCTAAGGCATCAACTTGAACTGGGTGAAGAGGGTGAGCAGTGGTGGTGGGTAGGTTTTTTTTCTCTTAGCAGCATGTTCCTGCAGTACATTTCATGTTAGAGTGTGAACAGACTGACAATTCTGTGTAGGAATGGTGCTTTGTGCAGTCATAGTGCAGAGGTGCAGCTCTCACGTGCAACCTGTCATGGCTTAACCCCAGCCAGCAACTAGGCACTGCACAGCCTGTTGTTTACTGTCCACCCTCATCAGGATGGTAGGAACGGAATTGGAAAGGTAAAAATGAGAAAATACATGGGTTGAGAGAAGAACAGTTTAATAATCTTTTTTTAAACCAATTAACCAATTAATTTTTTAAACAAATAACAGTAATAATATTGTAATGAAAAGGAAAATAGCAAAGAGAAATAAAACCCAAGAAAGGCAAATGTTGCAAATGAAAACAATTGCTCACCATCAGCTAGCACATGCCCAGCCAGTCCCTGAGCAGTGGCCCCCAAACAAGCATCCTCTAGCTTTATATCCTGATCATGACATCATATGGTCTGGGATATCCCTTGGGTCAATTGGGGTCAGCTGTCCTGGCTGCATCCCCTACCAGCTCCTTGTGCATCCCCAGCCCACTCCCTGCTGGGGTGAGGTGAGGAGCAGAAAAGGCCTTGGCCCTGTGCAAGCACTACTCAGCAACAGCTGAAATATCTCTGAATTATCAACGCTGTTTCCAGCATGAATCCAAAGCAGCCCCATACCAGCTACCGTGAAGAAAATCAACTCTACCCCAGCCAAAACCAGCCACACAAACAGATGAGTGTTATCTCCATCTTTGCTAAGAGCTCAGATCTCTTTGAGTTCCTTAGTATGAGTTGTCTCACCCTTTAATTTAAAGTTACATATGCTGTCATACTCATGGCTCACAGCACACACCGGTAGATAATGGTGTTTGCAAAGGTGGATTTCTAGCTGAATGTCTCTTTATAAAGGGATATACCCTTGGAGAAGCAGAAAGTGAGCGCTTAAGAAAGTGTTTAGTCTATCAACACATGAGACTTTGCACCCATGTTTCTACTGGCCCTAATGAAGACAGATACTTTCCTTATGTTCATTAGTTAGTGGTGCCTTATTTTTTCCTCTCTATTCTTTCCCTTTCACCAACATTTTAATGAAATCAGCAGGAAATGTCCTCTGCTTATTTAAAAGTATAATTTACTCGGCTTACTTACAAGCTCCTAGTCAACATATCCCAGCCAACCCTGAACTATTGGGGATTTGCTGCTCCAGCTGGATTCTGCTAAGTCTGTAGGGCCTGGTGGGATTCATCCTAGGGTATTCAAAGGGATGATGTCATTGTGAAACCTCACTCAATGATTTTTTAATGGTCTTTGGAATCCGGAGAGGTTTCGGTTGACTGGAAGCTGGTAAATTTCAAGAAGAGCAAGATGGATGACCCCGGTAACTACAGGTGTGTCAGTCTCACATCAGTGCCTGGTGAAATTATGGATAAGATTATTCTGGGAGGTAGTGGAAAACTCCTGAAGGACAATACAGTCATCATCGGTCACAGCCAGCATGGCTTCATGAGGGAAAGATCTTGCTTGTCAAAGTTAATTTCCTTTTATGACAAGGTAACCCATCTAGTTGATCAAAGGAAGCCAGTTGATACAATCTTTTTGGATTTCAGTAAAGTTTTTTGTACTGTCTCTCACAACATCCTTCTGGACAAAAGGTCCATCACACAGCTGGATAAACATGTCATGTGATGGATGAGCAACTGGCTCAGGGGTCAAGCACGGGGTGAGAGTGAATGGGGTGACATCAGACTGGTGACCTGTCACTAGTGGGGTTCTGCACGGCTCCATCCTCGGCCCTGCGCTCTTCAACATCTTCATAAATGCCTGGGACACAGGTCTATAAGGTATACTAAGTAAATTTGCTGATTATACTAAATTGGAAGGAGCTGTTGACTCCATCAGAGAGACCCTGCAGAGAGACCTTGACAAATTAGAGGGCTGGGCAATCACCAATTGTATGAAGTTTAACATGGACAAGTCCCAGATTCAGCACCTGGGACAGGACAACCTTGCATGTATGGACAGACTGGTGAATGAGAGGCTGGAAAGGGCTCTAGAGGTCCTGGTTGATGGCAAGGTGAGCATGAGTTGACAGTGTGTCCTGGCAGCCAGGAACAGGCACTGGAACAGGCTCCCCAGGAAAGCGGTCACACACTAAGTCTGTAAGAGTTCCAGAAGCATTTGGACAACTCCTCCAGGCACATGGTGTGATTTTTGATGTTGGCCTGTGCAGGGCTAGGAGTTGGACTAGATGATTATTGTGGGTCCCTAAGAGCTCAGGATATTCTATGATTCTGCCCTTGTGACCAAGGTGCTGAAGGATGTCTTGCCTGGTAGGCAGTGCCTGTCTAGGGGATGTCTCCTAATGTTCTGCTGGGCATTTGTCCTTAACTCCCTCAGGGTATGTTATGATTCCTTGAGACTCATCACTGGCATACTTCCTCTCACCCCATTTTTTTACCTAACATTGTGATAACACAATTTTACTCTGAAGCCTGCCAGTAGATAGAGCAAATATAATGTCCATGCAACATTCTGAAAGCTACCTGAATGACCACCCCCTTTTAGATACCCTGTCTGTGCTAGATCCCAGAGGATTTAAAAAGCAGAAAGAATCTCTGAGGAAACCAGCTCAAGAAGAACTTTTTCTCTTTTTTAAAGTTATCTTTTATTATTGTAATTGCTAGTGCAGTTACCACCTCTGAGTCCTGCAGACTCTCAAACCATCAGGTCAGACTTCAGTTCTAGCCTGCAAGTGATGTACTGCTCTCACATCTCTGATCTAGCCAGTGCTGCAACGTTAACACAGACAAGGTGAAGACATGTGACTGGCAGAGTGAAGGGTAAAGATGTAGGTTGTCTGAAAGTGATTTTTTTTAATGTAAAAGTGCAGTTACTTTAAGTGGAAAAACACTTGTGCTCCCAGACTGACACTGTCCCTTTAATAAAATGTCTTGGTCTCTTGCTCAGCCCTGGCCAAGTGCCTGATGATCTTCATTTAAACTTTGGCCAACTAAACAGCATCAATAAAAGATAAAATATCTACATGCAAGATAGAGCCATTTACAAGTGGATAGGCTACTTATTTGTAGATGCTTTATTTTGGTAAACAAAACATATTTTCCAGTATGACCTACAGGACATATTTTCTACACTGAAAACTTCAATCCACAATTTGCTTTCTGAATGCCTTCAAAGGTAAGAGAATTTGTTATTTCCTTTCTGGTTTTAGAGGACTGGACTTATGGTTTCTGTATCTGTGACTGCTTGATGGACTTGAAAAGAGGATTTAGGAAGGATTTTTACATTTAGCATATTAAACATCTGTTTGTTGTTATTGATATTTAAAATGAATTTTTGTATAATACAGGCTTTATTTTTGTAAATCAGTTTTAATGTATTTCAGTATACTCTAGAAATAGGTTGAATCACTGATTTAAATGTTCTAATTTTCATTTTATCAGTATATTGTCATTACAATAGTATATTGTCAATAGAATACTGTCTTTATGAAAAATATTGCACATGTTCTGTAATAGCCATGTAATATTAATAATATATTCATGTATTGAATTTCATTCCTAAGCCACTGTTTCTTAGAAGAGTAAGTTGTTCTTACTGGTGCTCCAGACCTAGGTAATATACCTGTATCCCCAAACACCCAGATCTTTGTTTCTTCCTAATAATTAGAGTGATGATTCATTTTACCCTTCTTTGTTAGATATTCAAATGACTTTTTGTTAAGAAAGAAAAGGCAGTCCTGGGTTATACCCACATTTCTTCTGTAATGAAAGAGGTTCTACTATACATGTGAGCTACAGTTGGGGTGGTGCTGGTTGCTGTGCTTAAATTACCTACACAGTGACTTTTAGAATTGTTTTTTATATATATTCTCTAGAACATGCTTCTCACAAATATGTATTTAAAGTATCTGTATTTATTTATTTGCTTCTATTAATGAAGTATTCACAGGTGGCTTTTTACTTTTCACAGGAAGGAAAAGTTGTCTAATTGGGATGAAAGTCATTATGAGGAAAAAATGTCTTTTCCTTTGCTTTATACTTCTGGCTATGATAACAAACCAGATAGTACATGGGCAAAACAGAAAGAAAGGAAAGAATATTTACTCTCCCATGCCAAAAGATGAAGGTAAAACCATTTTCTTAAAATTTCTGATTGACTGTGTTGCATGTATCCATGCTTTTTAGCATAATTATTTAGTAATTGATAACTTTCATGTGAATATGTAAAATGGGATTTATTTGGATTATCAGGGCTGGAAAATACTTTGTGACTACTTGGACATGGATTCCAGTTTGATCAATGATTTTCATGGACACGCATATCTCTTAAGAGAAATTATAAGAAACCTGATTTTTTTGTTTGAAATTGCATGTGGAAAATTTTGTATACAAAATCAACTAAAATACTGGAACAATCCCATCAAGACCCTATCTTGACAGTTTTCATTAGAATTTCTGGGATTTTACAGTGAAATTTATCCTTAGAATTTTTACTGGGAAGACAGAGGAGTCTTTGGGAAAACAATTTTTTGCAGAGAATTATCTGAAATCTGTTGTGCAGGTGTTCCCATCATTCATAGATTTAACTTTCTTGTTCCATTACAGGTGAAATGTGTCTCATTGATATAGTCTTTATCTTGGACAGTTCAGAAAGTGCCAAAAATCAGTTGTTTGATTTACAGAAGAATTTTGTTCAAAACTTAACTGACAGCATTTTCCAGATGAAGCCAGTTAAGTCTCACTCGTATAATGTCAAACTAGCAGGCATGCAGTTCAGCAGCACAGTCAGCATTGATCATCCCTTTACAGCCTGGAAGAATGTCCAGAATTTTAAGCAGAAAATCAGCTCTCTGGGCTTTATTGGCCAGGGCACTTACTCCTATTATGCAGTTTCAAATGCCACTCACCTGTTTAAAACTGAAAGTCGTAAGAGGAGTGTAAAAGTGGCTTTTTTGATGACTGATGGTGTGGATCATCCAAACAGCCCTAATGTCGAGGGTATAGCTGCAACAGCTAGAAGTCTTGGAATACATTTTATTACCATTGGCCTTTCTAAGAAAACAGTCCAAGAAGGGAAATTGCGCACGGTGTCCGGTGATTCGTCCTCTAAGCGTGTCCTGTGTCTGGATGATCAGAACCTGGTACTTGATGTAGCACTGGAGTGAGTTATGCTGATGTTAATCTTGTCACGTGTCTATCCATGGCAGATTTCATTTAACTTTGATTAGGTAAGCCCCTGAAGACTGTGCAGAGGGTTTTTCTCTGCTGTAGCAGGAGTCAGGGCAGATGGAGCTTCCTTCTCCCAGCCACTCTCCAAGGAGTTGCATGCTTGGACAGTGATACCTCAGCTGTCCTGATCACATTTCCCAGCACACAGAGTGTGTCTCTGAGCACGTGAAAATACTTTAGAAGGTAACTTGATCTCATGCATGGTCAGTGAGTCCTTCCCCTACATATTCTGTTTGTAGGGCCTTCCAAAGGAAGGCCTTTGATTAGAAAGTCTTTTTATAGTCCCTGTTGTTAGCACTGTGCCTTAATACTGTCTGTTTGGCTATCCTGTTACTTCTCATGTGTTTTCTGATCCTTGTGGGTCACATGGAATAACCCTCTCTTCCTACCAAGAACCCTTTTCTCTATGAGTAGTTGCACAGACTGGTTCTTACCCCTTTGAGGAAGGAATGAAGGATGAAGCTATTCACCATCTCTACCATTTACTTTGGAAATTCTATAAACTGGAGAGGAAAAATTAGTACTCTTTTAAATTAAATCATACCTATATGAAAGTGATATTTTTGTTTTGTTTTGTTTTCAGGAAGCCTTGCTACAGAAGCAGGTATGGTTTTTGAGCTTTGTGTTTGATTACTGACACCAGACTTCCCAAAGTCTACTTCTTCTGTAATGCCGCAATACTTGAGGATTAGTCAGCCTTCCATCTCTGGGCAAATTTTGTGACCGTGGTTGCTTTTATTTTAAGTTTTCTCCATTTCTTCTGTCCCTTCTCCTGAGAAATCTATGATGTTAGCTCATTAGTGAGTAGTATCAACAGTAGGACATAAAGAACTCTTCCTACAAGAGTGGAATAGGTCTAATGCAAGATGCACAAGTTCATTTGTGGTCTTGTTAGAAAACAATAACAATGTCAAAATGGTTCAAAATTTATAAAAGGTTTCACAGTACTGTGTACTATGTATATGCCGTCTTAAACATTTGTAATTATTACAGTAACTACAGTCACTACAGTAAGAGATTAATTTTTGTTATAAATAAATCAAGTAACTGATTTTGGTTGCTCTATATGGAAGGTTAATGTTGATTATATGAGAAATAAATATATTAGAACATCATTTATTTCCTATTATTCCCCTTTTATGTTCTTTAGTCTCCAGCTAGGCAAAACCAAAATTTTTGCTTTAAAAGTTTGAACCAGTGTATTTGAAAAACATACTCCTTTATCTTTCTATTAACTTTGTAGTGTGTGCAGAAGATCTGCGAGTGTGAAAAGGGAGTAAAAGGAGACAGAGGTGATTCTGTAAGTATGTATTCATTTGAATAGGCTCAAGAATTTGAATCTTAGTCAAGATCAATACTGCACAGTACTTTAATTGGTTGCTATGTAAACTATGTAAAAGACATTAGCGGTGCATGTACTGCAAGAAGATTGTTTTGTTGTAGCATATGAAGTTGGTAGTGAAAGGCCACTGTTAGAAGAGCTCAGAAAAAAAATCTATGCATAATCAGATACTATCTTGAAAATATATTTCTATTATTGGGTAATAAAACACTGCGGATAAACAGGTACATGATTTTGGAGCCCAAATAAAAAAGTTATTCTTGAATCTTGCAATGAGGAAGGAAAGGTCTATTAGACAAAGGTTTTCATCCACCAGCAACTTCTGTTTTTGTGAGGAGTAAAGGTTCAAAAGTTTGAAGGTAATGGGCTGTATGAGGAAAGGTCTAAAACTCTGCCTCCAACACTCTCTTTTCTCTTGTGACACTTCAGGACATGTTTCTTGGCTCTGGTAAGGAACAGAAAAGTGTGAGTTCAGACAGTGGGTGACCCCTGTGAGCATTTTTCTGACTTTAATAGCTCCCCCAGAGACAAGCAAGGTACATTCAGAGGTTTTTCTCTTTGTCCCTAGACTCTAGCTGGTGGACCATACCGTTAGCATGTTGTGACACCAGGGCCTATCATTCAATCCTCCTGGATCACGTGCATCTGAACCTCTGTTTGCAATTCAAAATTTTAGATCCAATGATTTTAAAGTTATTTTATCCAAAATTATTGGATGTAACCTATTATACAGATGTGTATACACCAAACTTTCTAGTCCCCACCGTGATGATCCTCCAAAGAGTAGTAATGGTGCAGTAATTTTTCCCTTAGGGCTGCTGAATATTGACCCTAAACTGTTCTGGACAGTTTTTTTCTAAGCAGAGAAAATGAGATAGTGGTGGTTAACTGAGAAATGGGAAGGAAGAACTGTGTTTGTTTTCTGTAATGCCTTCCTGATTAGATTTTTCTGATGCTCTGTAGAAAATTTATTTATTGTTGAATATTGTTTAAAAAAAAAAATTGTAGTTACTTTATAGTACCAGAGTGAGTTTAGCTAAATGAATGTTGTGTTACATGTACCATACTTGAATCAGTGGGAGTTTCTACCAAAGCTTATTCCAGAATGATTTTGGACTAAGATATAGTCCTAGACAAGCTGGTGAATTTTATCCTCGCAATGGTAATAACATTTTCCTGCTTTGTTTCAGGGCAGTGCTGGTAGCAAAGGGGAGAAAGGTGACCCAGGACCAAAAGGAAACAAGGTAATGTGAATTTAAAAGAAAAAAAAGCAAATTTCTATCCAGTTATTCAAACCATGGACATGAATATAGCAAAGGAAAAGTATGTTAAAATAAATTTTAAATATTGACATTTGCTAGTTTATAGTTAGCCGCTTTAGAAGTGTGAGACAAGAGTTTAAAACCAAACAGCTACCAAATTAACACTGCCTATCATTCCAGTTTTTCCCTGACAGCAGAGGTCTCTGAATACAGCTGAAGGCTCTTCAAGTTCCATGGAGCTTTCTAACAGTGCACAGATCCCTTGAGCAGAGTGCTTTGCTCTGATGACTCAGATTTCAGGCGTCCAGTGACAATAGTTGAGTTTTCTATGTTAATGTTCAGGAACTGTGTATCCTTAATTGTGGAAGGAGGAAGTGTGAACATTATTAAATAGGAAAAAAAACAGTTCTGCTCTTTTAACAGTGTTCTTGGTTTTAGTGCTATAGAGATGAATGAAAGGGCAATACATATTTCAGTTGTATTCCTTTGCTTCCAACAGGGTGATGCTCAAAAAGGAGACCGTGGAGAAAAAGGTGAAGAGGTACGTGACTATTACAGTGCTGACTCATACTTCGTCTTTTCACATTTTCTGAACTAAAAATGTTATTTTCATTTTTACGTGCCTACTTTATTCAATTATTTAAAGCACCTACACTAAGGCCTGGTTTAGAGAAGCACATATACTGAGAGAAACAGGCTAACCATGTGCTTAAATGTACAGATGAGATGCTACTGGGAGAAGGAACTTTCAAAGCTGTGTGATTTTGAATTGACTGGCATTAGATTTGTCCCAAAGACAGAACTGAAAATGTCATTACTGAAAACACTAGATAGTCCTTCGGTGGCTTCTAACAACTGATAATTCTCAGCATTCTTGTTGGTTCACTGGAGAAAGATTAACACTACTCCCTGTAGAAGAGTAACTCGGTTTAAAAGTCCCATTTAAATGGCAGCATGTATCTCCTAGGAGGCTGGCAAACTGAGTGGCATATTTACAGCTAATACATGAGTGAAAAATAGACATCTAGATTTGCAGAGAATTATATGATAAGAAATTTCAGAGAGATATTTTATTGTTGTGAATAGCTAAACTTCTGAAACATAATTCTTTACTGGGGGAAGGGTGAGGCTTTTTCTACTTAAATTAGCAGTGTGTTAAGCCTTTGCTTTCTCTTTTATGATTTTTTCCTTTTTTTCAATTTTTAAATAGGGAGGTCCTGGCTACAAGGGAGACAAGGTAAGTTATCTGTAGAATAGAAGTAGTCTGAAAATAAATTGTCACTTGCTGACAGTGTATGTGAAAGAATGGTAAAAAGAGCTCATCTTGTCTTTTTGTCGTGAAAGCTCCTAATGCAATCCCTAGAAGTAAATTCATAATTTATGTAAATGCTTACACACTGGATTGCTGGAAATAAAAAAAAACAAAAAACAACAAAATCAGAGAATGTAATCTAAATATAAAAAGAAAAGTGGCAACATCCAGAAATGCAGTTTCTGGAAGGAAAAGAAAATTGGGGGTTGAATAAGAGGTTAAGTGAAAAGAAAGTGAAAATGTTTACTACAAACATAATGTGGCAGTCATTAGCTTTTGAAAAACTTACCACAGGGAAGTTTACTTTTAAGCTATTTATAACTTTGCGAGGGCTAATGCTTGATCAAGAAAATTTTCAACATAGTCTCTCCAAGAACATGAAAAAAGTATGCATTTCAGTGACTTGCAGGATTCTAGAGATGAAATTGCAAAGTGGACCATCATGGTCAGAAATGAAACAGAGATAATTCCATTTTGACTTTTCTTGGTTTGGACACTTATCTCTCTGCATTGGTAATAAAAGCAGTGCCTCTATGAATCTTTGTATTCGTCAGTAAAATGCTTCAGTCAATTTTGTGGTAACATTTCATGAAATGGGAACAGTAGACTCAGAGGTCTGCTTTTCCTGTGTCTTGATATGTTAAATCATCAGTGAAACACTTCATTCTTTCTTCATTCCATATGTACAGTTTCACAACTGTTATTCAGAAAAATCTCAGACATCACAGTAATGAAATCAGAGCATGGAAAAGATCTGTGGAGACAGTGCAGCGAGGTGGAAAAATGCAGCAAAACTTATTAGATATTAAATGTATTATTCCCTGATGTAAGTTGGATGTTTTGCAGGCATTTTCAGAAATAATCTATCTTGAGTAGAGCGGATCATATCTTCTACAGACCATATATAATGATGCCACTTCCAGGTCCTCAGAGTCTACTAAACCTCTTGTGCTACTGTTTGCAGCGTTTTTAATGCATGCAGTGTAATCAAATCGTCTTGTTTAGCTGTGAACCCTTTGATTTCTTATAAAGGGTGAAAGAGGAGAATGTGGACCCCCAGGAATAAAAGGAGAAATAGTAAGTATAATTTTTATTTGAACTGTTTCATGTTGATGAAGATACTAGAAAATCATGTAACGTATTCATAAACACAGCTTGAAAAGATTATTGTAAATTTGGAACACCTTATAATTCCCTGGTGGTAGAGATACAGTTATAGTAGAAGTATGATTTATAGAAACTGAACCCACAGTTCACCACATTCTTTTTTTTCCATTTTGCATAAGAAGTGCAGATCCTTACTAAAACAAAAGCTGCCCTGAGAAATGCCAAGCCTTGCTTACACCATACTGAGCATTTTACAGAGACCACCCAATTTATTTCCTTAAAAGTTTAACTTCAATTTGAGTGTATGAAGTCATATTGCAATAAAGGCAGGTTCTTACCCGACATGAACAACTTCCAGGTGTACGAGCTCATCTGTGCTGATACGCATTCACACTTCTGTCCAGTACCCCTTTCCTTTTAACCTGGAGTGCAGCAGTGTTGCAAGTGAATAAAGGTTTTTATCTGGTTTATTTGCATTCTGAAAGATGGAAGGATAATTTACTGCTTAGCGAGATAATCATGTGTCTTGAGTTCATACAAGCAGGTTTGTATGAGTAATGCAAACCACTGATTTATAGTTAGAATTGTTAAGAACTACCAACTAGATTGCACTTATCGTTCTATTAAAGCACATTTCTTCGGCTTTACCACCCATATTGTGCTTACTTTTATCAAAGACCACCTTGTAAAGTTTTTGTTTTCCTGGAAGCTGCTATTTGATCATTAATTTCAGGCAGGAATCAATAAATATTCATTCCAGAAATACTTATTGCAAAGGAAAAAGGACATTATACTATAATGAAAATCTAAGGGCTGAGAATATCTTTTGGGATACCGCAGTTCAAAATGGCAGCAAGTGAATCAGAAAAGTCTGAAATAGCAATGAAAAAGGAGAGAGCTGCATCTCTCAGAGGAATAAAGAAAGAGCATACTTTCTTTATCCAGGCAATATGTGAGAAATAGCATGACGTTATGTGGAATGTCTACTAGGCTAAAAGGAAGCTGTTCGGAAGCTGGCAAAGAACATAACCAAAGCAGCCAAGAAATCTGGATATGGAAAACATATGCCAGGGCTGCCAGAAATCTGCTTGCTTCATTTCTGCTGAGGACAGTGATGAAAAAACTTTGTCCTCTGCAGGGGATCATTCAGTTCCAGAATTCCCACCTTCACATTCACCAATCCTGAAGACAGAACAAAGTTATGGCTTTATTTTTAAAGAAAGCATTCTAGGCTAGACAAAATCAGACACGGAACACATGTAGCCAAATGTATGAGAAGCAAATTCGATATTCTGAGGTTGATCTTTAACTGGAGTGATGGATATTGAAGCATAATTGGGAGTCCAATTTGAAAATGTTGCATTTTTCCACTACCGCTTTTTCATCTCACTGATCCGGCTGAATCCAGTAGTGTTGGTGCTGTATATCAGAGCTTTTTCAAATGCTGTTCAGGCTTGAAATTCAGACAGTTTCTGTTTGGCTTTGAAATCAGAACTGACTCAAGTCATATGTTTGTATGCTACCAAAAGTAGCCATCACTGCACCAGTGTCTCAGTGTTTGTACCATCCATTCCTTGTGTAGTTGGGCTGGAAATGGGCTGGAACTGAGTGGAGTTATCTCTCTCTCTGGTGGCTCATGCTTGGCCTGGGAGCAATTTCCGGGGAGTAGAGAATATTTTTAAATTTATGACTGAATCTCTAGGGGGGGCAGTCGATGGAGTTTCTGCATAGGTATCACTGCTAAATTTATCAAGACTATTAGAAGTTCAAAATGTGACATGTATCTTGAAAAATGCAGCAGTCTGCCAGTGCCTCTGCCTGTAGAGATGTTACTAATTAAAAGAGAAGTAAGAGAAATTAAAAACCAGTAAATTTGCTCAAAACTATTTTTGCTTTAGAAATAAATTATAACTGAGTATTTACTCAAGTGGAAGTGAAGTTCTGTAGAATATGCATTATGGTGACTGAACAAAAAACAGTGAGGCAGAGTGATTTTTGAATAATCTGCGGTAGTGGTGACTGGTAAGAACTCATTAAATGGAGAAATCACAGCTAATGGAATAAAATAGCATGGCATTTTAAATTTTTTAATTTTTTGGATGCATTTTTAATGGATTTTGTGAACTATTAGTGTGATTCTGCCAGGCTACTGATCAGCAGTTTGAGTTAGTGAGGCAAAGTTACCTGAAGTTATTCTAGTATAAACACTGCGGCATTTTTATTAAGAATTCTGTATCTAATATGTTTCTAGGAACTAAATTCAAAAACCTGTAGCAAATAAAAACTTCTTAATCAAATAGCTAAGATGTTAAGTGGCCATTCACTATGCTTGTTGTAGATGAAAAGTATTTTAACCAAATATTGAGGGTGAAATGTGACAGGCAATTACTGAATACAGTGTGAGAGCAGCAGTGCTCTGGTGGGAGAACAAAGTCCCTAGAACAGAGATTTGAGCCATTACATACACGTTTCAAGTTCTTGACACTTGAAAGCAGATTGCGATTTCCTTTTAATCTGATAATTTAATCTAATTTTTCCTCAGGGTTTGCAAGGTTCTGTGGGCCCTGCGGGACCTCGAGGACCTCAGGTAAGGGAACTAAAAGCTACCAAGTAAAAAGGAAAGACATTACATTCTGTAAGTTTCTTCTACATACAGCCTGTCAATTCTGTGAAGAGCAGCCATGGTACGTGTGGCACCAAGACAGCAGAGTCTGCCAAATAATTATCTTGTCATGCAATTCACACAGAGTAGTAAGATACCCTTTCTGTCAACACTGGTTTTTGAATATTAACAATATTCACAGGGTGCTTCACAGGGTATGATGCAGAAAACTCTTGTCCTTTAGAGCTTAGATTTGTGCTATATTACATTGCACCCCATTCAGGGGAAATAAAACCCCAAAATTTATATTCGTCTTCAAAGGCAGCTCATTCTTTGCTTTGACTTTTTTTTGTAGGGTGTCAGGGGAGATCCAGGTCAACAAGGCCCAAGAGGCATCCAAGGCAACAAGGTAAGATGTGGTTGTATGTGTGTAGTTGAATATGGTGTTTGTATAGGGAGAGAGGACGCAGAAACTCTGTAGAGTCATCTTTATACTCTACTGTCCTTTTTTGTCAGTAGTTTTTTTATTGGTGGTGTTATTTGCACAGCAATAGTGTCCCCACCTGCACGGTGCACCGTCATGTGATGAAGGCTTGGTGTTTTCGGCACATACAGCCACTTCTGCGTCCGGGTCTCCAGGAACATTTTGTAGGGCCACAATAGGATGCAATCAAGGACCTCCCTAGAGCCACAGCACTTATGTTGGAATTTCAATCACCTGAATATGTGTCTTGACTTTTGCCATCACTTGGGAAGTTTTTTTTCTATAATATTTTTTGCCTATAATGCCTGTGTTTAAAGATTTTAAGTATTTCTAGATGATGGTTAAAACCTTCAGACTAAGTACTTACAACAATTTTTAATTGCTTGTGTACTGTAAAAACTCAAGACAACTTTGAAATTGGTCGAGGTGTGAGATTTTATGACAATCAATGTCTTAGTAGTATTTAAAATAGGTAATTTAGAGTTAATGACTACACCTTGTCAAGCAAAATCAGTTGGATAAAGTATGTGATTAATTTGGGAAGTCTTCTGGTTTTCAAACCTTTGGGAAATTTCTTGATGTGAATACGGTTGTCTTGTCCATGGGAGTGTTATTAACATCAACATTCAGTACAGAAAGGTCTTTCATTTATCAGTTTGATACAAAGACTTTCTTCGACAGGATCAATGATGGGCTGGCTAACAACCTAAGTTATACAAGACGAATTCATACAAAGCTGCTTTGTAAAAGATGCAATACATAAACACTCATGTTTTGTTTCTTAGGCAACAATTTAATTAGAAAATTCACAGAAGTAAATTTAGATATGGGAAATGTTTATTGTAAAAGGTTTGGAATATTGCCATCCATCATGATTTTCCTCCTCCCGACAAATGCTTTTTCATACTTCTCATTTCTTCATCTTCTCAACAAAATGCTTGATTGGGAAAGCTGCTGCAGAGTCTTTCAGAAGTGGAAAAAGAAAGAGGATGATGGGTTTGAAAGAAGCTATTCATACATGTGGTGGAAAAATCATGACTCTCTTAATTTCAGCGCAGCAAATGACAGTGATTTTTTTATCTGTCATTTCACACTGATGAGTCCAAGACAGTAGGACCAGATACTTCTATTATATACAAACCCGTATTTGTTGAATCTTGTATGTCCTCCTGTCAGTCTCGTCACATACTTTCATGTCTGTAGAACACATACATTTTTGTCTAGAATCCATCTACATGGATACAATATTTATAGTCTGTTGTTGGGCTTTAGCTGCAGATTTTCAGTAAGAATAAGAATCTTCCCTCTTTTATCAGCTTTCGACTCCCCAACCTGCTGTTTATAGTCGAGATTTTTCCACACTCAAACATCTATAATAGTAAAAACACTGCCAGACAAGTTTAGCTAACACACTAAAGAGTATAGAAGCAGCATATGTATGTTTAAGAGTTATCTGTTGTCCACACCTAATGCCAAGGCTAACCTTGGGCGTTTTGGGGCTTATTTGAGATGAGTGAAAATTTTTTTAATGATCAGTATAGATAATCAGTGGTTGTTTTCAGATTAATAAGCAGCCATTCAGCTAGTAAAGGTCAAGACCTTTTTTGGTTCAGACATATAGCAGTCTTTCCAGTATTTTTTGTCCTGACAGAAGGTTTATTAAATTGCTCTTTTAAGATTAGTTTTCATGACACGTAATACAATATCTCTGAAAAGTGGCAGTTATTTATAATTGCCTTGCATAAAATAAATAGGTCTATTCTTAGTGCAGCTCCTTGGCCTTTCCATGCTAATACTTTCTGCTTTATGAGTTGAACTAGTGACTTCATCTTGGTGGCATCGATACCGATGTGACATAACGCAGAACACCGCTGCTGAACTTTTATTCTTTGTTACTGGGCCATGTTGAGGTTTGAAAGAGTAGATTCAGTTCCTCAAAATGCAAACTCCAGATCGAGCTCAGCCGACAGATAGTTTGTGTCTCAGTAGTGAAGTGTACAGCCCACTCATGCATCTGGCTGGGTCGGTGCATGCCACACCTCTATAAAGCAGGTTATGGGTACGGATGCATCCTCTCACTTTGCAGTGCCAGGTGGCAGACACAGGTGGGGACAGTGTCCTCTGGGTGCTGTCTGGGTGCCACTGGCTCTGGCAGCCACCAGCAGGAGAGGCTTGGTGGCATTGCCCCTTCAAGTAATTCCATTTGACTTGTCTGAAGCAAGGTAGCATGGAGTCCAGGGACATTGTCCAAGAAATTACTTAGAGGAACTTTTCATTCTTTACTTCTATTATTCATATGCATTTTCTTATTCTCAAGCTGCTGGCTAATCTCTCGATGTGAAGTTTCCCTGACTGCACAATACTTTCTTTCCTTCTAATGATACTGCTTTATTCTGTTGCCAGTAGTGAGTTGAACCTCTCTAAGTCCCACTGCCTGCGCTGAACAACTTTCCACTGACAGGAACTCAGCCAACCTGTTTCCATGTAGACATAAAAGTTTAGGAGCGATCATATGGAGCTGCATCACATCCTTAACCTCTTAGTCTTTCTAATGCGCTTCGTAATCACTGCTTATATTTAATAACCTCTTCAATATACAGGCAAATTTCATCACTTTACTTCCACCCTCTTTTCAAGCCATGTTTGAATATGTTGAACCTGCCCAGAATATATCCTGCCCAGAAGGCAGCTTAGTGTGGCATTAACTAGAACCAGTTTTTGCCATTATGCAAATTTTTAAAAAATGTTCTCTTATCTGCAATTCTGCAAAGTTCTAACATCTCAAAACCATCTAAATAATCTTATTACTGTATATGTAAACCTTCTCCATAAAGAGGCCGAGGCATTTAAAATGAGACATTTGAGTTCCATTTCTAGGAAAAAAACCCATAAAAGCATGCTAATTCATATTATTATTATTAATTTACCTGACTAAATGTATTTCCATTTAACCGAATACTAAACTTCCATGTTAACAGTAAACCTACAGCACAGTATAAAATATAATGACTTAAAGAGAAAAACATTAGAGGGTAACAGGACACTTTACTCAAACACAGGTGGGAGTTGGGGACTGGCACTTTTCACTGTGTATCTCCTGTCTTCTGAACGAGACATCTTGGTCCTGATTCCAGAGCAAATCCTGAGCAAAGGACCAGGATTCTTCTGCTTGTTTCCTGGTTTACTGACTTTCTATTGCCCATTGACAAGTTTCATACAAAGATGTTAAGTTTATCAAAGAAAAAAAAATTTTTGAAGCCAAATTCTATGCTGTTTTGTCTATTTCACTGACTTGAAATACCAAAAGAAATACTATTCACACCTGTGCTTTGTATTTTCTTAGACATCCGGTTCCCTTTAAGGCATTCTTCAGCCTTGCCAGCTGCCACGTATTATCTATATTGTGACATAAAATAAAAGCTTGGATCAAACTGTACCTCATTCAGCTGTAAAACTTACAAAGAAGACCAATAGGAAAAAAATGCAGTTATTTTATCACACAGAATTAATTAATTGAATTTGCAGAACACCAATTTGTAACCCTGGATCTAAGGTGCAGACACTCACATCTTGTCAAACTGCAGCTTATAGGAGCAAGGAGCTCAGATTTTGTGTTCCTTGTCTCAGTAAGAATTCAAGGGTGGCCCATGACACAATTGTGCTGGATGATTCAACAATTTCCAAAACACAGGAGATATTACCTCACTTAGTAAAAGACTAAAAGTAACAAGAAACAGAAAGCTGGCAAAGAGAAAAGCCATGCCACTCTCGGTTCTGCTCTGTAAATGTAATCTAGTCTATCATAAGCAGTCCATAAACATTATCCAGTGAGAATCCCACCTATTGTTTGACTTTCCCAGTAACCTGATTTCTGTCATTTTCCTGCTTAGGTTCTACATATCTCTTAACTCAGTTGGTTAATACAATTAAACAGCATCTGGACTGGTTACTTCATGTCTTTTGTTGGACTTACCTATTCCCACATTGTGGTGGTGTGCTCTCATTAGAAGACAGCTTTGCCCTTCAATAGCAATAAAAACCAGGAAAAATCCAACATTCTAAACAAAAGGACTTAATTCATCTTGGTTTCCTCTGCAGGAAGGAAACAGAATCACTCTGATTTTTCTGGAAAACAGAGATCTAGGAATGAATATAGCATTTTTCAAAAGCTAAATTGGGGTCACCTAGTATTCTTAGTGTTGGATAAAAAGTTTATTTTAGACATGCATGTATCTATTGATTTACTCAGACTAGGTGACATTATTTTTTTCTGTTTTTAATTTATTGTCAAATGCTTAACTAATATTTATTAGAAAAACCCCAAACCAACAACGAGGTACTCTTTGCAATAGCACCAGTAAGGTTCCATAAGAGTATACTTAAGGTAATTTTTGAAAATGTGTTTGTTAGTGAGGACAATAATAGTGACTGTTTACAAATTTCAGTGATTAATTTACAAACTAAATTATATGGTTACAGGTTATAAAATTGGGGCAGGAAATCAGGGTATGATCTGTGTTCCACTCATAAAAAAGTGATGACCAGGCAGTACTTATGGTTATCATTTCAGAATTGACATTGGGTTTATTTAAACTCTTAAACCAGCTACTAGATATAAAGTGCATGTTTCTAGAAATCACGATATATTCATGGAAAGGCTGAGAATGACGTTCTTAAAATCCACCGCTGTAGCAAGGAGCCTCTCTGGAAAATTTGAATTGTGCAGTAAGATTTTCAATTAAAGGCTAAAGTTTTATGAACAGACATGTATTCAAACTTGTAAGGACAAGGTTAAGTTTGAATGTGGATATTCAAAGCAGTTATTCCCATAATATCATCCTGGGACAATTCTGTAGAAAATCCATCATTGCACATTTCCCGGAATGCGTGTCCCAGGATGAACTGCTAAGGGAGCTGCTTATTCGTTGATGACACATGAATTCTTTCCTCACTTATGTGGCAAGTTACAGCTTTCCCAGGGGACTGAAAAAATCCAATTTTCCTATGAACAAGTTTAGTTTCTAGATGTCTCAATTAACTTAGAACTACAAAATAGCAATAATATCTGTTAAAGTATCTAAATCTATTTGCATTGTTGTTGCCAATGTTTATTTTAAAGATAAAATCATTATATTTGAAAGATTTTTTTTTTTTTTTTACTATAGCTTAATCATTACCATATTGTAGACTGAAGTACAGAGTATTTGTGTTCCTTACAGTATATATGGGCTTTCTGAAAAGGAAAGAAATTATTTTTATTGGCACTAACAGGAACTCATCCTAACATAATGAACAGTTTGGTGGGGGCAGATGGTGGGGTTTTTTGGGTTAGACTGTTAAATATGTTCCAGGCTTAAAATGGTACAATTTCAATATGTAAAAACATTTAGCTCAGATCAAGTGTAATTTTCCTTCCCATTGCTCCAGGTGGTATCAGAAGCCACCTGAAGGAAAATCCCTATAAGGAGAGAAAAAAGAATGTGAGCAAAGCATTAAATGAAGAAAATTATTACAAAAAAGCTGTTTGGAAAAGCAGACTTTTCTCTCTACATGTAGACATAACGTGATATTATTGCCAGAACTTTATGGTTTTCATAAATTCCACATTACCCGAAGCACCAAGACCACAGAAGATAAAACCCAGGTTTGTTAATAGCCATTTGAAGTTTGAAACAGTCAGTCTTTAAAATAGACTGAATCATTTAAGTTTCCAAGTTTTGCATGTTGTCTGGTAGAAGGTTGGGTTTCTTTCTCCATTGATGTTCAGGCATCCTCTTCTATCCATAAAAAAAGTGTTCCACAGAACAACCTTTTCATACTACCCCACATGATTTTTTATCACAAGGGCTTCTTACACTTCCTACCCCAGCACCTGCTAGTACCATACCTACAGCAACAGCTTTTGCAAGGCACATGACACCAGTCACTGGAAGGAAAACTGTGTAATGCTTTTATCGTGGTTAAAAAATAGAACTTCTGGAAAAATATTAGCTTCAGCAGGACTCCCGTCTGCATTCAAGGCATGGCTCTATCATGTGGGTGAACTTGCAAAGGAGTGAATTATTTGTGATGAGAAGCATCCCTCAGAGTTACTGTCCTTGGGAAATTCTGTCAGGGACTGTCAACATAGACAGGAAACACAACGTCCACTTGGGTGAGAGGAAAAAAAATCGGAGAGCACTTTCCAAAGGGGGAAAGGGGGTTGGCTTATTGTTTCAGCTGAGAGATGAGCCTGTATTTGTCAGATATCATTTTTTAGCATGTGACAAGTTCCTACACCATTTCAGGGCTTTAGTTTTACCAGCTGGAGCCGATGTGCTAAGTGACATTTGCCACGCCCAGGGCATAGTGGTGCTCTATACAGTTGAAGGTTTTGGGTTTTTTTTTTTACCAGATAGATTTTTTTAAAATATATTTTCAGCTTTGCCTATCTTTTGGATTCATTCTGTGGGGCATCCTCATACATCCTGGCACAACAGAAATAGCAGTCTGCCTTCTCCATGAAAGAAACAAGGGTTGTGAATTGGAGCAGCTAAAACTCAGCATACTGCCTTGCCTGACAGCAGCCCGTGCCTGTTCCTTTCTCACTCTGGCACCTCTTGCACTGGGTAGATCCATCCCTATCCATCCTAGACTGTCCTCAGGCCCTGAAGCTGCACAGTCCATCCCTATCCATCCTAGACTGGCCCTGAAGCTGCGCAGGGCTGAACCTGTTAACGTGACTTGTCAAGTGGAAAGATACCAGAGCCAGAGTTGGTGCTGAGGTAAGGGAGCCCGTGGGCTGAAAGGCAAAACTTCCTGGGCACCAGGCTGTAGGAAGTGTGGAAGATAGGTCATTTGAGGAATTTTTGTTGTTGTTTGATTGGTTTCAAACAAACACATCAGGGAAAACACAGCTATGAGGAAAACCACTAAATTTGCAATTGGCTTTATATCAGTAAAAACTGCATGATTTGTGGTTATAATCTGGATACTGATGAACTGAATTGTGACTCTGGTCCAAAGGTTTCATGAAAATATTATTAGGAAACCCAAACAATAAGTTCTACCTAGGAATACAGTCAAGCTTTTAGCTATATTTTGTATTTTGGCAATAGTTGCATGCACAGAATCCACATTAACGCAATATCAATGTTGTTAATACCCTGTCAGTGTCCTATGTGGAGATATGCTATTCTGCTGGGTGATACCAGTGTTGTCTGATTTGTCTCTGCATTTTAAGACATAACTTTTCCTGGTGCTGTATTAATTTATTAGATTATGAAGATGTGCTAGAAAATCTTGCATTTTGAATAAGTTTTAAATTTCATAGCTACTTTCCAAATTATTATACTGTTCTGTAGTGGAACAGATTTAAGTCTGGGCAACAAGTTCCACATTATTCTAGATTTAAAGCTGCAGCAGTAGCACTCCAAGTGCATAGTTATCAGAAATCAAGCTTCAATAATAACCTGTTTATTTACTTCTGCTGTAACTTTCCATTCCTGCATCCTAGCTTCATTCTTTGGCCGAAAAAAACCCTGGTTGGTTTTGTGAGGAAATGTCGTTTTTCACACTTCCATTGACTTCTCAAGTGCAAAATTCTCATTGAAAGGTTGCAGAACTCAGCATCTAAAATTTCTCAGTAAATAAAAGTTTCAGTCCCCAAAAGATGAACACTTTCCCACAAAATAAACACATTTTATTAAAAAAATTTTTAGCAACTATATGGCTGTGTTAGAAACACGGTATACAGAAGAGAGGAAGAGAATTAGGAGCTGCAGTCAAAGACAGCAGTAGGAACAGCAGTCATGCTATGTGTGCATTTGTTGTTATGGCAAGAACCTTGAGTGCAGTGTTGGAAGCATAAGCACTGCTTCATTTCCAAATATGCATCCTTCTGTCAAGAGAAGCCTTTGGGAACACCAAAATATTGGATGAAGTCTGGGCCAAAGACAGGACAAAGAATAATTTTTTTTTTTTTTATCTTTCATGATGCATTTGAAAGAGTGGCTTTATAACATTATTATCTCTTTTAGCAACCTGTATGGCCAGGATATTGACCCTGCTTTTAATCTAAACATATTTCTTCAAGACAGGTTTAGATAATTTTGTTTTGTTTATTTGTTTTTTATTTTGAAAATGTTTTCTCTAGTCCTAAATGAGGCTTTGGAAAGACACTGTCAGAATTTGGTTGAATTTCTATTCACATTAATAGTTTCTTTCCATTTTTTCTCTTTAGGGAGAACAAGGCCCTCCAGGTCCTTATGGTCCTGCAGGACTCACTGTCATTGGAGAGCCAGGACCCAAGGTAACTCTCAGCAATATGTTTGTTAAAGTGATAACTGTGGGCGGTCATTTTTTAAAATTAGATTTCTTACCTGCTGTTTTATCAAACTCTTATCATCTAAATGTAAAACTGATTGATGGGTTTTTGTGTTCACATAGAATGGAGATAAATTATCTGCTTTTCCAGCAACTCTTGAACTTTTATGATGATCCTATTGAAAGAAGTCAGAAATAATGCCATTTAAATGGGGGTTCACTGTGTGAGATAATTTTCAAGCACTATCAGATGCTTGCACTAATGAGTAAACCACACTTGGAGGTGTAGAAATACATCTCAGTCACTGTGATACCTGGTCAAGTGAGAGATCTGCCTTGTCATTCACTAGGGAACAGATATCCTTAAAGGTTATGAGATTCTCTCATGAAGCATTTAATTCTTCCATCTCATTTTATTGCAAAAGACTAGGAGGTGGAATCCAGTCTTGGAAAAGTCATGCCTGCCTATGCTGGCCAGACAGGTCCCCCTTTAGAAAACTACAAAAGCATCTGCATAGGAAACATGACTCCTTAGTTTATGAGAGTTTTGTCAGAGATCTGCTTCTCAGACTCAGACAAGAAATGTAAATTGGGCAGAACTAGCCCTCACTCTAGTTCTGGTGCCGACTCTCTGGTGTAGCTTTATGCCATCTTTTCACGATGATGTGGTGCCGAATGCCGCCGTCTAATATACTTACACTTTTTTGCTTTTAGTGCTCTAATTTGTACGTTCATTGAATTCCTGCATATTTCTTGTGCAGTGGGGCAGACCCCAGAATACAGAGAGGGTTTACAAGCTCAGAAACTGGTATTTTGTAAAAGGAACAGCACTGGGTCCTTCCAGAAGGGAAAATGGTTTATGGAGAAGAAATGTCACCCCCTGTCTCTTTACTACTCTGTAGAACGATAAAAATCCTCTGTTGCCTTATCCTTGAAGCACAAAGCTCTCAGTAAAGTGGAGAAATTGTGAAGATTATGATACCTTGTAAGCAGAAGATGCAGAAAGTATACAGCTCCTGGAGTTCCCATGCAATGCCATATTCCACTGAGGCAGGCAGGCTTCAATTTGAGTGCCTAGATAGAGGCTGCAGTGAGCATCCCTCCTGCCTGAGCATTCCTGCTTTGGCACTGCAGCCAAATTCAGTCTGACTTATCTCCCTCATCTCTGTCATCTCTTAGGCTTTGCAATTTTAGCAGTTACCCCTATGTCTTGAGGGCTGGAATGCAATCTAGTGCTTCAAGTATTAATTGAAGGGTACTTTGAAATGTTTCTAAAATGTCATGTGCGGGGTTTTTTCCTTTGGGAGAAGCTACACATTAGATTTCAAGCCTTTGTGGTGACACCATTAAATCATCTATATGTAAATATTATGCTCTTCAAAAGTACCAAGTTGAATTAGGACTGAACTTTGTAATTTTCTTTTTCACAAGGGTGCTGAAGGTCGAGAAGGTAAAATTGGATTGCCAGGACCTCCTGGAGTTGGTGAGCCGGGATTACCTGTAAGTCAGTGATATATGTGTTGGAAATTGAAATGCAACCAAATAAGTCTTAGTGAGTGTAATTGAATGTCAGTAGCTATATTGGCTCCTGATTCCATAACCTCCTTGTGCCTTGTCTGGAGCAGCGTAAGCGTGTTCAGCTATTCCAACCCAATATTGCATCAGTAGTTGCATGCGGCTTGTCCAAGCAGGAGAATAAAACCACATCCAAGTCAGTAGTCAGTTTTGGGAAGATAAAAAATTTCATATCCATATATATATATATATATATACACTTGCTTAAGTTCAGGATAATCTTTAAAAATTGTCTACAATAAAATTTGAAGAAGATGAACATAAAAGAGCTGAAACATCCCTCAACTCCCGTGTGTAATTTGGATCGCATCAAGAACCAGGACCCAAATTACGTGCTTTTAATACTGTCTTTATGTTCTGAATCACAGAACTGCGGCAAGCTCTTGCTTTAATGCTCACTGGCTGCTTTTTCTTCCTGAAATGTATAAAATGTATGGTTTTCTTGTGCATATGAAGCCACAAATGTAGATGAGTGTTAGATTAATTCTAAGAGTATTTTTGAAAGTTACTTTGTGGTTGTGAAAGACTATTTGTCTCACAAAAATATGTGGAAACTTTTTGTTTAATCAATATCATTCTTAAAAACTACCTTTAAATAATGAAAGTTGGCTGAATTTTGCAGGAAGAGAGAAAGTGTTAAAAAAATACTTATTTCCGTACTTGTTTAAATCATTATTAACATTCATGTTGCATGTTTAACCTGCCATTTTGTATAAAAAAATGTTCAAACTGATGATTTTTATTAGGAAAATAATGAAATTATATTAAATTAGAGGGAATACATTTCACTATAATAACTTTTTTTTTAATAAATAAATCTACAGATTCATTGGAGTTTTAAGAGTACAATCTTTAGACATTAATTACGTAATTCACATCAGTTGGCTTTTTCTAATCTAAGTGACCCAACTAATGGTTGCTACACTTCACTTTAATTGCCTGGGCTCAGCCAGATGTTATGGAAGCATTTTTACTTGCCAGTGTCATAAGTGTTTCAAAAACCTGTACTAGCTAGTGTGACAAAATGTCTATAAGAAATTGAATTGCTGACACAGTGGAATATATTTTTTCTTTTCTTTCAGGGACCACCTGGCCCTACTGGTTCACCAGGTGAGACAGGCCTGCCAGGAGAGGGCATTCAAGGCCAAAAGGTAGTTTTATGGAAATTACTTTATTTAACACTGTGGATCAAATTTGCATTAGCACCTAAGTTATTTAAGGCCACTGATAATTCCATTAGTATAAAATGCTGGCTAATGGATCTTGGTTTTCTGAATCACTGTGCTCTCTGAATATCTCACTGATTTCAGAAACTCTATCCAGGTAATTACAAAAAAAAAATTATACAGTCCCTCGTCAGTAGTAGGTTAATGATTTTCTTATTTATGTGTTTCGTAAGATAGCTTCTTTTGATTGCATTAGTGAGATAGATTGTCTTCCAAAAAACTGCTAAGCTATTTATGTTCTGTGTTGGAAGAAAATATTCAGCAACTGTTTTCATTTTGCCTTACCATTTTGGGAAACCGAAAGATGGGTTGTATGAGTCTCTGTGGACAGTTATCTCATTTAGGGCATTTGCTAGGTTAATATATGTCAAATTTCCTTTTTTTAAAAAATAAGTACAAACAATCAAAGATTTATGGAAAAATCATAACTGGATTTCCCATCAAAATATATCCCTCTGTTCTAGTGGCTTCAAGATTCTCTAGAGCCTTGATCTACTAAGCAAAGATTTTTCTTCCCGTTATGGAAAAGGCATCAGTCATGTCTTTGCACTCCATTCTGAACTGATCTCTCCAACTAGTGAACATATTGTCACCTTTTCAAAATGCAACTTCCTTCCTCCTAGTATTTAATTTTCTCCTTTTGAAGTCCTGTGTTCAAAAACACAATGAATGCAGATGAAGTATGTTATGAATTGTAACTAATTTCTTTTCTCTAATACTGGTAATTCCATTGATTATTTTTCTAGTTTGTCTGTAAAGGAATACTTTTTTCCTCATTATCCACATTGCAATGACCAGTTTGTCTAAGATGGTGTTCTTTATAAGTTCCCAAATATAAGTTTCAACACTGTCATATATTTCTAGGGTGAAAAAGGCTCTAAAGGTGAAGATGGCCATCCTGGACCGAAAGGTGAACAAGTGAAAGGTGACAAGGTGAGGCACAGAGTATTTTTCTAATTGTATGCATACTTAATTACAGTTATATTAAGATTGATTTTTTACACTGTATCACAACTCTACAAAGGCATGTTTTACCTGGATCTGAGGAGGTATGTTACACTGTTCCATGCAGCTCCATGGGCTGCATTCATCGATACAAGTAGGTGAGCCTGTTAATATTAACTCAGAGCACTAAGGACTGTATTCTATGCAGCTGGGAGTATGAGGGAAGAAATGTACTTTTTTTGTCCTAAAATAATTTCAGAATGATTCTATTTTAAATATTTTAATTTTTTTAATAAATATTAAAATGTAAAAATCCCTGAGTCGTCTAACCTAATGGACCTGGAACAGGCAAAGAAACACTCAGATATTTTTAGGTTTTTGATATACTCCGTAGCTGCTGTGTTTACACTTGCAAGTTTTTCTTCTGAGTGTTGTGCAAGAAACTGTGTATTTCTGTACAAGAAAACTTTTAAAATTAATCATTAAAGATGACCTATTGATCCTTCTAATAATAAAGTTACAGGTATGATCATCTGATGTTATAAATGAGATAGAGTTTGTAGGGAAGGAGGGGTATTATTTTTATTAGATCAGTTGTCATAGGCAGACTTCCAGATATTCCAAACATTTAGTTCAAATACAAGCAGCAACTTCAAGATAATATAGCTTGAGGACTGCTGCTCTGTGTTTAGCTTAAATATGTTAATCAGCTAGCATGAACTATTGCCATTTATTGGGAAACTATTGCAAATTCTTGGGAATACTTTTTCTATAGGGTGAACAAGGCCAAGTAGGACCACAGGGCCCACCAGGACCACCAGGAATAGGCAATCAAGGAAGCCGGGTAAGTCTGCATTTTGGATATGTATTGAGCATTTGCCTACCGTTTTCATTTTATATCTTATCAGAGCTGTAATTTTGATGCAAATACATTAAAAAACTCATAGTGATTTTTCATTTTTAAAAGTATCAAACTAGTCTTTAGGCAAAGCTTGTAAATACAACTGATTTTGACTGATTCGAATGGTCTTAGAATCAAACAAATGTAAATGTGGTCTACTCTGCATAATAATTTGCATAGGAGATAAATCAGATGGCATTGCTTTGATGGTGATATATTGTACATAAGAGTTTCACAAGGTTAAGAACCCACCACTTCTAAATGTCAAGACCTTTGAAATTTGAACACACCCTTTAGAAGTTGGATAAAGAAAAACTGAAACATACTTAAAGATCTTCTGGTTTCTGTTAATTTCGGAAAGAAGACTTCATGCTTCCATCATAGTATCCCACAGAGTCAAGACTTAGGTGCAGGTACTGAGAGATTTCCCATTTGTCTTTTCCCTAAAGAGTAATTGTCATCACACTTGATACATCAGTGAAATCCACAGGCTAGTGACAAAGGAAAAATAAAATAAAGATCTCAGAACTAAGCCCAAGGACAGACAAGCTAATTGATTTCCTTTAAAGACAAGATAAAATCATTATTAACTGAAAGATGGGCACGTGGTGAATTTCAGATATGGAGGAGTGTAATGCACTAACTCATTTATTTTGCTTTGTAGGGTATACAGGGTCCACAAGGAAACCCTGGGGCAAAAGGCTCTCAAGGTTCTGGTCGGCCAGGACCAAAGGTAATGGTTCAGATGTTGTTTTTTAAAAGCAGCCCTGTCACAAACCAATAAGTGTCTTTGCCAGGCTTTTCAAAAGTGTGTTTGATGAGATGAAAATGTAACTCTTCATTGGAGATAACAATTCCTGTTGAATCTTAGAGGGAAAGCCATCCATGTTATCAAGATCTTCCCCAAATGGAGCATATGGCTTCTGCCTGCTTAGCATCAGCCCTTAACCTTTGTGAATGTGAACTTCTGGTTCTAAATGGACACATACTTAAAAACAGAGGATCTTTCAGGCTTCTTTGTGTCCGATGAGTTTGGTGCCACATACATGCTGTGTTCAAGTAAATCATTTTACCAAACAGTTTAGCTTTAGTTCAGTGATGGCTTTGAGGCTTCAGGCTAATCCCACCACACTTTCAGCCTGGCCTTCAGCCTTTGGTGTTCATCGTAAGGAAGAACCAAAACCAGAGATAGAAACACTAGGAGAGGAAAAAGAGCCGAAGTGTACTTCTCACAGTGTGCTGTGAGAGGAGAAAAGGGGAATTGCTGAAATGTGACGAGAACAAGTGGAATGAACTGATGAACTGTAAATCAGAAGTGTGCTTAGTAATCACCTTGATTTTTGAAAGGAAGATATTAGTCACTTTAGCAAATGCAGGGAGAAAACTAGTAATTTTCTTCTAGGTATAACTTTGGCATGTAAGCAGCAGTTATAGCAGCAATATTTAATATTAATGTACAGAAAAATAGGTACCTGTGAAACATGTTATGTGGTAGGCCAATTCTCTTAAGGTGATAAAACAAAATTGAAAAATGGAGTTCCTATCTCTTTAACTGTTTTAGAACCACAGGAAGAAAGAATTATGAGGGTAAAACTTCCTTTTAAGCAGGACTTCTGATTTTTCTTTATTTGGACTCACTTTTCATTCAGTGAGCAAAAGGTTTTTGGTATAGTCCTGTAAAGTAAAAAATGATATGCATTAAAGCATAAGGAATAAAGTTGGAGTGATTTACTTAGACTTGCTGCCCACTGCAGGGTTAAATAAAATACATGTCGTCCTACAAGTTATAGAGGGTTCTAAAGAACAGAATTTTCCAGTTGAAAACTGCTTGTCTGAAAACTTGACCACTTAGAATCATAGAATTGTAGAATATCTCAAGTTGGAAGAGACCCATAAGGATCATCACATCCACCTCTATGTGTAAGCAGCTAATTAAATAGTGCAAGTAGTGAACGAAGCTTAATTGTGTTCCTCTGTTAAACTAAAGGCTTTTTGTTGCTAGGGTGAACCAGGTGAACCTGGACAAAAAGGAGAAGTGGGACTTCCAGGAACTAGCTCGCCAGGACTTAAAGTGAGCCTGCTTTTGTTTTTAACTGTTCTTTACACGGTCCTTCAATTCTTCCACTAATTGCTGATAAACCGGGTAGAAGATTTTTTTGGCATAAATTAACTGTGGTCAAAGTAAGACGGAATTCCAGTGACTCTTCTAAAAGCGTTGCCACAACCATAACTGGAGCAAAGTTTTCACCAAATCTTTTCTAGTGAGGTCTTTCCAGGACCTGTTAGAAAGGTTGCTAACTCTGTCCCTCTGCGATAATTTGAAAAAAAAGCCAGTCTGTGTGACAGTGGTGGTCGTACTGCCTGCATGTTGGAAGAGATGTGAAACACTTAAAGCTTTGACTTCAGATGCCATTTTGAAGACTGTAAACCGTCTCTTTAATGACTTAAGTAGGGCTTCCAAAATCGGGTGAGGTGGCACAGTCATCTTGTTTTTAATGATTTTTTTCTTGGATCATGAAAGAAGTGTTTGGCAGGACTGCTTCCTGTGGATTCTTTCAAGTCTTTCTGGTAAACACTATAAGTAATGCCTTGCTCAGTTTGTACAAATGGTGAGGGGTTGGTGTCTGGTCAATAACATCATTCCGGCATTTTTGGCTGACCATTGTTTAAGTCCCAGATGTTTGACTTGGCAAGTCAATTGCATTTATCTAATATTGTTCTTGTGCACAGAATAACAAACAGCATTCAGTCATGATTTTATTCACTGAATAAGTATAAATTTATTTAATACAACTCTAAGATTTAAGAAGTAGGTGGGAAACTTGGAGAGAAATTTTGAATACTTATTTTATGGATATTAAAAATTACTGTCTCTATAGAACATTTAACTTACTGGAAATGATGACTTTTATTTGAGCAAAAATATTGTTTAATCAATATTTTCACAAACTATTAGATCCATTTTACAAAATAAAGAACTTTTTTGAAGTATGCAGACATAATGATTTTTCCTTCTTTAAGGGAGATACAGGTCTACCAGGACCCGCAGGAGTGAAGGGGGTGAAGGGAGAGAGGGGATTGACAGGGAAAAAGGTAAGGACCACATGTACGACATGGACAAAAATGGTGATGAAGTGAGAACAGGTTATTTGCAGGTTTGCCATGGCAAGGAGTTCATCCTTGAGGAAGACATATGCCAATACTTTTGCCGGGGAAGAAGGACTGGGTGAGATGTTGCCAACAAACCCTACTGACAGTGGTTACCCTCTGAATGAGCAACTGAGTTGCAGGCAAGCAGCTCTGCCTTTTGTGGGCAATTGACTACTGTTAAATTTCACAATCTTCTTGGAGAGCAGATAGTTCATGCCTTCAGCCTGTTCCTCATGGCCTGTTCAGATTTTTCCTGACACCAAGAAGTAATGCTCAATCAGTGTGAGTTAGGGCATCTCACAGGGTGGTGAGCTGTGGCTGAAACCTGTCGGCTGTGGTACAGGAACCATCACAAACAGCTGAACCCAGGGCTGGTTTTTTTCAAGGGAAATTCTGAGGATCTAGGAGAAACTACACCACATTGGGGAAAAGAAGCATAAAGTCAAAATGATGGACAGTAATTTAGAGGGGTGCAAAGCAGAGTGCCCAAAATAGTAAATTTAGAGCAAATTAAATGAAAGCTTTTAATTGTACTCTTTCCAAAATGGATGAGCTGCTGGGTAAGCAAAAGTCAGTGTTTTGTATGATTTTTAACTGCTGCTGAGAGTCCAGGTGCCTCCAGACTGCTACTGTGCAGCTCTTACGTGAGGGTAGCACTTGGCTGACATGTAGAATTGATAAACTAAAAATAATTTGGAGTAAGGAAATCATCATTTTTGACTGTGGGCTTTAAATCAGAAAATATCTGAGTAGCTGTAATAAATATCCGTTAAGAATGCAGCTTCACATTTTTGTCACCTAAAAGTGCAAATACCAGTTTGACAAGCTACAGCCTGAAGCAGTAAGCCTTCCACTGTGAGAAAATACATAGCATTTCTGTTACTACTTAATTATATATTTAAAATTTGTATCATCCCCTGCTCAAAAAGTAAGGTCCCGGTGTATCAGAAGTGTATCAAAATTAAGAGTAAAGGTTGGGTTAAAGTTACAGATGGCCATGCTGGGTTTTTGGTTTTTTCTCTTGCGTGTTGCGTTTACTCTGATGATTAATTCTGTGCTGTCATCTTCCCTGTTGTAACCCACTGAAGGTGAAAATAGCAGTGCTGAGCTGCCACCCTGGGTATTCAGGGCAGTGCAGAGAGCAGCTGGATGCCTGCAGTGAGCAGCGGGGTGATGCTACAGCAATTATCTGCAGGTGTGACAATGTCTCACCCATGTGGGGTCCAGACTGATGCCTATCAACAACAGGCTCTGTAATATCACTTTCATCAACAGGTCAAATCAGAAATGGATTTTAACCTCATTTTAGTCTACCTTTCACTCTCTAAATTACCTACAGGTATCCTGATGTACTAATCTGACTTGTATTGTGCATAAATATTTTCTAGGTAATGTTCCTTAATAGAATGTTTTGTGTGGGCTGTTTGTGAGTTATTTTCAGCCTGGATTGGCCATTGGCTACAGACTTGTCTAAAATTACTTCTCAGAATTGGTGCATCAGGACATTTTCTGATAACTTTGCAAGCATTTCTCTTCCTCTTATAAGAGTATGCATGGGATCCTTCCTACAAAAGATTGATGCAGTTGCAAATGGCACTATTGCAAATGTCTGTGAAAATAAGGAATATGAATGTAGGAGATTGCAAGGGCTTTAAGAGACAGAATACTTTATTTTTTGTAGGAAAAAAAAATTACCAGATATTTACTGACATTTTTGGGGAAAGTGTTTATGCAAGCATTGTTTCTCATAAGTCTACCAATAAAATTAACTATGTGAAAAGTAATTAACCATTTAATCTCTGTTAGGGGGAAAAGGGAGATGAAGGTCCAAAAGGCCCAGAAGGACCCCCTGGCAAAGGAGTCATAGGTCAAAAGGTATGACTTGACATGCACACTGGGGAAATACTGCAGGCTTTTGTAAGAGTTTGGATTCTGGCCTATCTTTTCATTCATTATATTGTAAGTAGCAACTCTATTTTAACTGGACTTAAAAGGATTTAAGAGAGAGCAGTGTGTTCTGTAGCCTGAACAAGTGCAGCAAAATCAGACTCTAAACATAGAGCCTGAAGTTAATAGGGCAGTAGAGATTTCCTAAAAATTCAGTAGAGAATTTTCATTAAAGTTCAGAGGTGACAAATTAGGTCCGTGTGTTCATAGGGGGAGAGAGAAGCTAAGACAAATTAGGAGAATAGTTAGATATCTAAATATTAAATTAAAAGCCTGGAAAGATGTGTTAGTAGACAGACAACTTTTATCTCCCATTTCATATACTTTAGGACATTTGGGGCAGATTCTAGAAATGAGTAGGATTTCAGCTGGAGTGGAGCATCTCAACATCTTTCTAATTATGGGTGTCATTATTGTTGTGGTTTTGGCTGTTTGTGTATATGCAGCTGTGAATGAATCTTTGCTGTGACTGAAAAATAAAAGGTTGTTTTCTTCAGGGTGACCCTGGAGAAAAAGGATCTGAAGGAGGGATTGGTCCTATGGGACCAAAAGGCCTACCTGGACCAAAAGTAAGCTTGTTCTTCCATGGTAACCCTTCTCTTTGTATTTTATTAAAAAATCTATGGAGTTTATGCAATGTAAAAATTTCTCAAGCATCTGATGCTTAAAGACTTAACAGAACAAAGGAAAAGCAGAAATATTTCCCTTGTCTGTCCTAAATGACACAAAAGTCTCAAGGAGGAAAAGAATAGGTAAACAAATAATTGCATGCTTTGTAGTTATGCATGAGCACTGATAAGCTAAATTAAAGTTGTCCAAGTGATTCTAACCATGAGTATTTTGCAAATTTTTGCCTTGAATCATTAACTTTCTGTTGTAGTATTTTGTAAGTGTTCTGCTCTGAACGATAAGGAAATTGGAATAATACAAGTGCTCTTGTTATTCCATTGGATTTGTAAGCCGGACGCAAACAATTAATCAAAGCTGAAAGAGTCGGATACACAGTTCAACCAATAGTTATTTAAAACATGGAACGTAGACCAGCTTTCGTGAGAACAATAAGTTGATTTAAGTCTTTTTCACGGTATTGCCTGTTTTGCAGGTAGATCTATGTTGTAGATATTTTTAGTTCAGAAAGGCAAACTGTCTGTTTAAGTTAACACCATTTTGTAACAGGGTGATCCCGGAGACAGAGGACCTCCTGGTGTGGCTGGATCATCTATTCAGGGACCTCCTGGACCAAAGGTGACTGTCTGATATGTATTTCCTAGAGACCAGAGACTGGAAATTTCTAGTGTACATTTCTGTCAAAATTAAAAGAATCTGATTTAAAGAACTCAAAATTCCTTGTTGTAGTAACAAAAACACTAAATTTCAGAAGTAAGGACTAAAAAGTATTAAAAATTAACAAAGCATGTCGGAGGCCCTTTAATAGCATGCTGAACTTGGTACATAGTTATTTCCTCCTGAAGCCATTTGCTTAAACAAAAAAAATCCTTATTAGAGTTCTGTTGTGGTTTGGTCCCTCCTCTGAAATTAATCTGTTTGAAGTTGGTTTTTCTCCAGATTTGGTATGCTTTTTGCTTCTTAAAATATGGCATTAAACCCCTGCAAGAATATGTTTATGTATAGTTCTAGAGTGATATATGCTGATTTTTTTTGGAGCTGAGTATTTGTATGTCACTTCCAAGTGAACAGCTGGCCTGTAGGTACTACTTGAAATGAAATGTCATATATAAGATAGCTAGGGCTACATCCATCTCATTTTCTCTGTGGGAAAAATGTATCTGAAATAAGTGGGACTTGTCCTACTGAGTAAAATAGGTGGATTCAGCAAAAATAAAGCTAACTTTGATGGTTTTAAAAATATTTGAAAATTCACTGCTATTTAAATAACAAAGTACTCTTGTTACTTAAATTAGTCTTGTTATAATATGTCAGGTAACTTCAACTTTAATTGACACTTTTCACCTTTGGTGTTAATTTTTTGGAGTGAGGGAATCACTAATGTATATCGTATCACTCTGAAGTGATTTAAGCAATTTCACCCCCATTTTTCTTCCTCCATAAAAATATGTGTGCCCCCCACCCCAAGTACGGGAGGGTATTACACATGCAACGTACTCATCGGTCTGGCAATAGGACATCACAAAGGGATGGGATGCGTTTGGGACTTGCTTGTGCATGGAGGAGAAAGAAAGACGGAAATGCAAAATGCTCAGGGTATGCCTGGAGTAAAAATGTAACCACAGGGAAGAAAAAAAGAAGACTGTGAGGTGCTCTTATCTGTTATATTGGTTTCAAGCCATAATAACGTGACAAACTTTGTGTGAGGAGAATACAGGTGACATGCTAAAAGGCACAACTTGTATGAAGGCAGGTTTCCTTAAATCAGTCGCCCTTCTTCATGTTTTTGTAGTTACTGTGACATTTTTGAATAGACGAGAAAGGGAGTCAAGATTGCTCATTAATAAATTCATGCTGAAAAATAACAACTTTGTAGACTTCCTTGTGTTTTTCACTATTATTTTATTCTGTTCAGTACAGTTCATATAACTTTCATAGCAGACGGGCTATTATCCAAAATCCAATTAAGCCTGTAGAAGTCTTTTGAAATTCTTTACTCAATTTTAGAGCAGGGCTTTTATGGGCAGTAGCTGATAAAAAAACCCCAAGTATTTGGGGTAATTACAAAATGCAAGTTGATTTTTAGAAAATATACAAAACTTTGTCTCTTCAGCTCTATCATAATTCTTTTGCTTAAACAAATATCTACTATGTTCTGGACAGTTGATCAATAATGTAACAGGCTACACAGGTCTGTTTTCTCTCTCGCCTGTGGAAAGTACAACGATAACTACTAATTTTGTTCCTAAAACATCCTGGTGTGTGCAGCTGAGAAGACAGACGTCGTAAATTTCTAATGCAGAGAATGTTTCTCAAGCTGGGAGTTACGGTCTGAGGTCTTTTTGGGACATCTCTGAGTATCTGAGATGTTAGTGAGTGATTGCTAGAGGTCTTAACTTCTGGGCAGCCACGGTTGTGTCCATTGGGAGTTTATTTATTTGAAACTACACCCACGTTTGGGGACTGGAGTTTTATTTCCCTTAAAAATCGTTATGCTGTTAGTCATATGGGGACAGTAACCTTAGAAAGCTGTTTTTCCTAATACTTCTTCGTCATGGTTACAGCTGCTCAGTGGTTTTGATAGAGCGTTTAATTGCATACCCCAGTGAATGTTTCCTGAAATACTCCATGTCCTTCTCACTGAGAAATTGCAAACATTTCATTGAAAATTTATATTTTCTTTGTAAGTTCTTTAATGTAAAGTGAAACATCCGTTGCCAAAGTTTAAACACAAGAAGGAGCCACATTTTGCTCCGTGAAGGGTTACAAAAGGAACATAAATTCTGAACCCGATTGCTTTCCAGGAAAGCCACTGACAGAGCTGTTACCAAAGAGTTGTGCTGCGTAGCATTTGTGGAAAACTCAAGTTTCTCCCTGAGACTTCAGACTGTGGAACTTGTGATTTTGAAGTGCTACGCCATAGCATCTATAGGCTTTCTAAACATGCTCTGTTTCAGCACCTGCCTTTTAATTTCCTTGCTGTTCTCTATGTGCTCTGGCAGAAACAGGGTTTATGCAGCCTTGTTAAGGCTGCATGTTAAGGCAAAAGCAGGCAGGACCCACAGGTGCATCTGGCCTCTCAAAGGGAATTACGATATTTGACCTTCATTTGAAAACTGAAGCCATCAATTTATTTGTCAAGGTAGCACAAACTCTTTGAAAAACAGCTGGGGAGAAGCAGAAGTGTGAGAGAGGCCAAAACCAAGGTAGTGAAAGCTTCCTCTAGAAATACTGATTTCATGTTACCTAGCTCAAAAATTGTCACTGTAAGAAAGAACTGAATACGTGTTCCTTTCTGTAAAGCTTTGGAAGTTAAAACTGAATATAGTTAATCTAATTTTGAGTTTGTTTCTTTTTGGATAGGGGGATCCAGGAGACAAGGGACCACCAGGAGACGATGGACTTCCTGGAAATTCAATAATGGGACCAACGGTAGGAGTTTTTTAGACAAAAGATGGAAAGTAAATAAGCATGAGACATATGCAAAACTTCTGTGAAAATATAGACACCACTTGAACCTTTTCAGGAAAGGAACTCACCAATTCTTCAACTTTTCCATCATTCCAGGTCATGTCTATTTTTGAAATAAACTTATTATCTTTACAAAGAACAAACACAAAATAGTATAAATAACTGTGTACCAGTGTACCTCACCCTGCAAACTTCCCATAGGAAGTCTTCATTAGGAAGTCAGTTCTTCAGATTTGTCTCCACCTGTCATTATCTCATGTGGTCCAAATTCATCTCCACCTGTCATTTTCTCATGTGGTCCAAATTCATTTCCACCTGTCATTATCTCATGTCATCTTTTATAGCTCCACATGGGCAATATGCTCTTTACTGAGTAAAAACTGAGAGGTATTAGTTACCTTAACAGTGGCATTTCAGTATTACCAGGCTTGCACATTCAAAAACATAAGTAAGATCCAAAAAAAATAATTTTTAACATAGATCTTTTGAAATTTCTGATTTGTGTATAGGTTACAGGATAGTACTTACTTGCTTATATCCTTTAAAATTGTAGCATCAACACCAGGAATGAAGTGCAGTAGTCTGTAGCAGGCTTGCTGTGCTCACTTTTCTGGCCTTCAGTGGGTAAACGACAAGATCAATGTGCAAGTGAAAGACCAGAGATGAAACTGACGATGCAGTGGTAACAAAGAGATTGCAGACTCTACAGAAGTGAGAGAATGAAAAATTCTCTCATGTAGTACACGAGTTGACATTAGGCTGCGTGAAGGATAAGGTAAGACCAAGGACCATCCTCTTGCCAGTGGGAAATAACTTAGAGGATAAGAATATAGATTAATTTACAAAGAATGAAGTTTATGGGATTTTATCACTGTTGAACCGTGAATTGAACTTTTCCAGGAATAATTCTCTCTGTTCTGTTTCTTAAGTAGCAATAGTAGTTCACTATGACTGTTGGGTACATAAAGTTGTGACTGTTTTTTCTCCTTGCATAGTGCATTACAATTATCAGCATGGAATCTGGCTGGTATTTTATCACCAAATTACTAAACCCTTTAGCAAGGTTTTTCCCTGACTCCTTGAAATTGCCTTTCATTTAACTAATCAGAACAATAATGCAGCACTAGAAAACTGTGGCACTCACCTTTCTACAGTTTAAGAGCAAACTGAAAAGCCCAGTCCCTAGAACTGAGCCCATGTCCACTACTGCAAAAACGTTTCCTTTGCTGCTTCCACCTCTCCCCCTCTAACACACTTTATATCATATTGTACTTCTGTCAGTTGTGTTCTGGGTTGCAACTTTCTTTCAGACTTTTGCTGCTTCTGGTAAGGAAATAGTTCAGGGAAAGGTACCATTCTTGGGATCTTCTTTCCAGACTGAAATTGGGAAGCTTCTTCAGAAACATCTTTTTTTTTTTTCCCCCCTCTTTACCATGTCTGCACATAAAATATTCCACTCAATTCCATTGCTTCACTTTGTGGAAATATAGACAATAGACTCAAATTCAGAAACCAATTAGTTCATGTCTACCTAACACAATGTAGCTCAGAATACAGCCCCTTAGTTCAATAGCTTTTGCATGATAACATTTTAGGAGTACCAATAATGCTTTACTCCTGGCTTGACAGAGTTCTACCAGTGCACCTACCAGGGGATGCTGAATAGCACATTGAACCACACACAATCAGTAGCTTTTATTTCTGATTTTTGAAAATTCTAAATTTCCTTTGTCTATAATCTAGAATATTACTTCACTCTATTTTTCTTATAAAAAGAAGTGATGAACATGACTTAATTGTCCAGCCGTATTCTTAATCAATTAGGTTTTGATTATGACAGCTGTTTTATTTTCTTTATTATGACCATGGCTACAAGATTTATGTTTATATACATTTTCTTTGTTTTGAAAGAGTGTAGAAGTAACCATCTTTATATTCCTGCTTTGGAAAACTACTTCAGAACCTGCCCTGGGAAGGCTGGAAAAGCAGATTAATTCATTTAGCAGACTATCTGTGGCATCAGTGGCACTTGCCTTCTTGCCAGTGCACTGACTTAGAGTGAGTCGCTGTGATCTTCTGTTCCAGATACCACAAAACTGTGGGAAGCAGTAATCACAGAATTGCTCCTGGGCCATCTCTTACGTGACTTAAAATAGCCCCAACAAAATAGTCTGCCCTAGAGAACTGTTTCTTCTGTAAGATTTGGCTGTAGATTTGACCTAAGTAGATTTATAGCATTAATAGCTGTGCTACTAATAGGAAACCCAGACACCTGACAAAACCCCAATTCTCACCGAAGAGAATGCGTTAACATGTATTTGGTATTTACAGTGGTCTGCTGAGATTAAATGAAAACATCTGTTTGGCTGTTTTTTGCTGTACTGAGATTAGAAGTAAAAACAGATATGAACCCATGACCCATGTTTTTCCTTTCATTGTTAAATAAAAATATTGTTATACATTTCTAAAACACTTCTCAATTCATCCACAGTTTCAGAGCTATGGATATTAAGAATCAGGAAGAGGTGAAATTGACTTTCCATTATAAAGCTATTTAGGATCTAGAAGCGTGCTCATTGTTTAAATTTTTACAGAGGTGGATCAGAATTCCATCATTTGAAATTAGGAGACATGAAGAGACATCTTCCAGAGCTGACACAGTTTGGTCAGGGTCTGTTTAAAGTCTCTCAGTGGAACTGTCCTGTTGGATTCAAGAGTAGATGCGATTCATACAGGAATGACCTACTATATAAAATTTGTTTAAGCATAAGGCATGCTTGCATCCCTATCCAAATTTCATCTAAAGTAGTTTCAGGGTTTCATCCTAATGTGAACATTGAGTCTACCTTGTCTTTCTTCATTTACCTACGTGCTAGCCTAAACCTATGATGCATATCTTTAGGAGACCCAAAGCATCACCTCCATTTTTCTGATAGGACTAAATTGGTTAATGAGAACTGATTATTTGTGTCTGTGGTAGAGATATTCATGGGACAGGAGATTTTGACCCAAAGTCTGTTTTTGTTGTATATCCAACCAGAGTACAAGATGATTTGTTTTCCGGACATGGACATTGTATTCAGACAGACCAGCTGCTGAGGTCTGAGCTGCTAACTGGGCTCTCTTCTTGAAGTATTATATTATTGTAGAAATTTACAGGCACAATGCACAGTGAAACAGCAGTTTTCTGTCCCTTGTAGTTTTGTTTTTCTTGTTGTTTCCTTTCACTGGAGTAGACAGGGAAATATTTGTATATTTGTGTGTAATTGTTCTTGAGGATATGTTACACCTATATACATTAACGAAACTCTAGGAGTTGTTGACAGCACTATACATCACTCTTTTGTAGAGTGTGATACATTTCTTGGTTCTGTGGGACTGAGGGAAGGGCGTGCAGCTCTCTCTGTACAGCCACAATATCCATCCCGTG
Source organism: Mohoua ochrocephala (assembly GCA_013398855.1). NCBI lineage: Eukaryota > Metazoa > Chordata > Aves > Passeriformes > Acanthizidae > Mohoua > Mohoua ochrocephala. Next base: position 86,396 of record VZTA01009849.1, read on the forward strand.
CCTGGGAGGGAGGAGGATGTGTGACCCTCGCGTATCAGTGAGGATTTCCGACTGCCGGTGCTGTCATGTGAGCACCTACAGTGCAAACCAACACCGTACCCCGAGAGATGCCTCGAAGCAATTTGTTTGCTTTCTGGGTTCTGTGAACAGTCTATTGCAGCCTCAGTTAATTTTCTCATAAAATGTCAGGAAAATTCTCATTGGAATAAAGAAAAAGGAAAAGTTTGCTCTTTGCTTCTCTTCTGGCCATGAAAGGAAGCATTGAGTTTTTACAGATGCACAAATCTTTAGTGGGAGTCAGTGGAAGGGTCAACAGAAGGAGTGATTGTCTCTTGATAAGAGAGCATTTTAGGCTGATCTTTTTCTTATAACTGGTTGCATTTCTTTCTTTTCCTACTTTCCCTTGCAGAATGAAGCTTTGCTGTACTGTATGAGAGAACCAATGTGATTACCTGGAAGCCCAAAATGTGCAACATGTAACTTAAGGCTGGCATATTATGTTTCAGTATTCTAAATTGGAATCTAATCTCATTGCTCAAACTGACCCCCAAATTCATAAAAGTTTGTTTTTGAAAATAAATTTAACTTTGTATTGCCTGAATATAAAGTCAATATTCTGAAGATTTCTCTCTGCAACTACAAATCTAGAAATTAACAATTTCCTAATGAGAATTCTTATTCTTCTAAAATCTCAATTAATTCAATTGAAACCACAATTAAAAAAGCACACAAATTCCTGAACTTTGTGAACAAATCGCAAGAGCTGGTAACTGCTATTCTATATATCCATAAGGATATTAAATAACTTCCTTACATATTTGTTAATGTTCTTTACACTGTGATAGTCCAGGTAGTGGCATGATTTCTGACTTCCTAGTGTGTTTTTAGGGGGACCAAGGACCACCTGGACCACCTGGACCCCATGGAGCGAAAGGTGACAAAGGTGGCAAAGGCGAAGCTGTAAGTACCATTTTAATTCTGTACTTTGTGTTCAACAAAAAAAACAAACCAAAAATTACTATGTGATAACTCAATATTTAGTTGCTTAGATTTAGTTACTTAACTAAATGCAGTTAATCATCCTTTAGCTAATTTAAATGTCTCATGGATATTTTGAAGCTCTTTCCTGTCCTTGACACAGCACCAGTTGCACGAGAAGTTGGAACTGGATATAAACGGTTCTTATTTCATTGTCATGAAAGGAATACCATGTAATTCCATTAAAATCTTTATGACTGCTCATACCTGTTTAAACATAATCACTGCTTTGAATAATTTTTCCTCCTTCCCTTTTCTTTACTCTTCTCTGATCAAGATTTCTGATACCATCTGCTTGACCAAATTTTGCAGTTTCAATTCCTCGGATTTGCAGCTGTTTTTCATACTGGGCAGTTAAATCCTCTTATTTGAAGATTTTCCACCTCTTGCTTTTCTGATGGTTGGTTTTAGAGGGAATTAATTAATGCCTGAGTGTTCCAGCTGGCACATTCCATTACAAGGACATATCGTCCTAAATTCCAGTCACCCAAAGCCACACAGACACGTTTGACCAGCCTCTCTCTTTTCCACCAGAAAGTGGAAATGCTAATGCCATTCTTCCAGCACCACATGTCAAACTTCCACTAGCACCGTTTTCTTTATGAGTCTAATCCAGCTCTATTTCAAACTACAGCCCTGCAAGCACTCCCAAATGCACCGAGGTGGGACCTGAGTGCTTCCAAACTCCTACTCAGCTCCAATTTCCTATCATTCAAACTGATGCTGAGAAGATCCTTTGGGATGAGAGTTAGTTCGTAAGGCATTCGCTCCGGATTCCCGGTGTAATGCCGTGTACCTGACACATTTCACGTCGTTTAATGCGCAAAGGTTCTGTTGTGCTGTCACGTGGTAACATTTTTCCCCTGCCATTCCATGCCCCATGGGCTGGAAAGACCAACTTAATAAACCACTGTCAGACATGGATGAGATTTATGTGGCTAAGTCAGTAGCAGGATGGGTCAGAGCCATCTGCCCTGTGGATGCTGGCAGGGAGCCTGGGAATGCCTCCAACAGTGTGAAAGGCAGCTGAAGGGGCGGATGAATTGAGCGGGAAGTTCAGGAGAACAAGCTGCCAAACACAAATACAAGTATGTTAGGGCTACCTAACCCCCAAATTTAGATGAGTTAGCTCTGGTATTTCGGTTGTCTAATGCTTGCAGCATATGAATCATGGAGCAATGTCTGCCTTCTCACTGTTTTCTCTGAGCTGAGAACAGTGTTCTTAAGTCAAGAGTTGTACTTTTTCCCACCAATCTGAGTCTTTTTAGGCTTCCACCTGGGACTGAGGATGGCTGTTGCTCAGTACACATCAGAAATGTGAAGAAATTCTCTTCTTTGTTGAAGAACGCAAGTACCTTAGGACAACTACTGACGTGCTTTATTCCTCTGCTCTACCAGGGACCTCCAGGACCAGCAGGCCCTCAAGGACCAGCAGGCCCAAAAGGCGTGGGAGATGCTGGACCAAAGGTACTTGTCCAATGGTAGACCAATGCATCTGGCTTGTGAACAAGGTAGACAGACATCTTCCGAAAAATGCATTAGATAAGAGTGACAAATATATGACGAAATGCTGTATTATGTCCCACTTTTCATTTCTATTAGAGGAAAAGCTTGTGATAGACTTTTCTGATGTGATAGAAACTAGTTCTCGCTTAATCCTCAGACTTGATGCAAATCTGCAGGTTTTCCATACATCCAAAGACCCAGGATGTTTCTAGGTGCTGATGTTGCCATGTGGAAGTCAGAATCCAACACAAGCACAGTATTGCCTAATAATCATGTCCTTCCTTTCTCTGTCAGAAGTGTGAGGGATGAGGCCGAAAAATGAGTTAGGGGTTGCATGGAACTACTGGGATACCTTTTAAGCTGGATTCTTAAGAGAAGACTATAAACCTTTATCTAAAATTAATATTTGTTTAGAGGCAAAACTCACAAAAACCTTCAAACAAGCAAAAAACTGATAAAGGGATTAGAAGTACAACACTGAAACACTTCCAAGGTTTTTCATAAAACACAGAATCATTAAGTCTTATGAAACTATAAGCAGTATGTAACTCATCTAAAAAGTCACGTAATTGTTATGTTATGAAAAGTTGGAAAAAGAGACTTAAGATTAAAATCATGCAACAAATTTATTTAAAATATCCCAAAGTGGTTTTATTAATGATTTCCTCATTGCATATGTGAAATAAGAAACAGGCAGCCTGTTGCAGGACAAAGCAAAAGAAATATTGCCCAAACAAGGTTTTTCCCAAACAGAAAGAATTTTCGACTTCAGTTCCCTGAACAGGAGAATCCACATTTATATAAACTGCAATAACCTCTCAAAAAAAACACAATAAAGGAAAAATTGAAGGACATTTATTCTTAGAATGTCTTGACTTTAGAATTACCGCAGAATGGTCCCAATGTCACTGGGATCCAGGAAACCTGGCTTTGTGCTTCTATTCTGAATTACTGCCTATCAATACAAGGCATTTCACTTCAAGTAATGCAAGAACTAAAAGTAATTTCAATTATATTATTCAATATAAATTTAGAAAAAGTGCATATGGTTAAACTAATTAGATTTTTCTGGATGAGATTGTATCTTTCCAAATAGAAATACCAGGCTTGATATAATGCAGTCTTATGATACATGTTTCTTGATACTACAGAAAAACATTAAAATCCTAGAATCTTGTGTGAAATTATCAAGGCAGATATTGATAAAGATTCGACTTATGACTACAGGGTGTCTAGGGGTATCATTATGTCTGAATTCTTCCTTGCTTCCTAAGTCCATAATTCTGGAAAGTAGTGTTTCCTAAAGAAAAGGGATCGGAAAGTCACATTATCAAAAACTCCTCATGGGAGTTTCAGGCTGGGCTGGAGGTGTGCTGTTGATGGGATTCTTCTAACGGACCCACTCACTGCACTTGGGTTTTCAGACCAAAGAGGGTTTGAGTGATCCCACAAGTCAGGAAATGGACTTCCTCCAGATGAAGCTAAACTAGGTGACGTGGTCTGCAGGTGCCCTTCATGTTCTTCTACCCTGAGCGGGGGTCAGTGCATGGGAGCAGACTGGGCAGGTCTCCTCACATGGTCTAGGTGTAGCCAGATTCGCTGCTGTCGCGCCTGCAGCTCTGTGTGTTGATGGACACATAGCATTAGAGGCTGCCTACCAACAGGATTCTACTCACAATAGCCATGGACAGGTTCATGGCACAGGTTCTGAATGCACTGTATTCACGGTTTGTGGAGTGGCATCTTGTTCTAGGAGGAGCTGTGTTACACAGAGCCCTGCAGAGCAGCTGTCTTTGCAAGTAGCACAACACAACTGGGGCAAATCGTGCTTACACCAAATTCTGAATGAAAAGTTTTCATGGATCTACAGGTTTTGTTTGTGTTACAGTGTGATATTGCCCATCAAACCTGCCTGCTCAGAGTAATGCTTATCTAACACTCTGTCAGGATAATAAAAAATTCAAGAGTTAAAAACATCTGGTAAAATATATAATTTGTATTTTTTACTTTAAAATAGGTAGGTTTCTTTTTGATGATGGCCCTAGATTGGTGTGTTAGTCATGTTGAGTGAAATATGTATTGTTCTATGCAGAGTGAGCAGCTGTAGCTTTTGCAGTGGGGCACCAAAGCAAGCATTATCTAACGAGATATAACATCTCTGATTCACTTCTGTTTATCCCCACCAGACATAGTGTAGAGTGCACTGGAAAAAAAGGAACTAAATATATAAACATCTCTTCTCATTCCCTGATTTTTTGCTTCTGTTTGCCCAGATTACATTCTGATTTTTTAATCTTTCCGTGATGTCTTGGTAGCAAAGGTGCCACAAGGAAAAAGAATTCACTTGAATTGCAAGAATTCCCCCAGAACTTAGTTCATAAAATGGAAAACATTCTGTTTCTTTCAAATGAAATGTAAATGCATTGGCTACCTCTTACACCTCCCACAAAAAAAAGAAAAAAAAAGAAAAAAAAAGAAAAAAAAAGAAAAAAAAAGAAAAAAAAAAAGAAAAAAAAAGAAAAAAAAAAGAAAAGTGACGATCTCTGCGTATAAAAAAAGAACATTTATTTGATAAAAGAGGCTCATAAATTTACACACTAGTTAATTTGAAATTCCTTTGAGGATCATTATATAGGAATGTTCCACTCATCTGAATCCAAGCTCTGTTCTCTCTGCTTTCAGAAATGGCTCACATATGTGCACACTGCTAGACAGGAATTTTATGTATCAGAGGTCAAATTCACATGAAAACAAAATTGGAACATGTGGGATGCATTCAGTCCTGGCAGAACCCTATTTTCTGTAGCATTAAAACAGAAGCACATAATGTCAGAATAGAATAAAAATTTGATTTAAAAGCACTGTTGCCATCTAGGAGGTGAGTTACAGACATTCGAGAGCAAGAGCCCAGCACTAGAAATAAAACAAGTAATTGGATAGCAGAAAGATTATTAAAATCCTTAGCACAGTCCCCAGTGCACGAACATTTGGGCTGGATCCAGTTGCAATATAAACAACTTTTGCAGCTTGAGCCTTGCCTATTTGAACTAAAATGTGGAAAGTAGAGATGTAATATCGTTTTTTAAAATATGTTGTTCTTACAAATACTGTTATATCCATTAGCTCTCACTAAAGAGAGTACTGCAATGTCTGCGGTATGTTTCAGTATCAAACACACACACACTTCACGGTAAATGACTTATATAGATTGGGAAATCCAAGATTTACTTTTCAGTGGACCATTAGGTCATTTGATGGTTTTTTTTCTTGAATAAAAGGTACAGAATAGACATTGGACTCCCACACTTTACAGTGTCTTGACTCAGCTCTTTATTTCTTTCTTCAGTGGTGTTTCTCTAGTTCACTGTTTTGCTGATGGTGACAAGCTTGTCTACAAGCACAACACAGGAAATAAATTAGACCTCATCAAAGAACAGTATTAATTGTTTTTGAACTGAATTCCCTGAAGGACAGTTTAGTATGACACCTTAGAAGAAAGAACTGCTCCACTTCACAACTCATAAAGCAAAATAAAAGTTTTTTTCTTTAAGCCAAGAAATACAGAAACTGTGAGGATTACTATAAAGCTCTACAAAAGAGCTTTTCAGTGAGACATCTGGTATTAACTAAGCATGTGAGGCTAAAATTCAATCCTTCACCTGCAACGACCCTGTGGAAGACTGTGTTACCCATGGGAGGAAGAGGCAGATGACTTCAGGTCACCCTTTGGGCTCTTTTTGGTCAGAGCTGGTCTAAGAGCAGGTTGTAGGTATACTGGATGCTGGGCCATAAGGAATCATTTAGGTTTGATAACCTCCCATTCAGCTTCCATCACAGCAGCTCACAGGCTGTTTCACAGGCCACAGCATCCCAGGATCTCTTACAAAATACATTTTAATGCTATATCTATGTCTCTTAGCTCTGGCATCTCTGGCAGATTTCAGAGGGAGGCTTGGGCAGGGAAAGCTTTGGCTGCACTGCGCAACTTCTGCTCATGAAGAGTCGTCCTACAAACAGCTTAAGATTGTGTTGTGGCTGTGGAGACATTGAGGACAAATAAATGTTCCTTTGATAACAGATGGTACTAGATAGGAAAATGGCCAATGTCTTGGCTCTTTGCATTGCAAGGAAGGTCCAATATAAAAGCCTTAGGGCATCTGAGGGGAAAATTTCCTCCCGACTGAACATGGCACTTAGTTTAACCCAATCACCTTGACACAGCAATTTAAAGCTAAGAGCATCCAGGTACCATGCCTATGTCCTGACTCAGCCTGGCCAGTCTCCAGTGCTTTGGATGAAACAGGAAATGAAATTCAAAAGCCAAATGTTACATCAGGAAGGAGAGCATTATAAGCTTAGTCTAAGCCTTAGCCTTTGTAATCAGAGTTCCCACCTCTCCAAATCCCTCAAACCTGAGCACAGTTCAGGCCCTAGTATGTTTGCATAACTAGCACACGTGTTGGGACTTAGCATGAGGGTATCATAGCCATAGATAAAACACCCAGATTGGAGTGATGTCTTGCTAGAGACTGATCCTTGGGAATTTCACCTACAAGCAGTCACTATAATGACTGCACACATTCCTCCCAGAATGTAAAGGAAATCTGTAGAATATTCTGTTTGGTTTTTTGTTTTTAATCTCTTTGATAGGTTGTTTCATTTCACCTGCCACAACTCAAGTGACATCTGTGATTTGTGATTTACACTTGCACCTCTCTCCTAGATCGAATGCTCCCTCTGCAGGCACAGCCCTTTCTACAGCTTTTCCAAGTGCCAAAATAAGTACAATTAAGAGTTTTTATCATGATTTCTTTTTAATTTTGTCAAGAATACAATTTCTTCTGCTCTGTTATTAATATATGGGATGATCAATAGCTTCTCAGTGCATTTTTTTATTTTGCACTTGCCTGCACAGGAATAGGTTTAGGGATATCAAGCTAAACCCAATTTGGAGTATTCTGCATCTCTAACTTATCAATTATAGACTTCTTTTTTCTTTCCAAGGAACGGATGGGTTTTCAAGTAATCATGCACTGAACGTGTGCCTATTCCCTCATTTGTACAGTCATGGTTTGAGGAACACAAAACTGTGCATTCCTCCTATCACTAATGTCTCCCGTCCCCCCATCTCCTTCTCTGGGTTTGTCTGCAGCACAAGGGGCAGCACCAGGCTCTCTCTTACACTCATTTTCCCCTGACCAGACAGCTGCTGCCTTTTCTCTGCCTGGTGGTTAAGGGATGAGTCCCCACTGGGTTTTCTTTGTTCTTCGGTAAAAGCATAAATCGAATGGCTCTTCATTACCTAACCTCCAACTACCACCAAAACTGTTGACAATTAATATGGTCAAGGCCCGTGCATTTCTGATGAATTTGGCTGAAATCAACTGATGAGTTCAAAGTATACTGGAAAGAAAAAAGAGAATCATCACAGACAAGCAGACGCACAGGCAGAGTATCACTGACACCTCATTTCCTTCAGAAATGAAGCTAAATGTATGTACATTAAGGCTTTTAAAAAACCGGGGGGCTGTTTGTTTTATTCTTCTGTATTGATGCTATTGAAATTCATTTAGTTTTCGTAAATGCCTAGATTTGGCATTTCTGGAAATTAAATGTCTCTTGTGTCAGAATAAGCACAGGATCAGTAAGAGGTCATGGTCACAGTGCCACTGGTAAGCTCCCTGTCCATCCTGGTAAGCTCCTGCAAAATATGATGGGAAAATGGTGGTGTTTCCAAATGGGTTTCCTTTTTTTTTTTTTCTGATAGCTGATAAGCCTGCAACGTAGAGTCCTAACTCTGTTGGTGATTTTGATCACATGGACCTTTGCTTGGGAAATAATGTTCTTCACCTACACCTTAAATGATGTGGGTGCCTGTATTTTGGGCTTTTTTTATATATATACCCGTCTGTAAAGCAGCTGTTTATTTATGTAGCATTTGTTTGGCTTGTTCTTTAAACTCAGCAGTTTGACTGCTTCATAAGTGGATGAAAGATGTAACATTTACTAGGTGATGACTGACATTTCTGTGACTATTTTCAGGGAGACCGTGGATTTATAGGCCCTCCTGGGCCCCGGGGGCCAGCAGGATTGGGAATGATGGGTCCCAAGGTTAGTATGATGTCATGTTGAAGTTTTTGGGCTCTTTTGTGATGCTGGCTGCCAGACCCTGATCTCTCAGACACCAAATGATCTTCATCAGTTACTGATTTACATTGGTGCAGCTTCAGGAGAAATCAAGCATACAAACATGGTCACTAACCATACACTTCTACCAACTGGATTAGGAAGAATCCTAATGGGACGAAAATTGCATTTGCAGCTAAACTTTATGAGATTACATCTGGAGATTGAACAGAGCTATCAGGATGGTAAATTAGTTAAATGATGTGTTTCTTCTGCTTGTATCTATTCTGCTTCCAAGATATTCTTTTGTGCTGGAAAATATGTTAAATGTGAATTTTATGTTTGCAATTTTTGCTCAATCAAATTAAATCAAATTAATTTCATTAGTAAAACCATTAGGAAAGAAATATGAAAACAAAAAGTTAATTCTACAAGCAACCAGCATGCAATATGTGGGCAATTTTTTCTCCCTGTACTAAAGTGATTTATAATTAAAAAAAGACATACTGATAAGAAAAGACATTCAGTACTTGCCTGGATTTTGTTATTACAGGTTTATCCATCAATTATTTTTACAAAGGCAATGAGGACAAACATTGTGTGTGTTTCTCCACTTCTGTTTAATTTAAAGCGGAATAGATACACCTTTGTAACTTTTTGCATAATAGCAGAGAGTACAGAACCCTCCACTGCCATTTTGTACAAACTAGTATCTGAATGAAGAAACATTGCTATTACCAACTCCAGACATGCAATAAGCGACAGAGTGTGAATACCTTCTCAGGATGTGTCTGATTTTACCTTGCTTTCTGAAAGCTGCAGCAATTTCAGTACCCTGGTAAAGCATACTGACATAGCCTGTTTCAAGTTTGGACTGTCAAAATCCTACAAAGGTGTGACACTATGTGCTCTTTCCACAAAGCCTTTGAGAATGAAGAATGTATTCTCTGTGGGAAACAATATTTTGTTTTCAAGGGTGTTTAGTCCCTCTCCTGTGAGGAAAGGCTGAGAGAACTGGGATTGTTCAGCCTGGCAAAGAGAAGGCTTCGTGGTTGAGATGACCTACCCTTTCTCACAGTGTGTAAATACTGGTAGTGCTTGGTTATTATCAACAATTCCTGCCTGTTATTGCCACCAATGCTTGGCTGGCTCCACAGCCATCGGTGTTTGAGACATACAATTACCTGCTTACCTTCTTGGGAACTGAGAGCTGAAAGGGCTCTCGCCTTGGACCGCTGTTTATAGGGTCACAAGAGAGTGGGCTTTAGTCAGAGTGATTTTCCATCTTGGCCACAATTCGAGCCTGTGACTTTCTTTGAAGGTTCAGTAACAAAAATATTCCACTTGGGTTGTTATTCAGGCAAGAAAGAAGTTTCCAAGCCTGTTTGCTAAAAACCAGGAGCTCATTAGACACCTGTTAGTTCCTGGGAACAGTCAGTGTTTCTGATAAGCTCAGGAGGGGCTTAGTCCAAGTACAGTTCATCAAGGCTGAGGTCTAATGAGCATTTCTTACATCCTAGTGCAGCCTGGGGCAGGGGGGTGCACCACCACAACCCACCCTGCAACTAAAGTTAACTAATTCGGGCCTCTGCAGGGGTGACTTAACTGCAGCCTTCCAGTGCCTGAAGGGAGCCCGCAGGGAAGATGGAGACGGACTGTTTACAAGGACAAGGACAGGACAGGACAAGGGAGAATGGCTTCATGCTGAAAGAGGACGGGTTTAGATGCAATATTAGGAAGAAATTCTTTAGTGTGAGGATGCAACAGTTGCCCAGAGAAGCTGTGGATGCCCCATCCCTGGAAGTGTCCAAGGCCAGGTTGGAAGGGGCTCTGAGCAACCTGGTCTAGTGAAAGGTGTCCCTGCCCATGGCAGAGGGGGTGGAATAAGGTCCCTTCCAACCCAAACAATTCCATGATACACGTCTTGAGATAAGCTATCTGGCACAACATTTTGTGAGAATTCCTGCTTA
>VZTA01009849.1:97095-137951 GCA_013398855.1 Mohoua ochrocephala
AAATATATAAAAACAGTATTTTGTGATAGCTTGTGACAAATTTTTTGTCTGCATAGATGATAATGATGAGTTTTCAAACATCACTAACATCTGAAAGTTAAATATTTAGAACTATAAATTTCTATTTCGTGATGACCAAGTTTTCTTGTACTTCTGCCTAGATATTCAACATATGCAAACTATAGGTAACATACATGTCACTGAATGATTTCCACTTACTGTATTGGAGCACAGTGATTATTTATTGTAAGACAGTAACCAAAAGTCCAACCTGAACTTGACAGAAACTTTTATGAAGCTTGATCTAATTTTGAAAACTTTGTCAACTAAAAATTAAGAAAAAAAAAAAAAGGAAAATCAATAATTTAGTCTTGATGTAATCAAAAGGATATACTTCACTTTGTCACTTTGAAATGTTAGATTAGCCTGCCTGCAAAGCACAAGGGCTCTACCTGGTTTTGACTGCATTGATACAAACCAGCATGTGCTGCTTTGGCTTTTCTCTATTCCCCTCCCACTTAGGATTTTCTGATTGATTGGTGCTCCTAGAGACTGTGGCACCACAGGGGCTTGGCATATGCCCATGGTGCCCAAGAACTAACATGCCTGTCAGATTTACTCACACTAGGTTTTATTGCTCTGGTCCTTTGTGCCTCTGCGGTTGTGCCTCCCTTTGGTGGAGTGATTGCACGAAGCTGTTCTGTAAACGTGGTTTCTGTTGTCTTCTGTGTGGGGAAAAATGAGGAAGATATCACACTGTGTTATGAGTAAATTTTATTCTTTAATTATTTCCAGATTAATTGTTCCTTTGCTTTCCTGTGAATTTGCCAAGGATAATTACTAAGACCCACAGTGAGAAACCATAAACCAAAGAAGAGTCAGAACTAGAGTCTTTGACATGGTTTTACTTTTTTGCTTGCAGTGACTTTGGGATTATTTCCTTAGTGTTTCCAGGAGTTTACCTCCTAACCCTTCTTTTTTTGCCTCACTGACTGTTACAGGGTATTATGGGACGTGAAGGCTTGCCTGGCCCACCTGGCCCCTCTGGCAACAGCATACAAGGAGACAAGGTAATCCAGGCTGATGTGGTATCTGCTCCGTTTCTTCTAAAACTGTTTCTTAAATAGACCCATTGTCTTTTCTCCATCTTTGCCACCAAATCAGTGAACTCTTGCAAATATTAATGTTATACTTAAGTTTCTTATTCATAAGCTATGCAATACTTACTTTGTTTGCTGCGTTTTCAGTAGTGTTTGCACCCAATTGTTCTCCTATTGTCCTTGTCATTAAAAATATATTTAGCACGGAGAAAAAAGGCTTATCTCTGCCACATCTTACTGATTTACTGAGATCCGTAGTTTTCTCTGGGTTGCACTTGTAAAAGGCAGTAATGGAGATCTGCTGTGGCAAAATAAGTTAAACGACATGTAGGAATATAAATGAAATTAGGCAGTCTCCCATATACTCTTAACTGGGTTTTTACTCACCCAGTTCCAGCCACAACTTGTCTCCTTAAAAGGAGAAACACAAACAAGACAACATATTCTGAGCATTCAGTTGTTAAATTGCCTTGTGACAAATGTGTGGAAACATTTATTAAAACTGGAGGCTCCGGTGGAGAACGACCCAAGTTTCTCCTGTTTTCCTTAAATCAGTGTGCTTAAAATTGAGCATGTGATTGAATATTTCCCTGGATCAAGAGTACTGTGCTCAGGTCTCCAGCTCTCAGTGGTCAACCAGTGATTCAGTAAAAGGAGCAACGTTCTAGTTTGGTTAGAAAACGTGCCTCTCTATGCTGTGATTGTTGGCTGTAGATGCTAAAGCCATCAGGGCATTCGCTGGCAAACAGGTCTTCATTGGAAAACAGTGACATTCTGAAACAAACAAACAAATTTATGAAAATGTATGTTGTTTGCAAAATTATTCGAAGGAGAATCTTCCTTTGGTTCACTGTGGAATTACTTCATACAAGCTTTACCAGAAAAGCACAGATTCCTTCAGAATTTATTTCGTTCAGGACTTGCTTTGATTACATCTTCAATGTCTTCCATTTTTATATTTGTGTTCCATCATTTCCGTTTTCATTCTGCAGAGGTCTCTTCCTTTTTTTTCACTGTGAGGTGTTTCATAGCATAAGAACATACTTTATTTTGTTCTTTCTTTTTCCCTTATTGTATAACTCCCTTTTATGGCTTCTGATTTGTCTTGTTTACAGACTTTCTTAGACAGAGATGGTTAAGAGTCGTGGCTGTCTAGACCTTTGTTTCTGATCTGTTTGCAATTTGGCTCTGTATTAATTGTTATCAGTAATCACAAAGCTAATGCATGTTTTAATGTGAGGATGTAAAAAACTCCTTAATTCCTTTTCTCTTCTTCCTTTGTTTGCTGAATCTCTGCAGGCTCTTTGCTCTATTCCTGTGAAAACCAGAAAAATTCTTGCCATCTCTATGTTGCTTTATGGTATAGGAAAACTCCTTCCTGTCTGCCTTTAATAACAATTTCTGCGGTGTTTCCAGCATCTAATATTTGGGATATATCTTTGTTAATTCTACGGGTATGTGAGGTTAATTATAAAAGCTCATTTGCCATTCTGGACAAAAATGTTTCAGCAGTCAAATGCATCTGATGTTATGTTAAAAAATGTACAGATTACACGATATTTTTCTGTTCCTGTGAGAAGATGAGGGTTACCCAGAATATGCTCTGTGTGCACATATACACCCCTCTCTCTCTCTCTCCCCCCCTGTCTCTCTCTCTATATATATATTTGGATACACACAGATGTGTGTTTGGATGTTATGTTGGCACTGCTGTGAATAAATACCTAAAGCACGTTTTGCAAGTGTGGAGAACTCAGTTTCGTTATGGAAGCTTTCCAGTGGAAGAACACAGTTCACTGACACACTGTCGAACAAAGGCATGTTTCTGATGCAAGGATGTGGAATTTAGGGGTGTTGGAAAGTAATGTGTCCTGGTTATGAAGTGTCTTTGGGCTTGAAAACAAAACTGTAATGATATGGTGGGTCAAACTCAGCTTCCATTGTTTCTGTAGCTTTCCATGAGTTGTGTAGGTACGATCGGTCTTGCCATTCCTATTTTCTTCCCTTAACAATTGCTTTTTAAAATTATGATTATTTTTATATAATTCTTAGGAACAGCTTATTTCTGAGCCGCTTTTGCAACTGTCTTGCTCTGGTAGCACCAGTTTCCTCCACACGTGAATGCTTGTTGATCTTCTTGTCTTTCTGTTTTGTCCTTCTATCACTTCACATGTCAAACTTCATTCTTTTTGGCCACTCTTCATCAGATTAAAGCTACTCTATTCCTGCATTTGAACTACCAGTATTACTCCAAGTATTTTTTCATATATAGAGAGAGAGATCTCAGTCTGCATATGGTAAGAATGGAATGCCAAAAATGAGTTGGTTTTCAAGTTACTTTATGTTGATAGCTATATTCACAGATCTTCTTTTTTTGTGCTTGATTCCCTTTCAAAACCACAGTCTAGACATTCTCAGATCTGCACTCAGTTCATTTGGTAATACTGGTGCTCAAGTTTGAATTTAATTATGTACATGGATTGAACTGTCAAAGCCATAAATATTTTTAAATTAATACAGCACACTTCTTGGGTTTTACCAAATGTACTGTTATGGAATCTATGTTAAACCCTTCTGATGTTGATTGATACTTGTTGCACAAGCAGAGGAAGCAGGATTTGGTTCCGCAGTTGATGTTTTAAAGGATGAAACTCACGTGTGTGCTTGTGAGAAATGTCAGCTGTGTGGGTATGAATTTACTTAGAACAGTAGGTCTCATTCAGTTTTCATTGCCTGAACACCACCCTAATAATGTCATATGGGCAGTAACAAATGGCAGCAATAAATCTGCAGTTTTGTTGGGTCTGACATTTATTACTAGTGAAGGACCACTGGAATACACAGCATATCCTGATTTTGGTTCACAGGTATGTGCTCTGCAGACTGCAGAGATGTTAACCAGGAAGCTGTGTGGTGACCCAGGAGGGAGGGATAGGCCATCCCGGTGCTGAACAGCAAGCCTTGGAACAACCTGGCACACTATTTCACTGTGTTTAAAAGCCATTTGCACTAATACCTAAATGAGGGCCCCAAGAAGCACAATCCCGCTAAAAAGCGACTTACAGGAAATTAGATTAAATAGTCACTGGGAGTTCCTATAACCGTACAAAATAAATTGCCTTGGGCATCCCATCCCTTAGGCGTATTTCCTCTTTACAGGAAATCCCCCTAGTGGATCAGCTCTGTAATTTGATACATCCACTGTTTTCCAGTCTCCAGCGTCTATATAATAGTGTCTGAATCGCTGCTGCTGCTGCAAGAAGCTGAGGAGAGGGGAAGTTCTGCTTACAGAGGCAAGAGGCTACTGGCTAGCAGGTCAGGGATAGGTAGCCCTGCTGGCAAGCAGAGCCTTTTAATTCTCCAAGCTGGGGCTAGTAGAACAAGAGACGCCCACAGGGCAAGGTGCAGTGCTCTGATGAAGATGTGAACAGTGGAGTGCCTTGGATACCTTTCCCTAGCATGGGGCAAGACCACAATGCACCCATGTGCAAGCAGGAGCTGTCATCTCAGCGGGATCTCAGTCAGCTCTGGGATTTGGACAGGGAAAACCATCCGTGGACATGACTTGTACTACACTGTGTCTTTAAGGAGCTGCATCTCATTGCCTGACTCCTGGTGAATTCCCAGCTCATGGGAGCCAGGAGCCCTTAGTACAAGGAAGAGAAGGTTGGCTTAGCCGTGCACTGTGCAGCTGTTTCTCTGCCTGCAGAAATCCATAAGCCCCTTTCCAGCACAGCAGGAATAGTCAGTGATCAGTCCTGCTGCACTGGTGCACCTTAGGTGAAGGCGGGATAAACTTGGAAACATTTTTGTGTTTCTCTGTCCATCATGAGCAATATGACCCCTTTAGGTCTATTTGTGAGCAGCAATACAAGTATTAGTAGAAGATGCTTTAGAGGGACAGTGAGAGCTCTTGACTGAAAAATAGGACTGACTAATCCTGTACTTGCACCTCATAGTTAGGTTTGATACAGGTGGTAGCTGCTCCTGATCTCATTGACATTCTCTGGAGCTGGTTTTGGTATCTGCACCGGGAACTGCTGTTATGTGAATTACATATGTAATGTGAATTATGGTGAAGCATTTATGTACCAGGAAATATAATTGCTTCCAGCTGTGTTTAAAATGCATACAGCAGTTAATCTGTAAAAAATACTTGTGTTACCCTATTAAATAAAGCAAGAAAGTTTCTGGAATCCAGAAGCTATGAAGAATTTTCTGTGTGTATATAACAGCTGTGTTTTATAACACTGTGTGCCCTCACTGCTAGCATGGACATGCTTTTTAAGTTAAAGTACCTGCAGCAGGGCATGTGTAGCAATCCTTATAAACAGTTTTGAGCTTTGTAACTGGACTGATACACTCTTTTGAAATGATGCCTTTGGTGGCCACCTAAAACACAGAGACTAGACAAGAATTAAGAGGATAAAAGGAGGGATTTATTTGAAGGGCCTTCAAAGGTACCCCCTGGGCAGTCCAGAGGCTACACCCCAGATGGACTCTGGGTCACGGGTTCTTCACACTTTTATAAGTTTGGTTCCTTTGCATATCAGGGTTAATTCTCCAATACTAACCTCAGTTCATGATGGAATTACCCCAAGTCTGCCCCCCTCTAGAGGTTTTTAGTTTACACATTTTGGGCCTGGTGTCCTTGGAGTGGAAACCTGCAGAGGTTTGTTATGTCTGACCAGCATGAGAGAACAGCAGCTCACAGGCCACAAGGAACTTCAGAGTTACACACCAGGCAGCACAGGATTTGAAAAATACAAAAGTTAAAACCTAAGGCATCAGCAGTATCAGCAGAAAGGTGTTCTGCTTTCCACACTGTGAAGAGTAGAGATGTCCTCTTATTTACTTAAGATCAGAAAAACTACGTTTACCCTGGAGAGATCATGAATGTGTATTTTTAGAGAAACTTTGGTTTTGACCTCATTTTACTGCTTGTAGACAGGATGAGTAAGTAGCTGAGCCTCTGAGAGGTTACTTTTGTCTTTCATCTCTTTCAGTGGAATGAAAAATTTCCATTTAATTAATCAGGAAGAAATTCTTCATTAAATAATTTATAAGGTTCTCATGTATGTTCTGAATCATAGGCAATTTCTTATTTCCCCAGCCTTAGACCACTTTTGTCTCGAAAATTGTGTGCTTCATCCCAAAGTAAAAATATCTGGCTTTCTCTATGATGCAGAGTGTTCTAAAGTGAATAGAGAACAGCATAGGTTTTACATTAATCTTCAGTTAAACTTAAGTTTCATATTATTTCCAGGGAGAAAAAGGAAATAAAGGTTTTCCTGGACCAAAGGGATCAGTAGGACCTGGCCTTCCTGGACGAAAGGTAAATCCTGAGTTTGCATTAAGGAAAAAAAAAGGGGTTTTCTTCCTTTATTGGTTATTTGGTGTGACAGGTCTTTGAAGAGAAACAGAAGGCAAAGACATTACCTTGTTTAGCTAGCAAGGTAGGTACCTACTACTCATGGTCAGCTTTGAAGTCTGTGAAAATCCTGATGGTCATTAAGGGTCAGGTTACAAATTAGGATCTAGAATGAGGTCATACCTGTTAGCAGGAGAATAATTCTAAGTTATTAAAATTATGTATTCAGTTATTTTTGATATTTTTTGGGTATTACAGAATGTCCTTTTCTTTGTCAGGCTTTGACAAAAAAAGGGATTGCTTTATGATTAATGTCATTTAAGGGCTTTGTTTTATTTGACTTGTTTTTTTCTACAATGATTGAAGCCCAAGCTTGAATCTTTCCTTACGGAATAACTTCCTGGTTGTTATGAAAATTGTGAGAATTTCCTACACTTAGCTATTCACATCTAACAGCTTGGGAGCCTTTATGTGAATATCAAGCTCTTTCATACAGATTCAAATTTCTGCCTCCTAGTTCTGTTTTCATTCACATTCCAAATGCCACATACCGTAATAATAACTGCAGTATTTTCACTGATCTTCATATTCATCTTGTACATTGACTAATCTTTGTGACCCAGTGTAAATCTCTCCAAGCAAACTTTTCTGTCTGCTATTAATATAGCAGACTTGTCACACATGAAAAGGAACGGTTTAGTTCAGCAGGAATTTTGTATGTGTACCAAAAAGATCAGGTTTTAGTACATTTAAGTGTAAGAAAGTAGCACCACCACCACAGCCAGCAAATCATATTTGCTTTCCCATTATTATTAATGCTGACATTAACTTTGATGATGTTAGATTCAATTCATTGGCAGGTAATGGAAAGTAATATCCTTTGCTGGATATTATGATTTTGTGAAATAGAATAAGAACTGTCTTCCAAGACCTTACTGAGTTGAAACTGGTTTTCTTAATGCTGTGGAGGAGCTATGTACAATTTTCAGATTTACACCAGTTTGAATAAGACCAGAATCAGACTGAGAGAGTCAAAAGGGTTCTTTAAAACTGGTAACAATCACCTCAGTGAAGGCTATAGCACAGGAGTTACCTGTGTGGTTCCATTGGCTGGGTACTAATGAGGAATAACATCAAAATGGCCAGTAATCTAGACAAATTCATAAGCTTTAAAATTTCAAGTGAAATGTAAGCTGGTTAGTAATTTCCAGAGAGAAGTAAAAAAACTGTCCCGCACAATCTTCTTCTTGAAAAAAATGTCTAATTCGGAACCTGAATCTTATTTACAATATATTTTATACCTGCATTGTATGAAAACTGTCTCCTAATGTTGAACCCTCTCACTTTTTGGAAGCCAAAAGGTCTAGTCAGTTGAGGGAAAAAGTGCAGAATTGCTTCTAAATGTGAAACATTGCATTTTCCAATGGATGTAACAGTCCAAGCCTGCCTCTTCATTTGTCCTTTGAAAGCTCGCAGGTTTTCACTTGGCTTTTATGCAGAGCTGGTGTGAGATTCAGCACAGTGGCTGATCTGAGGCAGTTATATCTCTCCATAAGTCTAAATTAGCATAGGTCTAGTATAACATGGGTTTAGAGTTCAAGAAAATCAAAGAACAGTAAATATTATGTATTCTTGACATTTGCATATAGATGTCTTTACTGCCCCTCTGGAACTAAGGCAAGTTTTCATAGAAATTTCTCAAAGGTGCTTTTACTGTCCATTTTGCTTTCTCTGGGAGCCTGCTTTCAGATATTCTCCTTATAATACATACAAGATAAACCATTAATAAAAAAAACCAACCAAACAGAAAATTTATCTTTAAAGCTCCTTGAACCTTACTTCCAGCTCTGACAATCAACGAAACTGGAGCTGTGACTGTATCTAATACAGTTGTTTTAAATTAGGGAGACTATGGAGATAAAGGTGACCCAGGGAGCAAAGGTGCCAAAGGAGAGATTGGAGACCCAGGACCTCCAGGGCCAAAGGTAAAACACATTTTCATGTTACTTAAATTTACACAGTAGAAACTAAGAAAATTATTAATTATATCACTCCGTACGTTTTCAGGGAGTTGAGGGAAGAAAAGGTGAACCTGGTCTTTCGGTAAGTACGTAAATAAATTATTTGAAGCAATAGTAGTTTATCTGGGGAAAATATTTAAAGGTTATGTGATCTTACACAAGGCTCTTTGTGAGATATTGCGTTGCCTGCATTTTTGTAAATAAATAAATACTTCAGCATTCTTAACACTAGAACGCACAACAAAACAATACTCTTTTTCAGAGAGAAGACGTTATCAGACTAATCAACGAAATATGTGGTAAGCATTACAGTATGGAAAAAAGGAGTTCTGATAAAACACGGTGAATTTAAATTGACTGAACGGATTTTTCCTCTGCGTCTTTGTGTGTCAGGATACCACTGATATGATGCTCACTGTGTTGCCAGAGCTATACCTGAAGTAATTTGGTCCAGCTCTGTTTCTGTGATCAGTACCAGTAACTAGAAATTAATTCATTAACTGACTGTAAATCTGATGTATGAGTTCAATTCATTTTTTGAAGGTGGTTTCTCCTAAAATGTCTGAAATGGGTATTTTCTAGGTTGTGGTATCAAATGTAGAGTAATTCCACTGGAAATAGTGTTCGTCATTGACAGTTCAGAAAGCGTTGGACCAGATAACTTCAATATTATCAAAACCTTTATGAAAACATTCATTGACAAGGTTTCGGCCAACCACGCTACCACGCGCATTGGCGTTATCAACTTCAGCCACAAAGTGGACCTGGTGTCTTCTCTGAAGCAGTACACGAGCAAAGAATACCTGAAGTCAGCTGTTGACAAGATGCCCTACTTGGGAGAAGGCACCTACACAGCCTCTGCTATCCAAGAAGCCATTCACTTGTTCCAGGCAGCGCGCCCGGCAGTGAGGAAGGTGGCTGTTGTGATAACGGATGGACAAGCGGACAGACGCGATAAAGTACAGCTGGATACCGTAGTGAGAGAGGCCCATGCTACAAACATTGAGATATTTGTCATTGGGATTGTTCAAAGGACTGATCCCCATTACGATGATTTCCTGAAAGAGATGCAGCTCATCGCAACAGACCCCGATGACGAACATGTTTACCAGATCGACGACTTCATAACGCTTTCAGGTAAAAGAAACTATTTCCTTAAGAGGAAACTTGAAATAAGCACGTAAGGGAGTTGGGCCTCTCCCATGGCCGGGCAAGGCAGCCTGCTGAGTGGCAGCTTTTATTTCTCTGTTGGATAAAGCTCGCTCTTGTTTCGCATCATCTTTGGCCGAATGAAACCTTTGCCAAATTCTTCCCTCTGGCAGAAACAATAAACCACAATGAACATCAGTTTTCTAAGCCCAGGTCTTCTTTGGGATGCTCCTCTTTTGTGAGAGATTACATCAGCCTTCCTTCACAGTCCTTTTGTGCTTGGCCATAGTTTCATCCTAGAGAGATGTAGATTTCCTTCCACCCTGACATAACATCTCAGACTCTCTCTCTCTCTTCCTTTTGGGTCTTGTCAGTCTTGGAATCCCTCCACTTTCTCTTACAAGCACTCTTTCATGTCTTTGGGTTTTTTCTGAAAGCCATAGGGAAATCTATGCTTTCACCCTGATTTCAGGGAAAAAATGGTGGAGCCACACACAAGGGGATGGGATATGATAGACATTGTACATTTCAATGTATGTGGCTTGAAAAAATTCTGTGGCTACAGGTGAAATCAGGAGCAAATCCAGAGGAAATCTATAATGACCCATGGAAAAAAAAGTACATTGATCTAGACTAACTGTATACCAGCCTATACTTTTCCTGAGCATGAACTTATTTTGCTATGCTGAGACTGTGAATGAAGTTAAGTCTTGATTTAAGGCATTAAGAGGAATCCAAGCTAAGGTTCTGGTTCCAGTGGGATTAAGCTTAGGGCTCTGACTCAGACTCCATCATTCAATATAAAAATATTCCCATTCACGGGTGGTTTTTGGTTTTGCAAATGAGTAGAAAACTGTTGCCCAGATTTTCTTTTTCTTTCTTACATGTAAACATTTTCTTTTCTTCACACTTATTTTTCATCTGATGTTTCTTCTTAAAATAACAACATGGCATTAAAATAAAATAATTCAGAGACTGTGTTACTTTATTACTTGTCATTTGCATTTTAATACCACTGCAAAAGATGATGTTTCACAAGTCGCTGTGATTAAAGGTTTAGGGTTAATACTGCACTGAGAGCTTGTGCTGAATCATTGTGACTTCTTTTGATTACTATTAAAAAATGTCATTGATTCATTAATCTTTTCAGCTCTTGAAAATAAACTGATCACAAAAATCTGCAAGAATGAGTCTGCAGTCTACACCAGAAATTACAATGTTTTATCTCCGTCTTCAAGTCTGAAATCTGAAATTCCCCGGGAAGTTGCTAACAGCCAGTTACCTATAATGACCACTTCCGAGACTGATACGCTTCCTACAGAAGGAACTGGTTACCCAGTGAGTAAAGAAGTAATGGTTATCAAATGTTTTTAAAATATGTGTGTCTTTATTTGAATTCAAATGTTTTACCATCTTCATTTCACCCTTCACCTTTTAATATGCAAATAACACGTCATTTGACTAGACCAAAGTGTTTGGAAAAAACTTTTAGAGTGAACTTATTTGTTGAGAACAAACATTTACAAGAGAGATAGGGTAATACTACCTCTTGGTTGCAATAAATGCTAGCAATCCTCATGTTTTTTGTAGGTCTTATTGATCTCAGAAGTGAGTTAAAACTCTTACATTTCTATTGAGGCAGGTGCACGGTGGATAAGACATTTATTTATGTTCAAGCTGATTGTTTGTACAATGCTTCTTGTCGTGGTCACACACCTTCCAGGTTGTTCCCAGCCATATTTCCAAGTTATTAAGCCTTTGGTGTTGTTAAACTTTCCACATTGGACTTCTAGGACTCCTTATTTTTTACTCTTCGTTCTTCAGCTTTAAATTTCTCCTGACCTGCACTGAGGTTCTGCCCTCCAAAACAGTGCTGCTGCACAGACAGACAGGGCAGGGAGAGCTTTAATGCAAGAGATAATGTTTTTTGCAGGTGTGTGTCACCTTAGTTCCCTTACTAGGTCTCCAGTATTTTTCAGCCACTGTCGGAGTATTGGGTTAGGATATTTGTCACCTTTGCAGCAGGTCAGCACTAACTCTTCAGGGGGTTTTTATTGCTTTGCCTAGAGCAGTCAATGATAAAAATTGAGCTTTGCTTGCCCTTATAACCAGATGGATAAACTGGTTGAAGTATTTGATGTGTAAACCTCTGTAGCTGCATGGAATGGATATAGCAGACCATGATACTGGTATTAAAATATTAATTGAATACAGATTAGAGATAATTAAATATTACTGGCTTGCTGTGGAGGAGTCAATGGATTATCCACTATTAAACCTTGTGTTACTGTTTATATAATATCATTCATAATTAAATAGTTCACTTTCAAAATCCAGGTTGATTTCTAAGAATAAGAGCTCCTTTTGTAGGTGTGATTGATTTAAGTTTTGGGCTTGTAATAGCTCTAGACAGATCCGTGAGACACTGAGGGTCAGTTTTGACATTCTGTATTATTAAGAAAAATAAAAGTAAACCTAGATAGATGCTGACTTTATAAAGCATGTGATAAGAATCAGAAAGGATTCTTAGGTAGGTTCTTAGATATATCAGATAGGATCAGATGCTCACACACTTGATTCTGGCTGGCTGTGATTATAGTTAAATCTTCAAACTGTTGAATTACCACCGTATATAAACAGTCTTTTCGTAGACCCAGAGAAGAAATGCAAAATTTAAGGATTGGATGAATTGTCTGCACCTTTACATTTCACCTAGACTGAGTTCCAATGACTCTGAAGAGTTTTCTTAAACTGACTTTGTAAATGGGAAGATACTGAATAGTATCAAATTCCTTTCTGTTCTCAGTAGGTAATCAGTGTCTGATCAAGGCAGTTATTTGTACTATACTGCGCTAAGAACCTTGCAAATCTTCTTGAATATACTAAAATATTAGGGAGGGAAATTTTTTATATAATAGTTGCAATTTGAAGAGCAGGGTTGGCTGCTTAACACTTCTATCAAGGTAAATTCTAAAATTCTAATGATTAGTAGCTGGCTGTTAGCCAGAAGTAGGACAGATTGAAGATGTCAAATCATGCCCAATGAGTGTACTAGATGTTAAACAGCACTGATTTACCCAAAAAATTCCTTCCATTTTTTGTTTTATTAATATTACAGACTAAGCAGTAACTGGAATTTTGTTTAAATTGATTGAATTCAGCTTAGTGACTAAATTAAAGGCATTGCTTTGCCTTTTCATTATGCTCTCATCATCAGAAAATTGTGGTTCCATACTGAGTAATCACTACAAGAAAGTCCAAACCAACCTGCTGTTAATAGTATTTTTTCACACGTTGTTTAGCAAAAGTTTCCTGCATAATTCTATCAACTTTTTTTTTTTTTTTTTGGTCATAGCATCTGAGCCCAGGCAGAATTTTAAGATTTTGTCTCCTTTTGCAGCACAGTCCGTCGCAATCCAGATACGCTGAGCCTCTGCCATCTGCTCAGGACCACACTGTGGCCACCTCTGCTCACAGGGAGTCACTGATACATCCCCCGACCACCTCTGCTCACAGGGAGTCGATACCTCCCCCAGTCTATAACACGTCTGAAATCAGACCCCTGAGTCCAGTGGTCAATCCTCTGTTTGGTGGAACTGCTGCTGAAGATCACCAGCCAGCTGTGTTGCAAACACAGGCAGCCACAACCCAAAAAAGTGAGTAATAAATACTGCCCGCAGATACCGGCTAGCAAGTCTGTACCAAAAAAACCTATGGGCAAACCCCACTCCCTCTTCCAAGATAATTTAGATTTTATTACTTTTTGTATTTCTGGGTGCTCTGTCTACAGGCACTACACACAGAGCCAGATTTTCAGCCTCAGGTGATACCCTTGTGTACCAACTGCATGCTTAGGTATTTAAATAGCAGCTTGATTCTTGGATCAGGATTTAGGCAGTCTTATTTCCAAGTGATCCTGTATTTTTTTAGGCCTGTTCAGGTAAGTCATTAATAGAAATGGAATTTGGCCAGGCACTACAAGAAAGAAAAAAAAAGGAATGCTTTTTTTACTGAAGGAGGCACTTCTAAGATAACATAACTTATCCGCAGAATTCAAGGTAACTTTTACTGATGCACTTTCAGATCCAAGGTGCTTGGAACCTATGAAACCAGGGGATTGTTGGGACTACGTGGTGAAATGGTATTATGACAGGAATGGCAATTCTTGTGGCCAGTTCTGGTATGGAGGTTGTAATGGTAACAACAATAGATTTGAAACAGAAAAGGAATGTCGAGAAACCTGTGTTGATTGATGAGTAAGTAAGTTATCTCCTTCAGGTCCTCCCTCAATCACCTCTTTTGCCCCTTATGTTTTATTTTACATTAATCAAAATTCAGTTTTCCTTTTCAACTCACAGCCTATGCAGTCAATGTCACAAGGCCCTTCTGCAATTTCTCACAGTCACTCCTTTTCTTGACAACTTTACTACTGCTACTTAACTACTTTAGAGGAGCACAATATTGTCACCAACTCCGTCAACTCCCTATTTACTCCCTTTTCTAGATCACTTATTGTTATCTTCAGTAGGACAGACCATGGCATCCATCCTTCAGTGACATCTCTCCACTGACCATTTATCCCCTTTTTTTTGTTTTATTCTTTTCACAGCTTACAAGTTACAAGGCTGTCCCTCTCCAATCAGTACAATTTTCCTTTGGGGAGGGACCTTACATTTTGGAAATCCAGTCAGACTATAGTGACTATCTCAGATCCATGTGCTCAGTGAGCGAGGAATGGCCTTCAGAGAGGTTACTTATCAGGAGTGCATAACTGCCTTTACAAAAGCCATAGAACTCATCCCCAATAACTTGCATTAAATACTCTACTTCGACTTTCAGTACAGGAAAAATTTATTGAACTGCAGAGCATGTTTTTCAAAACTTTTCAGGAAAAATAAACAATTTCTTATTTATTCCAGAAATTACTTCTGTTGGGAACTTTTGAAGCTGGAAGTTCATGTGTACTGAGGAAGAACTGACTGAGAAGAATTCAGGATGATGTGTTAGCATGAAATTATTACTGCTGCGCTTTACTGCTTTCCCCACTATGTTCTGCACATTAACCAGATTCCTGTATAATGTATGTTATCTGTGGCAATAACTTGCAGTCACACATACAGACACACAGGGAGATACCTTTTCCCTCCAAATTTACAGTAACTTGGTACTACTGCACATGGCAATAACGAGATTCTGGTTTTAGGATTAAAATGTTGAGACTGTTTACATTTCGTTTTTAATGACAGGTCTCTTAGTCTCATGGAAGAATAAAATATGCTCTAGTTCTAAACAATAGTAAGTGGATCCTGAAATTAGCACTCTTAATACAGCATTTAGAGACATAAATAAGGATTTCCATTAATTAGAGTTTCTCTTTGGAATGTAAGTAACACAGCTATAGGTAATTACAGAGGGGTTTTGTCCATTAGTAAAGCATACTCAGATTAACATCCAAAACCCACATTAAAAACAGGATTCTTCATGTCCTTTAGGCCAGTCAGTACATTTCAATTTCTCAGGGCCTCTGGGTTAAACAAAAAGAACAAAAGAAGAGTTATTTCACTCTAATACATGCTACTAAAGTAAAAAAGGGAAAAGCACTGAAAGATGTATATTAATGTTTACTTATATCCTGTCTACTTTTAGCCTTAATCCTGTATGAGCACGTTGTTAAAACTGAAAATGACAAATGTGATTAAAATGGGAAGTAATACCTGGTAAAGAGTCAAGCATCATTGTTATTTGTAAACCAAAGACTGGAATCTACACAGGCAGTGTGGACAACCCTTGGTATGTTTAAACAATTCCTCGCACAATTTGCAAACAAATGACAGGATGTGCCTTGCAAAATGAACTTGTTTGCAGCAAATAGGATGCAAACCTAATTCTATGGAAAACTCTGCTTGAAGTAGGGTTTAAAAGTTTTTAACTTTTTTTTCCCAAAAATCTGGCCTTTTAAAATAAGTTTCAAGTTCGAAATGAAATAAACTGAGAGCAGCCCCAGAAAACATCCTGTTCCTATACTCAGAACTAAAATGATGGCAATATACTCATACTAATATGATGATCACTCAAAAAACCTCCGAGGGCACAATTAATTTCTGTGTGACATGGAACAGTAAAACTGAAACATATCACCTTGTACTATGCATACTGTGAAGATCTCCTTAATCCTACCAGGAACATTTTACCTTTAGCTGCACCTGGAAACCCACAGCAGCAAAGCCCACTGGAATTGCAAGAGAGCCTAGGAAGCTGCAAGATCTTTCAAATCTGTTCTAATCTTGTGTGCTTGGGCAGTTGCTCCAGGGATGGGATTAGCTGTGTGTTCAGCTCCAGATCCAGACAATGAGATACATCTGTCTAAGAAGTACTGGGGATAATGAGTTTGGGAATAAATGTGAAGATGTAGGTTATGGGTTTGCAATATCTTCTGTAATGTTTAGTGAAAACCTTTCTGGTAAAGCTGACAAGCTTCCGTAAGTACAGAGAGTGGCATCGTTTGTTACTTAACGAGGTTGTAACACAAGCAGTTACTCTTTAACATGCATGCAAGGACTTGTTTTAATGCAGTTAAACCAGTGTTATACAAAAGACCACTGGTTTATTTTCCAC
Source organism: Mohoua ochrocephala (assembly GCA_013398855.1). Lineage (NCBI taxonomy): Eukaryota > Metazoa > Chordata > Aves > Passeriformes > Acanthizidae > Mohoua > Mohoua ochrocephala. The sequence goes on from VZTA01009849.1 coordinate 113,352, forward strand.
TTTCATGTAGAGTTGAGTAAAGCTTTTGTTGCAAAGAGGGAAAAGTGAAGGCTATAAGGTTATTTTACAAAGTTGTATGCTGTTCAAATCAGATGATCCTGAAACGAGCATCCTTTTCTGTTCAGGTCTTTCCGTGTATCTCCAGACTGCAAACCCTGAATGTGTGCTCTGATATTTAGTAAACCATGGAAAAGCACAAAAGTCCCTCCTGAAAGGACTGTTCTCTCAGTCTGTCTCAGCAGTGACTGGCTCCCGTGTCTCCTCACCCAGCCCTGCCTTCTCACGGGTGTCACGGGGCACTAAACCAGGAGAGGGCCCTGCTGCCAAACAGCCACGGTTGTATTCCCGACTAGTGTAAAGTCGTGCACGGTCATTGCTGAGAGCATTACAGTTTTCACTGGTAAACAAACCCTTTGGTTTTGTCATGGGCAAATTTTAAAAGCAAGAACAGTTTAATCATTAAATCCTTAAACCTTCTGCTAGACCAGGCCAAATGCTATAAACCATAAAAGCTAAGAATAACAGAGACTTTTCTATAGAACTGATCATTACTAGATAATTTTTTTTTTTTACATCTTTGGCTCTAAGAGTACAGATAAAGATTCAGAAAATTAACAGAAAAATGGTGCTCCATTTGCTCAACAAAGAACAGCAGCAGCTTTTCACTTTGAGAAGCTCTACCAGTCTCTTGTTAACAACTATCAAATTGAATTCATCTTTTGCCTTAACCCTTTGTTCAGTCACTGTCCCTAGGACTCATCCAGGCATTAATAACACTGCCTCTGCATCGACCATCCTGCTGTCCACACTCCTCTGTTTCTTTCAAATCTTCAAGTTTCCTCTCTTACCCTAAATTGACTGAAGACATGCCACATTTCCTGCACTGCAGTTTTGAACATCCTTAGAAAACTGATTAACAGCTTTCCTCATTTGGAAGTTGCCATCAAAGACATTCCTTGGAGGGAAAAATGGAAATAAAAAGGAAGAAGAAGAAAAATACTAAGAAAAATAAATTTTAAAAAGATGCTATTGATAGCATGGCTGAGACCAACATCCACATTTGTAAGGAAATGTTTTATGGACAGTGTAGATTGAGTGCCACATTCCTGCACTTCTTTCCCTTGGTTGCTTCCTGAACTCTTTTGATACCATCTGTACATACAGCACATCCTTCTCAAAGCTTGCGAGGGCATCAGAGCACACAGTTACAAGCACGTTCTCACAGGTAACTCGATGACTCTCTTTTGATTAACAAAACAAATAACTCTTCCTCCTCCACCCCTCTGGAAAAGGGCCAAAGCATTTGTGGGCAGGTGTGTGGGCTGGGACACCCCAGCCCTACTGGCAAGTAGAGCAATTTATCTGCCGACACATGAGAAGCTGTAGGTTCAGCACTGAGATCTTAGACATTACTGTTATTCCTCCTGCAGCTTCTTACCAGTCATTCTTTATAATCATTTCTGTCTCCCTAGGCTGACCTTTTACCTTTCCAGTTGTAGAACTCTTCCAAGTGCTGCTGAAACCAAGCTGCAGCAGATCAAGGTTTTGAAATTCCGCAGTCAAACCTAAGCAGACATCTCAGCTACCATACTTGGTAGCTAGACAAAGAAATATAAATTATGTTTAGTTACTCGATTTTTTGCTTAAGACTGCCTTAAATATAAGGGTCTTTACTTCCAGGAGTATTGTTATATCTTTTCATGGGATTGAATCAGTTCTAAGCTTCAGGGATAAGTGAAACTCAGATTTTGAGCCAAATGCTACTGGAGTCTGACTTTTTTTTCCTAACCAGGAATATGTAGAAATTCAGCCAAATGGGTAAGGCTCTAAAACGTAATCCATAAAGAGTTTCTATTTTGGCTTTCTAATGTATGCAAGAGCAATTTGTAAGACAAAAGAAGGAGAGCCCATTGTCCCACAGTCCCTGCTTTCAGCAGCTGTAACCCCCCTACATGGGGACAGGGAGGGAGAACGGAGATTTTTTGCATTTTATTGGTTTGGCAAAAGGGATCACCAACATCTGGCGTGGTTAACCCTGGGACACAAAGAAAACCATTTCTTGCTATAAAAATAGTGGTCAATAAGTGCTTTGACAAGAATAAATCTGGCAAGCACAAGCTCAACACGTGAGTAAAACCCCCAAAGAGTTTTGGATTAGCTTTAAAATAACTCAGCTAATCCCAAATGCTGCTGGAATTGTTTTGACTGGTGCTCCTGTCTCAGCAGCTTAAAGCTTTCAGAACAGTTAAAAAAACCTGCCAGAGCAGTAAATAAATGATCAATCAATCCAAAAGGCCCCCAGGATGTACCTTCAGTAGCAGGGGTTGGGAAGAGGGGCTGCAGGGGAGAGAGATGCTCAGCACTGGAAAGCATGAATTCAGAGAAGGATTTTGGGGATTCTGTGGCTTGGTTGCTGCCTGCTGGCCCTGGGGTGCCTTGGGCTGGCTGAGCACACAGGCATGGGTGTGGAGACTGAGGCTGGGGACAGATTTTTCCATGGAAAGCAAATAGCCAGTAATTCGTCTGAATTACATTCGTGACATAATTGGCAATTTCAGCTGCTTCTTACTTCATTCAGGGCAACTCCCTAGTGCATCATGTTTTCTCAAAGGACAGTTTCTATCAGTCTTAACTACATTGTAAATTAATAGGTAAGATATATTTCTACTGACCAGAGAGGCAGTATTTTCCAATTAATTAACACATAATGAGATTCACGTATAGAATCTGGGTCTGAAAATGAATGTTTTCGTTTCAAGCTCCCTCAGAGAACTACGATTGGGATGTTTTCAGTCTGCACACCACGTAACTGAACAGATCATAAGTGACTAGATGCAAAGGCTGCCAAAACACACAGTATCTGTAGTAACTGGAAAGCATACGGATGAGGGCAGTGCTGGAGGCAGCACCGCGTTCTGCCTGGAGGGAATAATCATGTTTGCAAGTAGAAATCTTCTGTTCTTTTTCCATATGAACTGTACAATATAGTCAATCAAAAGTCACGGTACCCGCTGGACATTCCAGAGGATAATGGGAACGTGTCTGAGTGAAAACCATCTTTTGAGCAGAGTTGTTGAGAACTTAGCAGTCATATGTCAGGCTTTTTTTGAGATTTTTTTTACACTCTCAGTGATGTCTGATCTGTTTACGGTTCATAAGCTGGTTGAAGCTTTCCTTTTTAAGAGGAGAAAATCATCCCACAGAAGTTCCCCTAAATGAGTCAAAGTGCACATCAGTAATTTAGGTTATCGTGGAGTAAGGATGTTGCACTGGTCCTCAAGTCAAGCACAGCAGAACTTGTCGTGTCAGCAAGGAGATATCCCAGCATCTCAAACAATGCAGCTGCAGTGCAGGGTCCCAAGGACCAGTGTTGTCCTGCAGTGCCACCAGGAGGAAAACAACAAAATGCCTCTGTAAAACAAACAGCAAGACATCAACAGGTTTTTAGAAGGAATAGCAAAGTAACAACTTCCAAAACTCAGCTCAGCAGCAGAAGCTGCTTAAATTTCCTCTTAATTCATCTCCCAACTTACATTTTCTACTGGCCACTGTAGCTGCTCCTTGGTCTCTGTCAAATTCATAAGTTGTCTTACAGCTGGCTCAACCTGAACATTGTGTAAACAGGATGTTCCACAAACCAGATTCCCAGCATTGCAGGGTCAAGGTGTTTACACCAAGCAGGAGCAGAGCTGTGAAACGGGCCTGTATGCACTATACCATAGTGTGAGAGCCAAAGAGCAGCACACCCCATAATCACGTTGTGGATCCCCTTGCAGAACCCCACTTCATCTATGATGGTTGCAATGCTGCTGAATCTAGCCAATCAAGAAAAAAATCTAACAGTCAGTCAAGAAATAAATAAGAAGTGAAGGGCTCCAGAGGTCCTGAGCTGGTGTCCAAGGCGGTGCAGGAGGTCTGAGACAGGAGTAAAGATTCCAGTCTCTGCTTTTGGGCTGTGCCCCGATACACCCAGCGTGACCCCTCGTGGGTACAGCCTGGGGCACAGGCTGAACATGCCCTTCCACTCACTCAAACTCGCGATGTCCCAACACACTTGTTCTCTGCAAAGCTTTCTGATGTTACAGCCCTCAGAACAAGGCTTCATTCAGCACATCATTTCACTAAACTCTTCTCTATTTTTCTTTCTAACTGGTATATTTTGCACAGGGAAATATTTTTACTTTTGTTTATCTTAGACTTTTTTCTGTAGCATCCTGTTCTGTAACGGGAGCCCCCTCCAGCACTGTCTATTCATCACACAGCTGCAATGGGAGAGGGAGGCATTAACATCAGATCTAGGAGTTATTTATGATACAAAATTAATTCAAACAGTCGCATCAGGATCATTCTCACCCTCAGCCGTATGTTGACTTTTCACACTGGTGACATGCTAGTAGCACTCCTTGGTCTCAAACTTCCTCATGAGGGGAAAATAAGGGGCAGGCACTGATCTTCTCTGTGGTGACCAGTGACAGAACCCAAGGGAGTTGTGTCGGGGAGGTTTAGGTTGGATATCAGACAAAGGTTCTTCACCCAGAGGGAGGTTGGGCACTGGAACAGGCTCCCCAGGGAAGTGGTCACAGCACCAAGGCTGACAGAGTTCAAGAAGTGTTTGGACAATGCTCTCAGGCACACGGTGTGATTCTTGGGGCTGGTTCTGTGCAGGACCACGAGCTGGACTTTGATCCTTGTGGATCCCTGCCAACTCAGGATATTCTGTGAGTCTATAACCTCCACCTCCTCTCAGGCAGTCTATTTGCTAGCTGGTTACCATAGGGCAGCAAGCATTTGTTTGGACATTCCCTCCTGTGGGTCTCAATGTACAGTTTTTGGATACTGGCTGTTTCTTTAACTGTGCTTTCTTCAACCAGCTTGCTTCCTGCTCTAATACTGAGCAGATGTATTTGTGAAACAGCAGTGAAATGCTAAATATCAGCATAATCTGAACTGAACATCAGGGGAAAGTGTTTCCTGCCTTGTTGCATTTGTTTCCTGCTCTTTATGCATGTGCTTTTTAAGAATTACAACAAGTAATTCGTAAGCACTGGGCTTAAGCGGTGCACAGGTGCTACAGGCAGCACAGGCCCCACTTTATTACTTCCAAGTAGGAAAAACCATTTTGGATCCGGTTCTCACATTGCCTATAATCACTTTTTATGCCATTTTTAACAGCAGATACCTGCTGGCTGTCAGGGATTAGAAGCTTTTGTAACAGGGAAAGGAACTGTGCCCATACCAGGGTTAACCTTCTAGCTCTGCCTGCCAAGGAAATGCGAGCTCATTATTCAGCAAGCAATGGGCACAGTTTTTGTACAGGGACGGAGAGAGAAGGGGACCTTTGGACCCATAAACCCCAGTGTGCATTAACCAGGACACAATACTGGAAGGAGGGCAAGCTCACAGCTAGTCATGCAATCCAGCAGAACAATTCCTTTCCCACATGATGGGCATGGCACAGACACAAAGGATAGTTTAACCGCCCTTCTATAAAATGGGACTGTAAAGAGATGCTTTGCGTAGTGCTACTCAGAATGATAAGCAGAACTTTCACAATACCACTGTTCCTCTGGAAGGAAAGGGGAACACGAAGACTCATAAAGGGGAGATGGGCATGATCCAGCACTGCTGATGGTCAGGCAGGGGCTCTCTGGGCTGCAGAAGGGAGCTGACTGCAAAGGAGCAGCAGGGACCAACAAGGCATGGAGGAGCTGACGGTAAAAAATGGCAGGCGCAAAACATGTGCAAAGCTTGCATTTTCAGGATTGTAGGATAATTCAGGTAGGAAAAGACCACAGAAACCATCCACTCCATTCAGGATTCCCTCTCGAAGGAGAGTCAACTACAAGGTCAGATTGCATTACTCAAGCTTCTATACTCCTGCATACAGGCAAACATTCTAGGAAAGTGAGTGCCATCCTCAAACCTGACCCTCCTGAACAGTCCAAAGCTCCCGAGGGCAGTCAGGGGGAGAGGTCAGGCAGGTATTAAATACAGAACATGCTGACTGGCAGCAGGAAGTAGGAAGCACTGCAGCTGTACGCAGAAAACCCACTGTGAAGGTGTTCCCTTGATGAGGTGCTCCTGCCGAAACATTCTGGAGTTCAGCCATCCAGGCACATTACAAAGGTGTAAAATCAAAAGGGATTGTCCTCTCTTCAGTCATGTTAAAATCTCTCCAATACTGACTGGTAACTAGCGTGGGACACGCACATTCCTCATACCAGCGTTTTCTTACCTTATGCTCATCTTAGAGATAGATGATCCTCCTACATACCCAATTATACATTTAAAAATCAAAGGATTCGGTGGTCCAGCTGAACATGTGTCATTAACCTTTGTTTAACTGCAAAAGCCATAGGAAATCTGCTAAAGTTTTTGGTTCATTTATGTGCTGCAATAGCTTTCTCAGTCTCTCCTGGGCCCAGACATCTAGCCCACAAATATGTTTGGCTAATAGGACACAGCAAATTTTTTCCAACCATGCTTTCATATTTTTTTTTTCATGCTGTTAAACATTTGTAATAGTTTCCTCATTTTGCCCTGATGTCAGGAATAAAATTCCTAGATACTGCATGTAAGAGAAACTCATGCTTCCTCCACTTCTTTGAGGCTCACAAGGACAGAGAGTTCAGGGTGGCAGCTCACCACCAGTACCAGTACGGATCTTTTAGAAAGCTTTTGCTTTTACAAAATATATAAAATCTACAACTCTGACTCACAGAACAAAACAAACAAAAAATAATTCAGCAACACTGAAACTCTTTGCTGCAGGACTGACCAGTGTGGCAAAGACCAGGTGAAACCAGAGAGCCACCACACATCTGTAAGGCTCTGGTTCTCAGTTGGTATTGCTGACACTCAAACCAGAAGTGCTGGCCGACACATGGACTGGCACAACTGGGAATTTTCTGCAATTACAATGGGTTTACATGAAATAATCAAGGTTCTGTGAATCCAACTTATTCTCCTGGAGAAAGTACTAGTAGTTGTACAATTACTAATGAGACTCCAATGCTACTTTTGTATAGTTTTAAAGCAAGAAAATAGAGCTGATGCATGAGACTTCTCCCACTGGGAACAGTATGGATTTGTGAATATTCAGATCTACATTTGATAAGGCAACTTCTGCATTTGATAAGACAACTTCTGCATTTAGACATCATGATGCTTACCCAAAGAGAAGACACGTCCAGTGCCTTTTGGGAAGTATTTCCTTGAATGAGTCCAAACAAGAGATATGAAATACAGCTTTGGAAGCTGGCAAAGATAAAGTGCCTAGAGCCCAAGCTGGCTGACAGGGAAATAGTTTAAAAGCAGGATGCTGTTGATTAGACTGACAAATGACGTTTTAATCTGGGTAAACAGACACCGCCCATTCTCCGAAAAAAACCCCTGAGTAACATTGAACAGGAATAGGAACAAAGGCTTCATTGTCCCTGGGGAAGCACTGCCAGCTTCTGAACAGCAGAGTTTGTTTTTCTAAATGGTGTTCGAAAATTTGGTTTAGACATGATCACCCTACCTGTCCTGGAAACACTAACCATATTTCAGCTGTGATTTCAACAGAGCCTGCAGCGGAATATGCGAAACGTGCTGTTTTCAGTGGTAAATGTTCAAATGCTGGTGAAACACTCTCCTGTGCTGGGAAAAATTTCAGATGCTCAGGTGGGATTTTCATTTGATTTAGGATTAATCCCTGCAGAGTGGTCATCTGGATTACAAATCTAGGAAGGATATAGGCTCCAGTTTACAGCCACATCCTTCACTTGAGAAATAGTCAGAGAACAGACATTTAACAGTACTCCCACATTTAGAGTAACTAGATTGAATAAAACATTCATTTAAAAAATTAATTAGAGAATTATCTATTTGTTTTGATTTCTGTCAAGTACTCACTTGGCCTTAAATTAACATTTGTGTTATATCTTATGCTCTCCAGGGGCAGGAAGCAGGAAGACAGCACTCAGTAGCACAACATTTGGGTGACTCCCAGTTAAGAACTCATGTGGGACAGTGAAAGAAAAAACCCAACAAAAATCATAGTCTGAGGTTTTAAAGCTGCAGGGTACTAATGCACATTAATTCCTGAGTCTTTTTTATCAGTTCTCAGATGGAGGAGGAAGAGTCAAAACCTTGTGATCCCCAGATCTGTTGGGGAACACTGAAAGCACAGGGTGGGACTGGGAAGTAGCAGCACCAGAAGGCTGATTTGGTTCTTTGAGTGATTGAAGCTATTGGCAAAGCTCCTTTCACTGCAGTCAGAATTTTATCCTAGGAGGTGAAAGGAGTGAGAAGGTGGCAAGGAGTTGCTGGAAGCCAGGTTAGAAGTTCAAGGAAGCAAACCAGCCTTTTTGACCTCAAGATGCCAAAGGGGTGGGCTCACAGACACCGCAGTGTGGTTTTGCACAACTGCAGAACAGTACTGTGAACTTACACACCTGCTCAGGTAAAACAGCGCTTAAATGAAAGGAAATAAGCAAGCTGCTCACAGTAACTTTTTGTTTAATAAATATTCCTGTGGAACTCCCATCTCTATTCAGATATGAATTTGAAACTCTATTGCCACGAAGTCATCTTTGCAAAAGACTGTTCACCTCTGCGCAAAAGTGAAAAATAAGATAGTGACTTCAGCAGCACTCAGAAGACAGTTGGAAAGCTCATGTTCTTTTTCAGACAAGATCACTACAAATAATTCCCTCTTCTCCAAGGAAGATTTTTCGTGCTTCTTTACCACAACTGGCTGCTGGAGTCTTGAGCCAGTCCACCTATCCATCCTACCAAACTGAGAAGTATTTTAGCACTAAATGATAAAACCTGATTCCAGCTCTTGCTCTGGAAGTGACTGGCTTTAGGCTGACTTTAAAACCTGTTGCAAACCAGTGAGTTTACTGCAGACAGGTCTGTCTGTGGGATCATGCATGGTCTGCAGCTCCAGCTGGTACCATGTACTCCTCAGACAGCACTTTGCAGATCAAGTGGTGGAACTATTGACAGAAAAAGGAAACTAAAAAGAAGGGGAAAAGATGGGAAGGTTTAACAGACAAATCGCACCTCCAAAGAAGGGCACACCTAGCTGTGGCAAAAGGATTGACACACTCTTATCCCCACAGGTGTGTAACACAGACCTGGATGACGCTTTGGTCAGTACAGTGCAGGCTCCAGCACTTCAGGCCTCAGCCTCCCTAAATAAAACAAAGCTTACAGAAGAGCAGAGGAAAAAAGGGACTGTACTTGTCTTGTAGTTTTGCAACAAAGGAGGAATGTTATACACAACAGAACAGGGGGCTGAAGAAGTCTGAAAAGAAGAGTTAAAAGGAGAGCGTGTGGGTCACAGCTCAAAACCACATCGGGTACAAATTCCAGTGTTAACAAAAACACACACAGAATCAGCCTCCCTGCAATGTTCTTTTTACTAACCAGTGACAAGAGCACCTTTACAGTTTATTTTTATTGGCATTTTAAGAAGTCTTGCAGGACTATATATTAGAAAGCCAAAAAAATGAAGATCTCAGGCTACATTTCTGAATCAAATAACCACTTTTCCTTTAAAAATGCCAAATACCATCCTAACCTAGAAGTGAGATCCCACGGTCCATCTGTTTTCCCAAGTCTGTGTTAAATTTCTTTACATGTGGAACAATGAAAATGTTCACTGCAGAGCTCTGACTTTCTCACTTACTCCTCATATTGTCAGAAAAAGCTCCTCACCACCAAATTTCAGGAACTCATGGAAGGGCTCAATTAAGGTGAAACATTGTCAGAAAGGAAGAAAGGCTGCTAAACATTCAGGAGCAAGAACTGGAACGAGCAACACACAGGCTAATCTTCCCTGCAGCTTAGAACAAACTTAGCAGTTCCTGGGTGTGAAATGTTTACATACTTTTTAGTTGGCACTAGCGCACGGGGAAGAGCTCTAGGAAAATTCCCTTGAGCCAGTGAAGCTTTCTGTGAGCTGGCTACGAGAGCTTACCGTCATTCATGGACATTTCACTGCGCCTACAACTTCTGGTAATCAAATGGGTGGGTCTGTTATATATTAATATTAAAAAAAACCGAAAAAGCAAGCAAAGCAAAGCAAACCCACACTTATGAAAGAGTTTTTCTCCAGAGTAGCAGCTGTAGCTTTTGCTTTGCTGCAGCCCTGCAATGTGCTGAGTGTAGTCTGATCCTGACAGTTTCAAAGTCACAGCAGCACCGCATAAAGGCATAACCTGTGCCTGAAATTTGAGAGGAGCTTTCATGGCCCGTTCAATTGGCTCTTGTTCCCTTCAATGTGCCAGCTTTTGAGCTCAGTTAAACTGGTTGTCACCCGTTTCCTGCACTTTGAAATGAAACAGTTAATTAATCCAGGTTAATGGCATTAGCAGGGTCTATTACAGTACTTAAGGTAATGACACACAGCTGTGCTGAGCTTATGCCAACACCTTGTTCAACCACCGGCGTTCCAGATGTAGAGGCACCTCCCAGCTGCCCAAGTGCCAGCATTTTTACTGCTGAATGCTCTTCTGCACAAACATCCAGGCTAGAAAGCACAACTTTTAAATCTTAACAGAACTTTTTTTTCAGAAATAAGAGGTTCACTGGAAGAATAAATCCTTTTTTTTTAAAGAAAGGTGGTTAATTTTGGACAGTCTTGCTTTATTTTTGAGGTATTGGTTGTAGTCAGTTCACTCAGGAATCTGTAATAATACGGAGACGCTGAAGAATCAGGACAATGCAGAAACAACTGCCTGCTTATGTGAATCTGACTCTGGTACTAGCACTTACTCATTTTACACCTTAAAAATCTACTGTCTTGGTTGTCTGGGTAGCTTGTTATTTGTTAATAGCATAAATATAGAACCACAGAATCACAGCAAGTGAGAGAAGCTTTTTGAATTTCCTGTACCCACCCAAGAGAAAAAGTAAGAACATTTTTATTAGACTAAAGCGTGCTGCTATGCAACACCACCAGCATGCAGGAGGGGTAAATGAAGACAGACATGAACTGTGTATGAGATAACTTATTTTATTTATTCAATTCTCAACTTAATTTTGATGCTAAAAATTGGTCAAAGGCACTTCAAAGAAGGTATTTAAGAAACAAATCCTTATGGTGACCATTCCAGACAAATCACCAACTTTTATCTGCCATTAGGAACACAACTACCTATAATTGCAAAGTGAAACATTCACAGGTTTTAAGTGGAGCACACTGTCCAGCAGCAATATTCAATTCTTTTAGACTATTAATAACATTTGTGGAATCTTTTAAATACAATATGGTAAAACAAAGCAAATTATACTTTCAGAGTTCCACAGAAGATTTCTTGACAGAAAAAGGACAAAACTGCCTTTCCCAGTGGTCCTGTATTGAGGGGTCTATTTTTATCTGTGTGCACTATCAGCATCAGTAGCAGGTACAGCAGAGAAATAACCCACACTTTTCTGTCACACAAAGACAAAACACCCTGCTCAGAAAACAAAGTGTTTATAAGGTCTGTCAGCTACTCACTGAGATTTATACTTCTGGAAGCATAGCAGAACAAATGGTAACAGGTGAAGGAAAAGTGATTTTTAATATACACCCCCCACCAAAGCAAAACAAAGAAAGTGTCCTTAAAGGCAAAAGTACTGTGAAAAGAGCTTCCACAAAATGAGAGATGGTGCAAACGTCACCAGCAGGTAACCTTTTAAATAACACAAATACAGACTGAGAAAATGAACTGGGAGTGAAAGAAGATCAAAATCGGTCTTTTTTTGCAAACAAAGAATAATACTCTTGTCTGATTAAGACCAGTGATCAGAAAGTAACTTCTCGCCATTCTCAATCTTTCTGAAGTGAAACCACTTAATACAAGGTTGAAATGTTACTCTGTCACAGTAGGGGACATTCCCACACCCACTGCCTAGTAATTTCAAGGAAATAGTTCAAAATTTTCAGATGGGTCATTTACATCACTACAGTGCCAATGGAAGCCTTTAGGTTTTATAAAATTAAGAAACCTCTTTTGAGCAACCTGATCCACCACAGAGCAATAATCTGCACGGCCTAAGTAAGCCCGTGTTGCTGTGCTTCAGAAAGTCTCTCCATCTGAAATACAGTCTCCTTGGGCTGCAAGAATTCTCCAACTCAATAAATACTTTCTCAAAGCACAAAGACCTGAGAGCGAAATAGCAGACTACTAATAGTAGTGTAATATTGTACACGAAAATTATACTAACTGTTCACATTCCAACCTTGTCCACTGAGGCTTCTGAAGGCAGAGAGATAGAAACCAACTATTCCAGAGGTATCAGCTCATGGTTATGGCAACACAATTCAACAGAGAACAACAGGTCTCTGTTAAAATCACAGAATGTAAAACCCGATACTTTTCTGGCTTGTCTGGAAAGAAAAAAAAAATTCTTTGCAGTGCTGTTATAAAGGCAAAAGAAATAGATTCAGAGACCTATGCACAAGGACACTTTAAAACAAAGAATGGACGTTTGAAGAAAAGGCTACTCATTTCTCCAGGCAGGCCACCCTTTTATCACAAGGTAGTATGTCCTTAGCCTTATTCCCTTCAGAAAGGGAACTTGCTCCTTTACTTTTCCAGTCTCTATGAGGTCCTGCACATTTTGTGGAAAGGGATATTCCTGCCTGCTCTGCTAAACCCACAAGCCCCAGCTGGGCAGCAGGTAAGAACTAGAACTGCTGCTGAGAAAAGGCTTCGCCCTGAGCTCAGCAGTGGCTGGTTTACCTTGTTACCCCAGCAAACAACCTGTGTGGAGCTCAAACATCCTGCTTCCTCCTGACCACCTGAGACTTACACTGGATGAAACTGGAAAGCCAGAGACAGGACAGTCAGGACAGTAAGGAACATGAAGAGGAAATGATTTTGCTTCAGAGGACAGCACAGGGCAAACATACGACACACATCTGCAGAAAATATGCAGGATTAGTTCTGCCTGTTGTGGTAGAAAATCTTTAAATCCCCATGGGTGAACTGAAGAAGAAAGCAGAAATAAAGGAACTGGACAGTAGTTCAGCAGATCTTCTACAGGGGCTGAATTTACAAAGAGATTAGGTTGGGATCCCAATTTCATTTTATAACCTCTTAAAGTATTCCTCAATATTTTAACTGCTTGTTTGAACAATGCCACTGGAGTTACCAATTCCATATGGATTTCACAATATGATTGGTTTGTGCTGCATGTGGGATAAACATTTAGCTCACAGAAGGAAGCACCTTTCAGCATGGTAACATCCACTGTCCTCTGGACAAGCATCCCTCTGGCTACAGCAAACTGGAGACTTTTTTCCTTTCTTAAACCAATGCAGTTGTAATGTTCTACTTAAGTCAATTAACATCAAATAAAGCTCGTGTCCCTATCAGTACTTGAGAAGCAGTGCTGCTCAAAAAGACCAACAGATTTAACCCTGCAGGAACTATTTAACCAATACTTGATGGATGAACTCAGCCTGCATTCAGGCAGAGAAAGCGTGTGCAGCATTTCGACACCATGAGCTGTTTCAGTAATTACCATCGTGCTGCAGAGCCATGGTCAGAAAGAAAGTAATGACTTCACTGCTGGACAACAGAAAGAACCCAAATCTGTACTAGAACTATCTTTGGAAAAAAAAATAAAATTCCAGTACTTTATGGTAACATCATCTTCCAGGAACATCCTGAAGGACCAGCAGTAGTCAATAAGGCTGTCTGCTACCACTATGTGCCCTTTTCAAAGTAATGACTGGAGGTAATTAGGTTATGTCCAAATTCATCAATATGATGAAGGTGAAAAGTAACAAAAAGATGAAGAAACTTTTGTTCAAGTGTGGAATACAAACACACTACATGTCATGCTTAATCTCATTCCCCATACTGCTAGTCACTCAATTTGAAAAGGAGAAAACCAGAAAGTTTTATATTAACTCTATAAAACATATATTTGGCCTCTGAAAAAAAAAATCAGTAATTGAAACACCTATTTTGTCCCACACCAAGAAAGTGTTTCCAGTTAAAAGGCAGAGATACTTATGAAGTAGTGGAGAAAGTTAATGCACTTTGAACGATTCCTGCATTCAGGCTTGCTTACCTGAATAAATATGTACTTCAGCTTCAAAAACAGTGAAAAAAGGATCATTTAACACTTTGTAGTGAAAAAGGTAACAAGAAGCAGATACAGAAAAAAAAATTTTTAAAGTGGAAGAAAAAACTGTTCAGAAAAGTGAAATTGAGTACTTCAACCAAAAAACTGGCTTTGATGCAGTTTTAAAATAGGACGTTCCTGTATCTGAAAATTTCAACCTCTAGTGAAAATTAAAACGGAAACAAACTAATTATAATAGTGGCTGAAACCAAGTTGTTACAATGCAACTGCACCAAGATACTATTCTTCCTGGTTTGTGTGGCAGGGGGGATGGAACACGGACTTCTCTTTTCCAAAGCATCTACCTTATGCTGAGAAATGCTAAGATGAATTTTTATATCCATTCAACCAAAAGGATAAGTCAATAAAAGGAAAAAAAAAAAGCCACAGGCAAATATGTAAGCAGCTTGCATTACCTCAGCAATTTAAACAACAGTAACTGTTTCTGGGCTTCTCTCCAAAAGAGTATTTGTCCCCAAAAACTTCATATTTTTTTTGCAGGAGAGAATTTAAAACTTCATAAGTAATTCATAGCAGTGAATTCCATTTCTGAAACAATTCAGATTAATCTTGTGGGTGAAATTCTGCCACTCTGTTGTTAAGGCAAAGCAGACTGGACGCTCTAATTCCATGTCTCTGCCTTACTTTTAGGGCAAGGTACACAAAGTAACTTCGAGATGTTGAGAATACTTAAGAAAGCCATCATGAAGTGTTTGACTGGGCAGCATCCAATTTCTAATCTTAGAACTGACTTAATGGAAAGGGAACAGAGAACAGAAAAAGGAGCAGAAACACGGTACGATCATCTGTGAACCCGTCCACTATGGTTTTTATACCGATTCTTCCAGGTATTATTGTACCAGAGCAACCTCCAATTTCACAGCTTTAGGGCCCCAAATCTTCATGAGCAGGGCTGCAAGGTCACACTATCCCAAGCAGTCCGAGCCAGCACCAGGCTCTGTTGTACGCAGGGTGACAAGAAGTGCTGCCAACTTGATTTTTGAAATAAGAATCGCCAGGAGTCATTTCAGTCCACAAGCTTCATGCACAAGGTTTGAGGAGACTCTTACTCATTGTACTGGCTTCTTTTTGGTTTTTTCAAAGTCCAATTAGCTCTCAGAAATTTTTTGCTTTAGCTTTTGATTATCCTCCAGTGCTTCATTTTTGCTCTGCTCTTCTGGATTCTTTGACAAGTCAGGATTGTACCTATACAAATACCCATATGGACGAAGATGATAAATCAAATATTCCAAATGATACATAGTCACAGAGTCAACATAGTGGAATGAAACTGCTAGATCAGAGCAGCATCCGGGCCCCTGAAACACAAAACAAAGCAAAACAATCAGCAAGAATTGCAAAGCATGCCCTGGATTAAAGATCCAGGGAGAATTCAAAGAAATACTTGATGTAATGGTAAGAAATTCACTACCATCAGTCATACATATACTTCAAAAGTTAATGTTAGGCAAGCAAAATGTACCAGACATATCTGCCAAGGCATCTCTCCAAAATAAAGCTGACAAAGTCTTTTGCTTCTGTGATCAAGCCAGTGAAAAAACTAGCTGCCCTCATTAACGTCAGAGGTTTTCTGCTTTTTCATACTTAATTTTTGATGCTGGTGTTTAAACAGCACCAAGAAGCAGCAGGCGGGCCTAAACGAGTTACATTTATATATGAAACAATACACGCCTGTTACTTGTGTCAGCACCCAGACAGAATGTATAAGCAAAATGCGTGTGTACCTGCACCTCTGTGTGTGTTGACACATTACACAGTGTGGCAGTGTTGTCAGTGTCTAACTTCCTACTTACAGCAAGTTGTAACGAGCAATTGCAAAATTTTGTTTTAAATGTATTGATTTCATTGACATTATTAAGAGCTATAGGATCATTGTTAACACATTTGTCACAACTTAGATTTTATAGCTCAAATTCAGCTTTGAGAACACTTTTCCGGAGCACGGTTTTGGGGTTTCTTTTTCCAGCAGCTTTGATTGCAGAGCTGCTAATATTTCTACTCCAACTGGAACTAAAATTAAATATTTAAAGACGCCAAAGAGAACAATTGTTACATAACCGTCATTCTTTCAATACTTACTAAATTTGATCAATACAGGTTGATTTTGATACCAGATGAAGCAGTCTCTATCCAAGCACAGCTATGACAGGATGGGATCAAATAGGCAATTTCCACTGTGAATCAGTTACAGATGGAACTGTCCGCAGCTCAGCCACCCATGCACTGCAGCCGTCGCTAAAGCTGCTGCCTCCTGACACACTAAATACAGTATCATACAGCTGGTTTAAGCTACAGAAACGCTTTAGCTGCTGAATACAAGTATAAAAATAGATTGCTGCTTTACAACGAGAAAAATCTACTGAAGAACTAGACTCTCTTTTTTCCAGCTTTAATACGTATAAAATCCCAAATCCTGTTCTTGAATTCTTCCACCTAATGCTAATTCACACATCACACACTCACATGCATCATAAGATGCACTTGACAAAATGGATACCAGGTTCCTAAGGACTTACCTCTACAGCAGGATAGTAATTGTAATTCCAGTACCAGAATGTTTTTGGTAGGTATCCTCTGATTAAGTGATGTTCTGGAACAAAGGGATGAAAGGTTTCTCGACCGCTTGTATCCCTGGAATCTCCTGCTTCCACATTGATGATCTCCATGCATTTTCCTAGTGCCAGATCTTCAATAGAGGAACTGTGAGAGCATTTGTTCGTTTTAAATGCAGCAACAAATCTCTTCAGAGCTTCTTTGCTCAGAACATACCCTGCTCCTCCACTCATGTAGCCTTGCTTCACGTAAGGCTTAAACCTTCTTCCAAAGTATATTGGCTGTTCAGGACTGTATTTTGAAAGGAGCCATCTCAAATTGTCCAATATAACATATGTATCATCGTCTGCTTTCATAAACCAATCAGCATCATCAAAATAATGATCATATACATATTGAAAAGCTTTAATAGTCTTCCAGTACAGTTGGTCTCTGCCTTCTTTGGTTTCTAGGCCCACAGTTGGGAAGTCTTTATTTTCCTCAGAGCTCATAAAAAGTACTTTGTTACAGCGTTGGGCCCAAGTGGCCTTAACATGCTTGGCTTTCTTTTCTAGATTTTGAGGTCCAGTCATGACCCAACACAGTATTTTCACCTTGTGATACAGTCCTTCTGCAATATTTTTATCCTCATCTGAAAAAAGAGGAAAGTTGTAAAACCATATTAGACATGCTCGCCAAACAAACGAAGAGCAACCTCCCCCCTCCTCGGATATTCTGTTTCTAGATCAGAAAAGACATGCAGACAGAAAAGAGGCTTTTGCTTCCAAATGTACCAGCTAATGAACTCCATGCTAGATTCTGGAAGGAAACAAACTAAGACTCTCAAAGACTAAAATTCTTAAACCTATTTCAATTTCACAAGATAAAGGAGTGCAAGAGTCATATCAAAACGGGTGTCTGTTCAGGCAAGTATGGCTTTAGCAAACCTTGATTTGTACACAAAAAATGCTCGGAGGCAACCTCTTTATGGTCTTGGAAGACTAATGAAAATTTAAAAACAGATTATTTTTGCCATTCACAATGAACACAACTTAATAATTGCAACACAGAAAGGCCAAAAAGCTAATATGCTCTTTTATACATATTCATGCTAACTAACAAAACCTAATGAATATTTCTAAAACAGAAACGTATGTTTTAAGAACAAAGCCAATTGTAAGCCAGAAATAATGTAACTGATTAAATCACTTAGGATACTATGAAACTACTATTATTGTTGAACTAACATGTTTTTATTTGCCAGCAATCCAGCAGAATAAACACAGTTATCTGACGTATGTAACAATGTTTTTCAAGCTACCAAAGCATCCATTGGTCTCAAAGTGACATTTTCACTTGATACATACAGAAAGATTTTAACTCATGTAAAAGAATATTTAATGGAGAGTGAAATCTGCGTAACTGGTACTAAAATACTGCTTACGCTTTATGCAACTATATATCAGGTTTCTTTGTAACAATGTTCTATGATTACATGTGAAACACTCACAAACTCATCTTACAAAGTTTGGAGTTTAAATACCTCTAAGTAACAAATTACTTACTGACATCTTCAGCAAATGCATTGCAGTGCAATTTTTCTCATCCAAGCCTTCCTACTCAAACGCTCTCTGTATTTGGGATTTATAATGAGCTCATTTAATGAAATATATCAAGTATAAAAGTATTCCTGAAGTACCTGAAGGGTCTACCTTCTCCAGAAAAATAAAATTAATCAGAGTTGCAAGAGAATGTCTCTGGCTTTGACTGCAAACAGCAATCTGTGCCTGGACTGCTGCATAATCAGCTTGGCAAATCGTGCCCGCAGTGACTCCCTTTGCCCCCCTGCTCCAATTCTGTGTTTTACTAATCATACCAAAAAGTGGGGGTTTAAAAATTTTATTTTAGCTTTATCTTAGAGGCTAGATCAAAAGTTAGAAGTGGTCCAAAATTAGCTTCTTAAGGCTAGAAAGCAATCCAGCCACATCTACAATGCCAGCAAAGATATCTGCTTAGCAAAACTGCCATTTGGTGTCAATAGTTCATTTGGGAAATTCCTGTCCCAAACAAGTCTCAATACACAAGTTGGACAAACAGTTGGACTCTAAGAAAAAAAAATTACAACTGTAATAAAAATGTCAACAAAGAAAACCACAATTCAGTAGACCTCAGGAGAAAAAAAATTATTTAGATGCAACCTGAACGTGGGGAAACTGAAAGAAAATGATTCATATAAATTCTTGGCAGTGAAGAAGCAATGTTTTGCAATGCATGAAAAGGAAGGACGTTTCCTAATCAGCCAAGTGTAACAAAATACCTTTATGCTGTCCAGTGTCTGCATTGAAATTCATTTGTCCTTGCAGCAGATTGCTGTCAGTATCTGCTGAGTGCTGACCATGTGGATCATTGTGAAGAACGTGAGGCTGGGTCTTAACTTGTTCTTCTAGTATAATGCTGAACAGAAGATAGCAGACGAAAAATCCTATTGCTGAGCCGAAAGTGAAGGTGAGAAGGTTCATCAAAGATTTAGAAGAGGCCATCTCCTGAAGGTGAGACACTGTCAAAACCAAATGAAAAATACATTAGACTTAACATAGAAGTCTTTTAGGAAGGTAAAAGATGATGATCAGTGGCAATCTACGGGTCAAGATACAACATGGGCACAAGATGTTCTTAAAACTCCAGCCAAACGCGTATCACAGGAATTCTTAACAGATGTCAATCACAAGCAGATTCTGAAGAGTTATAAAAGCAAATCTACTCCCAAAGCAGGGCAGTTGCCCTTACACTTTTAGGAATTACTGAGGATTGACTTTCAGAAGAAAAAGTAAGACGACATCTGAATTTTCACACAGGAGCACTCATTTTTAAAAGGACGAGAAGAAGATAGTACATCAGCTTTAAAGCCTCTTCTAAGCTTCAAAAACTTTGTATTCCAGTAATAAAAACACCCCTTCATATCAGCCACACCCTTGCTCCTCAAAAACTAAAGGACTAGGCTGACCATTTTTATTAAACCAAATCAGCAGCTATGCCGGCATAAAGGGAGTTTTATACATCAAAAATGAGTGTGAATTTTAATATATTAAACACTTGAAAACCAATTTCATGTTGTTGAGGGTTTTCCATCTTTGGAAAGAGTTGAGCTATTGTCTAATAACTCATGACTAAACTACAAAAACATCGACTGTGAAATACATATTGAATTCAAGCCAGAGCCTTACAAACAAGTCAATGATGTTCCCTCCATCAGGGTCATTACTAATGACAGTAGGTAGAACCCAATTCAGTTCATTAGGGAGCCCAAAAAAGAAAATTATGGACTGCACGGAGCATCGATGAAAACCATCGATCAGGGAAGAGCTGCAGCCACCAAAACAACTCATTCAGCCTGCACCCCCTCCCCTCACTGGCTGTGCAGTCTATTGGAAACAGGCTGTCCTCGAGTAACTGCATGAATCACTGGGCAGCAACACGCACTCCAAATTCCAGCTTTCCGCCTGTCCTTTGCTCTCCCGAAGGGAAAGCAAAGGATGAAATGCACGTGTGCACCTGGTTAGGCTGGCACTGTCAGAAACCCATCAGATTTACTGTGCACATGCAGATCAGGATCATTTGAGAGGGAAGCAGCTCTCACGCGTGGTAATGCTTTTCTTCCCACGTTGCTAGAAAAGGGAAAGAAAACTGAAAACACAACTCGAAGCACTAAATAAAAATCAAGAAACGTACAGGGTGTATAAAACTTACGTGATTGTAACTGTGATTGATAAGGAGCTGTAGTTCTTTAACATGAACAAACACATTATATAATTTTTTAATTGCACATTGTCTTCCCTCAATTCAGTACTAGGTCTTGGTGGAGACAAATGACTGCCTTTAGACATCACATCACGAAGTAAAAAACTGACTGTGCAACCATTTGTGACCCAGGCCTTGAAAAGATTACTTGGTTCCCAGCTTTATTTCTATTGTCTTTTATGCCCATAAATTGAGAAGAAAACGTGAGTATTTTGATCGGGTGCCTAAAAAAAAAAAATAAAGGCAAAACCCCCAAAACCTTTATCAAAAAGCCCATGTATACAAGCAGCCTATGACAATGCAAAGGATCTGCTGTACTAAGACTATCTTTTTGTTTTTGCTTTCCCCATCTATCACCAAAAAGTCCCCTCAAAATTTGCAACACACATAGGGAGATGGCCACAATAAAACAATGCCTTCCTTTGGTATGTTCCAAGTGGGGAAATATACAAACCCATACATGCCCACAGTGTGGCTACAACACCTTCTAGAAGAAAAGGTCTCCACTGTTCTACTTTTCAATATTAGGCGTCTCTCTGCAATACAATTTCAGTTATCTGCTCCAACAGCTGTTAAAATTACTCTTGCTTGGAGAGAAAAAAATGAAAATAACTTGAAAATAATTGCTGCTCATTAAACTATGAAATTATATACAACTGAATTCTATATAAAAAAATTAAATGTGCTGGAAATGCTGAAAAATGAAAAAAAGTGCATTAATCACATTGTAAATCAGAAGGTGATTTGGCAGTACTTCACACACAAAGAGGATTTCTCGGGGCAGGTAGGTAGCTGTACTTCATATTTGATACAAAATGCCTCTAGTTACAGTTTTCAATCTGAAATAATCTGCTTATCATTCTATCAATTTTATACCAACAGAATGGGTCACTAGAAACATGTGTGGGTGTATATCCATATATTTGTAAACTGCAACAGTAAACAGGACAGAAATCTTCATTTTTTTATGATATCTTGGTATTTCACATAAATTGAGTGTTTTAACTTGACAGCAAAAATAACTGAACACTACAGCATTACACTAGAACCAGAAAATGCCTAAAAGGAAGGTCAATTGTCAGATGACAAACATCCCCACTCCTTGCTGATATTCTTTTCTACGCACGGATTTATTCAGGGGAAAGACACGCAAAACATTAAAGGCCAGGTTGGATGAGGTTTTGAGCAACCTGATCCAATGAAAGGTGTCCCTGCTCATGGCAGGGGGTTGGACTTTAAAAGGGGCTGGATGATCTTTAAAGGTCCCTTCCAGCTCAAACCATTTTGTGATGCTACAAGTCTATGACATTCAGAGAAGGAAAAGGTAAGTGCAAAACCTACCAGCTTACTAAAACATCCCCATTTTTATTCGCATTTCTATTTTTACTTCTGGAGTTAAAAACCACACTATTTAAAAAAAAAAAAAACACCTACAATAAAAGGCTAGGTTTGAATTTAATTTATGATCCACTGCTCTGTCATGGAAGCTTAAACAAAAACAGATATTTAAATATTCATGTAGGTAGCCCTATTCACATCAACCAAACCAATACATGTTTTCAAATTCTGTTGCAACGTAACAGTCATTCAAGATTTGGTTCTAAATTTAAGTTTCATGAGTCAACAATTTCTACATCTTCAAGCTTACAGAAAAACTGATTTTTCTGCGTTGGGGGCTGCTGAACCTGGCAGCCCACTGATCACAAGACTGCTGCAACTCCGTGTGCCCGGATCCAGCCAGGCTGAGGATGCATTCCCATAGCCATGCATGCAAAGATCCATATACACATGGCTGACCCTACGGATCAGCACAGACAAGTGTAAGTGTTCATGCAGACACAAACATGGCCCGGCCTTATGCTGCTCCTCCCCAGAGCTGACCAGGACAAAGGTCTGCTAGTGGGGAATAAACACATACACACAACGTGGATCCCTCTGTAACAGGTCTCAGACCCTCAGCCTATTCGGGAACCAACCCTGAATCCTCACACTCCCCAGGGCCTCGCTCTGTTGTTGAACTGATGACTCTCTTATCTCACTGGTACCTGTCCCACACTTGCAGCTGCCTCAAAGCCTGGCTCCCAAGCCTCTCAATCCTATGCACTAGCAACCACACACTGGCATCCCTGCCAAGACCATACTCAGGCACTCCAGTCCCTCCAGTTACGGGCACTGCAGACACACAGGCCTCTGTGGCTTACCGTCCCCACTCCAGCTGCTGGGCATTGAGGCTCTCACTCCAGTCCCTCCAGCTGCTGGCACACCAGACACAGAGGTCCCTACAACTTACTGTGCATCTCCAGTTGCGGGCACTTAGAGCTCAGTATGCACATGAGAATACAGCACAGAGTCCTCTCGCACAGCAAAACAGTTAGAGAGGCACCTTAACGAGAAAAGAGGACAGGCTGTGGCAATCCGGCCCAGGGCACAGTCAAACATACCGACCAGCCCCTTGTTTCTAACTGACCAGGCCCTTGATCTTATCCTTTTATTTTCCCATGCTTGTTCCTCCTCAGACCACCTTCCTTTAGTCTCCCCTCCCAGGAGAGCCCCATAAATTTTGTACAGTCACAAGATGCTTTTCTCCTGCATCCCACATGCCCCATATTTTCTAGGCAGCCAGCCCCCTCGATCTTGCGAGCTGTTCCAGACAGCCCTCCTGGTGACTTCTCTTGCTGCATGTCACACCTGGGCAACGGGGCTGGTGGCTCCTCAGTGACAGAGCCGGGGGCTGCTCCCTCTGATGAGACTTGGGGAGTCCCACCTGCCCCCCCTGTGCCTCTGTGCGTCCCGCTGGTGAGCCTTTGAACATGTTAATCTGAATTACTGCTCCCACTCTGCTAGCTGTTCCAAAAAGGGCTTTAAGGTCTCTTTCACAAGCCAAATTTAGGGAAATTTAGGGAAAGACCATGCAATATGAATACATGGTAAGAGTTTGGCCTCACTGCCAAAAGAAAACAACCCAGCCACCTTTAAAATTAATACTTTTACACAAACTCGGACAACCTTAGACCATGTAGGGAAACACACTAAGCAAAATACCAAACAAACAAACAGAAATACCTCAACCCTAAAACAACATAAGGTCAAAAAAACCCCAAAAAGACAACCATCGAATCTGGGATTTCGAAATTCACAGAATGCAGAACATAACTCCAATTTTAAACATGTTTATCCCAGTATCATTTCATAAGAACTTTAAGATTTCATTAAGTTAAGCCCACATACAGAGCTGATTCTTTCTCGTATCCCTTACTTAGGAAGCCAAGGGGAAGCTCTGAGGCTCCATGATGAAACAATGTAAATGTCCTTTGAGAGCTGCATAAATAGCAATGAAATCGATCTCTACCACCATGTCCTTAACAGTCAAGCAATGCATCAGAATAATTCGATCAAAAGACAGAAAAAACGTAGTTAGCTGTGCAAACAGGCCTTCTGCTCCTTAAGTCACATCTATTGCTAGATGCTTTGTATATTCATATGCTTCTGAAATGCAGCTATATGCACGAGTTGTGCATTTGCCAATGTTGTCCGCATCTAGGATTTCTGCGAGCTGCTGCAGTTTCCTATCGACTAAGCACAGATCGTATCTTTCCTCTTTAAATATCTAATGTTGTGAGCATTTCTTTGGAGAGCACCCCTTCCCATCAAAAAAATTCCTGCTTGTTCTACCAAAAAATACAAACCATCAAAGCCAGGTACTTCGGTATGGGAGGCCAACAACTGCACTGAAACGAGACGTGTAATAATCCACAGTATCGGTGAGCTGCAAGGAGGATTTGGCAACCTCCTTCCTCATTCCAAAAGCTGACACTGTCCTCCGGCAACAAGTGCCTGTGCCCGAAGCACGGCTTCCCAGACCTCTCCCAACCCAGCCCTCGCTACGGACGTCCGCCCAGGAAGTCCCCGCTGCGGGGGCGGGAGCAGCGACTCCCGGCTCCCCGGGCACCTTGCTCCCTCCGCTGGGCTCCCAGGGACTCGCGCTTTTCCAAGGAGACCCCTCCTCTGGCGCCTCTCCTTCCCAGGCGCGCAGCCGGGCACCTGCTGTCCCCGCAGCCGCGGGCACCCTTCCCGCCGCCGGGGTGACACGCAGCACCCCGGCCGCCTCCTCCCGCCCCCTCTCCGCAGAGAGGA
>VZTA01009849.1:138782-150209 GCA_013398855.1 Mohoua ochrocephala
GAGCTCCGGCGCTGCCTCCCCGGGCACGGCCAGCGGGGAAATGCCCCGGGCAGCGCTGCCCACCCGCCCTTCCACCGCCTTACCTCGCTCTCGCCTGCCTAGTCCTGCCTGGAAGCGGCTGTGCCGGGCGCTCAGGCCGGGCTGCGGAGCTCCGCTGCGCTCCAGCCCCTCATTCCGCTCACTTCAGCCGGTCTGGAGCCGCCGCTCTTCCAAAATACCATTAGGCAACTGCAAGGGATGTTGCTAGGATACCGAGCCCTCTGCAATCGCTCCTTATCTCCCTCTGCGAACGCTGCCTTACCTTTCCAACAGCTCTTGACGTTTATCTCTCGGCGGTTTTCTTCGGGAAAAAATATATTAAATAAGGAATTGTAGATTTGGAAGGTGGTTTTCGTTACAGTGTAACTGAAGAATAGCATTTTGCAAGCACTAGGTAGATAATGGAGCTCTGTAGTTAATAGGTAGAGGGTTTGTGTAGTGGTATGTTTTGGGTTTGGGGGGGGGGTTGTGTGTGTGTGCGTGTGTTTTTGTTTTAAGTACTGGATGCAGGTACGTGTAGAGAAGAACTGGTCCATGCTGAGGGCCATTAGTGTTTCTGTAAATGGAGGTCACTGCACACACTGTTCTCGATTTCCCCTCTCCCCTCCATCCTTCCTCCAGCCTCCCTATGGGTTCAGTCCAAACCATAAGTTTTCCTCACAGCTGTAGATCTGCATATTTTCCTTCTGTCTCCCCTCTCTCTAAAACAATTATCCCCTCAGGAGTGTGCCCTTTAATCTCCATTTTCATGCCTGTTTTTACTTCTTTTTCCCTGGATGATGGGTCACACAGAATCACAGAACCATTTAGGTTGGAAAAGACCTCCAAGGTCACGGAGTCTGAACTATGACCGAACACCACCTTGTCAACTTGACCATGTCACTAAGTGCCACATCCGGTCATTTCTTGAGCACCTCCAGGGATAGTCACTCCATACCTCCCTGGGCAGTCCACTCCAATGTTTAACAACCCTTTCCATGAAGAAATTCTTCCTGATGTCCAATCTGAACCTCCCCATGTACAGCTTGAGGCCACTTCCTCTTGTCTTGTTGCTGGTTGCCTGGGAGAAGTGTATGGCCCTCCTCTGGCTTCAACCTCCTTTCAGGCTGCTGTAGAGAGTGATAACATCTCCCCTGAGCCTTTTTATCTCCAGGCTAAACACCCCCAGCTCTCTCTGCTGCTCTTCATGACTTACTCTGCAGACTATTATTCATCAGCTCCGTTGCTCTTCTCTGGACACGCTCCAGCACCTCAATGTCTTTCCTGAAGGGAGGGACCCACAGCTGGACCTAGCACTCGAAGTGTGGCCTCGAGTCATTCAGGAGATGCTGGCTTTTGTACCAGTTTAGGAAGCTCCCATGTCCCATATTACTCCAGGTCACTGTTTCTCATTCCCACCCCATCCCACTCTGCTACCCACTTTACATAAAAATTACAAGCAACTTGGTGAATAGTATCTTCTTGAACTAGTTTCATCAGAAGAAAGGGCAGGCTTCTCGTAGGGTAGAAGTTTGATTGGCATTAAGAAAATCAACGATGAACAATAACAAAGACAATGGAAATTGCAAAGGCTGCAAAACAAAACAAAAAAAAGTATGTGTCTGTCTTCTCGTTTTCCTTTCTTTCACCTCCACCAAATTTGGATAGAATTACTGTCCATCCCATGTCCAGTGCATGCTTTACATTTCCAAAACAGATTGTGAAGTTTTCAAACTATTTCATATTACAGATAATGCAGCATGTCTGAGCTGAATACAAGACTTCCATTTTGCCTGGTGAACTTTAAAGCCTGGTCTTGCATCACAGGAGTTCTTCTATCAAGGACTGTGGCCCATGTATATTACATACCCATCAATTTATGCATGAAGTGCTACACTTTTTTCATGCTGACATGTTCATTGAGCTGTTTCACTCTGTTAGGCTAGTTTGAAAGGGAAATTTCAGAGAGAAGGTACAATGGGCTGTAACTTAACCAAAGCCACAGCTTGCCTATTAATATTGGTACTGAAAGTTTGCTGTAACAAATGTGAACTGGTTTGGCCATGTTGTAATGGCTGTTTAATATTTTATGAAGATATTTACATGCCACACATACAAGCAGCTCTTGTTTGGTTTAATTTTTTTTCATTCAGGGAGAGATGAGCAGTCTCTCTTACAGCACTCTAGCAGCAACCTCTTACAGCTCAGGGTAAGGAAACAGGCTCCTCCAAGGGACTGCCTTGCTTGTGTAATGCTAACAAACACTTCCACAGCTTCTGTGCAGCACTGCTTTGCTCAACACACTGCCTCTGGGTGGATGGTCGAGGGAAAAGCTGTTCTCTTGTGCGGAGTCAGAAGGGGGAGCAGGCCTGGTGCTCTCTCTGGCTCCCAGGATGTGCACATCTACTTGACCACAGTCCCTTCCTATGTACGTGTACTGCTGCTGTGGGAGATTCTCCTCAGCTGCTGAGAAAGCCCGGCAGCGTTGGGGGACACAGTCATATCACAGTAACATGGCAAGGAGATCCACTCCACTTACCTTCTGGCACATGTGGCTGGGAACAAATGAAAGGGAAATTAAATTTCTAGTATTTTAATTTAAAAAGGAATCAATCACTTTGGTCTTCATATTGGTAAATACGAAGAATGAGATCTTTCCCAATGTAGGAGGGCCAGCCATATTCAACATAAAGACTGTTTTGAGCAGGGCAAAAGCAGAGTAGCAGGCCCTTAATCCCTCTGCTCATCACTAGGTAGGTCTCTGTGAGATAATTGTCTGGGCATTTCAATGCTTACACCCTCTGGAGTACAGACCTACCCTAAAAGCCCACTCACAGATCAGCTACCGCTCTCAACTCCCCCCGCTTCCATGCGCAGGAGTCTGGGAACACAGGTTTCTGGATAGGAAAGCTCACACAAAGTTAAGGCAGAAGGCAAAATGCAACAGCTGCTGTGAGGCTCTGCAATTTGGCAAGTCTCTGACTACATATCATTTAAATATGTAATTGGGTATCTAATAAATATCTATGGTGAAACTGACTGCCTTCTGCAGATAGCTTTCTACAAGCTAATGGCTGTTAAGGAATCATGTCTTCTTAACATATTGTTTAATTTTAAATGGTCTTATATTAAGTCCATTTATGCCATTGCTTTTATGGGTCATCAGCAAGACCATAAAAATACATATTTTATAAGTAATTTCCATATATTTTGTCTGAAAGCTGCTTTTGTGTTTTGTTTGCACTCCTATTTGATCAGACCAGATTAAATTGAATGCCTTACTTGTTTAATATTATTTATAAAAGATCTCACTAACTTGACCATTCAGGTTTAACAAGGCCATTATTCTCTAAAGAACCTATTACCCACTCTGTGCCCACTTAAGAACCCACAAATTGTAGTTGCAGGCACACTGGACCAGATCAAGTTTGAGTATTACACATGCCAACCCTAATTCCTAGAATGGAACAAAGGCCTTTAGAAAACTGAATAGAGTTTTAATTTACCACCGCACCTTTGCCCACTTGACTTGGGGCAGGGCGCACTAATTTGGTGCTGAGGTGTCCTGGAACAGTCAGAACAATATATGGAGCTGTAAAAGTAAATTATTTACTGTGGTAAGACTGCTGTGTGAGATAAAGTGTATTATAATATAATAAAGAAGTACGAGTGTATCACCCCACCTTCCTTTTACCTGTAAGAACACCAGCTGGCTGAAAGTCTGACATCCTGTTATGATAGGGAACTTTACTCACTGTGTTTCTTGCACAAACAATAGTGGAACCGCCAGGAGTGGAATAATACACATTACTGATCAGTGAAGTTAGAAGTACTGTCTTCATTTGAACAATTGTACAATCTCTGTGCTGCTGTTCCTGCTAACCAGATCTCCTTGCAACAAATAATTGACTTAAAACAAGCCATTGTGAACTTCTAGATCAGTATTCAGTGTAGATTAGTATTCAGCGTGTGCCAAAAACTCAGGTTGTACATTTCAAGTGGCAGAATAAGGAATCAATCACTGGATCTTGATAAAAATGTGAAATTCAAAAGAACACTTCTAAAAAGTTTGAAGTAAAGGGAATTTGTTCATTATCAAAATAAAAAAAATATTAAATATCTTTGCATTAGAAATACCAGACAAAATGTAATATGCTCTCATTCTGGAGACTCTGCAAGAAAAGCATTTGTCACAATGTTTCTATCCTGCTTGCAGACCTGCCCCAAAGCCCTCTCTGGGCCCGCTCTTCAAAACACTCTGGGCTACAGCTGCGTTTCCATAGAAGAAACAGTGCCAGGGACCATTCTTTGACAGAAATATTTCACAATTTTCCAGTTCAAAGTAAATTGAAAGCCGTGTTGCAGCCCATCAGAATGAGAGTTTCCTATCACAAAACTGAGAAAACGACGCTCATTTTCAGCGCTGTAGAATTTGATGGGCAGGCATGAAGGAGCACTGATGGGTTAGGAATTCTGTTGGGATTCCCCTGGACGGACCAAAACCTCAGCCTTGTCCGTATTGCTCTTTAGAAGTAACACTTGGCAAATGTTACTATATTACCTTGCCCAGAGATTTTCTCAAGGAAACACTACTTGGCAGGGACATAAGTCGCGCCAATGAGCGTGTTAATAATTAGCCTCCCATGCTGGAATTTATTTTCTGGCCCTGATTTATTTGTACAAGTAGCCTTGTAAACCTTATCTAAGCACTTAAGAAAAATGTCTCTCTCTTTATTCTTGTTGCCGATATATTTCTGTATAGATAAGTGTTTTTCCATTTATTTTACATATGCACACAACTTAAAAGTTAGCCAGGACAAGTGCAGGTACTTTATCTGACAAATCCTACAATAGAAATAAAATAATACATTCTCTAATAATAAGAACTCTGATAAATTTCAGAACAGATTGAGGAGTAGCCAACTCTTGCAGATAGATCCTTTCATTCGCCTGTCTGGTACCTGGCAAAAGCAAAGAGGTTCTGAGGGTTGCTGTCAACTAAAACAAGGTTCCAAGTAATGCTGCTATAAAGTATAATTCTTATATAACTGTATTTCTGTGAGAATTATTGATAGAAGACTTTAGTTGGCTCAGGTTTCTTTTCTTTGGGAAAGAAAGCTCAATAAAAATGCTGGCATTAATACTGGAAAACACATTCTTATCTGGCATCGGCGATAAGAGATGAGATCGTTCGGTAAGAATTAGAATGCAGAACTAACTCTTCTTTGCAGTCATTCATTATTTAATTCTTTTAATCCTTTTGAACGGATGCTGCATTTTGAGTTCCTTTAGAATTGGTTTTCTTCGGTTTTGAATCAAGACGACTTCTCTTTCTTCTCTTTATATGTAAAAAGAGAAAGCTGTTTTTATGAAATCTGTTGTTAGTTTCTAGCTAGGAAAGAACTGGGAGGAGAGACATTAGACTTTACTGTTTATATGATAGCAGTAACAACACCAGAAGTTTACTTCTGTACAGAATTCAGAATCAATTCCTAGTAAAAAGTGAGAGCAAGTAGCTATAATAACTACATGACCTTTGAAGAGCTCAATGCTGGTGATTTAATACAATTAGTAAGACATACTGTGAAGTGAACTCTATTTTAGTGTGTGCTTCTGCGAGAAAATGGGGGGAAATTACTTCCATTATTAAATTTTTTTCTTCTACAGAAATAATTTACCTCGTGTGTGTGGTAGTGCAGCTGTTTATTTTCCACATTCCAAAGGTTACATTTGCCAGTCTAATTATTTCACTGCAGACCTTGGTTGTATTTGTTCTACACCTCTCTTTCTGGTAACAACAGTACAAGCAGGGTGATGGCTTCTCATTTTGAGGTAATAGCTCGACCTAGTGATGAGAAAGAGCTGCTACAGTCACAGATTTTAGAATAGTTTCTCAATCTTTTATAAACCAAAGACCATCTAACTTTCTTTTAAAAAAAAAAATTATCATGCAGTGTCCAATAACTGTTATCATTCTTCCTCTATTGTTCTTAACTGTATTTAGGAGAACATAGTTATGTCTTTTTAGCACATTTTACTGAACACTTTTTTTTTTTGTCTTCCAGAAACAAATCACAACATTAAATACACTTTAAAAGACTAAAGCAGCACAATGGAGGGTGTCAAAATAACTTTTTTAATAATTATGCCCATTTATTCCAGCTGAAAAAATATTTTATGTATTTTAAAACTCAATTATATATGTTCAAGCATGAATTTAGCTGTTACCGTTTTATAACAGCTAACCATCTCTCTTACAGCTGAATTTAGCTGTACTCTAGGTGAAAAGAAATCTTGTTTGTATTAAACAAAACATCTATTGAACAGGGCAAAATTTCACAGTGGGCGAATTACAATGAAAAACTGAACTGAAGATTGTAATTTGCAGTTAATCCTGCTGTATTGACTACGAGAGTTAGTTTAAATGCTAATTCAGCTGACACCTAATCTTTACTACTATATGAAAAAGAACCAGAATTTAAATTAGTTCTACTATTATGGTTCTAAAAACTCCAGAGAATTACGCTGTTTTATGTTGCAGAGTCAATATCAGACAGCTAATTTTTCTTTCTCATTCTGTAAGTGGTTAAAAAAGCTTATCTATATATACATATATATATAAATATATATATACGTATATATAGTGCTTTGGTTTTGTGGTTGGTTTCCATCTCCGCCTCCCCAGGAAGAGAATAAATTACACTGGATTCCTTCTCATTAGCCAAGACCGCTATTGAGTTAAAGTCAGCAATGTTTCATTCCTCTGTGGTCCTGGGCCTGGACAATAGAGCCATTGGTATGCCATATGCCATGCCTGCCATGTGCACTGTATGGCCAACAGCTCTTTCAACAACCCTTTCTTGTCCGTACTAAGAAACACGGGGGATGATGGAAGGGCTGGGATGTTGGAAGAAGGATGCAGCAGTAGTGAAAAATGCTTAGTCTTTTGTGCAGGCAATAACAAATCACCTTACTTTGTGCTCTCCCGTGCTGCTGCACTAGCCATGCCTTCCTAGCACTTTACCGAAATCCTGAATGCCTGAGCTCTAGAGAAGATTTTCTTTCAACACTCAGCAGTGCTGTGACCTCTAACTCCGAGGTCAGAGCAAGTCTTATTTGTTTTGAAGCTTAACATAATTAAGCAGGAAGAAAAGAAAAAGGATTAAATAAGAGAGACTATAGCAATAGGAACTCCCAGTGGGAGAGACGGCTATGTTTTATACTATGAGAAAAAAGATTTTGTCTGGAGGAGAGGCAAGTAGACTGTATGTCCTTTAAATGTCTTCGAAAGGAAAAGAACAGAGGAGAAAAAAAGGAAAAATAAATAAATTCAAAATTATAGGAACCAAGAGTTCTGTTAGGTCGATAAGTTATTTAACAGCTGCAAGCTTGCTGGTATGCGATATAGTCCCTCTGGGTAAAAGCCAGACCAAATGATACAGATAGGAGCCTACCTTACTTCAAGCCACAGTTCTTCAAACAGCTTTTGAATTTGACAGTTTCTCTTTTCATTTTTTTCTCTACTCAGGAATTAAAGTCTGGTTCTGCCTGAGATGGTGAGTGCAAGCACTCAGACTTCAAGAGCACATAGTGTTACCATCTCTTGGGGAAGGAAAACCAATGCAGGCAAAGGCCTTTGCTCTGTGCATATGCTTATCTCTGACATACAAACACGCATTTCAGATGCTAGATGTGTGAGCAGAACACGTGTCACTACAAGCATTGCCGGGTGAATGGACGTGTATCCAACACGCCTCTATACGTGAAAGATAGCCAGGTATGAGATACGTTGTTTATGCCAACCCCTGCGGCCGGGCAGGAGGAACTGATTACCACCTTTCCCTGAGCCCTGCTCGCCACTGATCTCTCCCAGTATAACGGGCTGCCAATGCCACCATGGTACATGGATCTTTCTGTGTAGCTCCACTAGGAGAAACAACCTTCTGCTTCCAAGCGAAGTCCCTGTCCTAGAAAACATTCAGTCACTAAATGCTGAGAAAAGGGTAATTTGAGGCATCTGGAAACTTGGAATTGCCTATTCCTGCACCTCCATTACCGCACAAGTTAGGAGAAGGAAAAGACAAGTCTTGCTATTACAATTCAGGATGTGTTCAAGGCCAGATCGAGAGCAGCTGGTCCAAGTAGTTGGTCCAAGCTAAAAATGGATACTGGTTGCAAAGGGAGTCCTGAAATTGTAGACAAGATACATCCTTCTCCTTCCCACAGCCAAAATCTTCAACTTTTCAAAACCAGAAATTGTTTCAGCATTATCTTTGTCATCCCTCAAATTGTTGGTTATGAAGCATTTTAAACAGTCCATGACTAAGTAGGTGGCCTGGTAGGGTGCAGAGTGTCTCTTCTCTAGTAATTTCTGTGCAAAGGGCTGGTGCAAGGCTGTGCTGAGACACACACATAGAATTTCAGGTGTTTTACAGTCCTGTCCATCTTAATGACCTGGCCCATGAATCCACTCGTGGCAGCTTTTACCATCAGCAAAGAGTGTTCAATCCCTGCCCGAGAAACTGCAGAGAACGTGCATTGGATGATGGCAGAAAAGGGGAAGTCGTTCTCTAATATTTGAGTCTTGCCATTGTTTTCCACGTCAGATCTTGTTTTCTTGCACAGCTCCAGTGAGAGCAAAGGATGGGAGTACAGAGCTGGGAGAGCCACTGTGACAGAACTAGCTGAAACGTGTTCTCTCATGCAAAAAGCCCTCTCATGAAGGCTATCTTCAGGGAACTACGCCCTGTAAAACCCCCTCTACCACAGGTTGTTAATTTGTTAGTCATCACTGTGAAAGCAAAAGACCTTCACCACATGCCTTTGTTAATCACAGCCTCCACTTCTCCCCTTCCCCTCAGTTCTGTCTCCTCTCCAAACACATTTCATTAATCTCACAGAATTTAGATATTTCCAGTCTTCCAAGCGTGCTGGTGGCACCACATTCAACGGATGCAGCAAAGGTAATCATCTTTAATGGGATAAAATGAGGAGCACAGACTTCATTTATGAGCAATGCTCAACTGAGAGCTGACAGTGACCAGTTCAGTGTAAGTCACGAGGCTGCACCAGTTCATTCTACATTGTATTCACTTACCTGTTAGCTTTGGGTTAACTGTTCATTTTGACCTTTTACTTACTCATTTACCTGTTGCCTTCAGAGAAACCTCTCAGCCTTTCATCTCAGCTGATTAGAAACAAAACTAATGCAAGCACTTCCTAATTAATTAACCAGGAACTTTCTTACAGTGTTTTTCAGCTGTTATTAAATGGTTTAGTCTGTGGCCAGGTGGTTATTCTCAGGTATTAAACACATTTCACAAAGCACAAAGTCTCCTAGCTACTAATGGCACCCAATATTTACATGCAAACCTGTTCTTTCAACCCGGCTGGAAGCAATTTAAATTTCTTTCAACAAAAATGTAAGGAAAAATCACCTTTAGAGAAGACAATGCTTTGGAGAAACTATTACATACGATAGTGTCTGCAGGAATGAGAAAACTGAGAGGGGAGATATGACTTGAGAAGAACACAGGTGAGAGACTGAGGTGTAATTACATCTAGTGCTGTCTGCGTGTATGCTACAAAAAAAGACTGGATATTGACAAATGAAACTTAATATAAACAGACCATAATGGGCTACTTGGCAATAGTAGAGAAAAGGCCAGGGTCAGAAAAGGTCAGTTCTTTCTTAACATTACTGATATAAAAAACCAGATCGTGTGTAGTATTTCTGCCAATAGTCCCATATATAACACCATCAATTTGTTAAAATTGGGCATTAAACATGCAAGACACAGTTAAATGCAGCAGTTATCCCCAGTTTTTAGAAGTGATAGTAAAGGGTAGGATAAATACGTGGCTATTACCCTGCACACCCTAAGGATGCAGGCTTTAATGAGGGTTTGGGAGGTTTTCCTCTACCCTGGCTGTGCCTATCCAGCCTTACCAAGTCACTTTCTGCAAGTCACTTCTCACTGTCCCTGCTTCAGTTGCTCCATTAAAAGACTTTTACTGTACCAAATGGTTTGTGACTTACTATCATAAAGCACTGTATGAGATCTAGTTATGAACCATCAATGAAAATGGCCAGACAACAACTAGAGCCTAAGCAGGCCCATCCAAAAATCTCTTCTGCTGGGAGAAAAGAAGTAAAGATGTAAAGAAAGGCTGCTTACAAAAGCCCCCGACAAACAAATAAACAACTCCCCCAAACAACCTAAGCTAGTACAAGGTTTGTCTATTATTTCTTGTAGTTTTCCAAAATGCAGAGTGACACTCGGATCTCTGGAAAAAACCTCAAGATAAAAGGTGTTCCTCAGCACAACCATTCCTCTTCTGTGAGCGGTGACTCCATGTGCCATCGCACACACATCCACCCTGCCCTTCCAGGCAGTGCACAGCTCTGGGAAAGGCACTCTTGGCATATGCAGGCTGCCTGTGCTCAGGTGAAGCTGTGCTGGACTGAAACGTCTGACATCTATTCCTGATCAGCACTGCAGTCTACTTCTCGTGCACAGGATGCTTCAACACATTTTTCTTTCTAAAGCCTAAAAATACCCTTCTAATGGCTTCTTAAAGGTCCTTTTAAAATTCTACACACAGACCACACTTACTGCTGACAAACTACAAGAGCTGAAGAACTTCATGCACAGCACTGCAGTTTTACAGTAACTCCACTAAAGCTGGCTATGAAACCACACTGCGTGCAAATTACTAATTGCTCTCTTGAAGTATTCATGGAGAATTAGAATTTATACTTAGAACTTCACATCCTAATATTCAGAGTTGAATTTCATTTACTTTAGCTCTCTCAAAGACCAATAGGCAAAACTGCCCAATAACGAAGTTCAGGTAAGCACCAAAATCCTGTTTTACCCATCGTGTCTATGATTCAGAATTTAGTTTTGCACAGAAAAATCACAGGTCCTCGGCAAATGCTTCCAAAGGTGTGAGCTTTGCGTGCGCTCGCCTCTCCCAAACCAAATGAGGCAGCTTTAAGGCAATGCCTTAGCTCTTTTCGCTGGGCACCACACAAGGCGGGGCTCGGAGCAGACCTGCAGGGACAGGATTTCTGATAGCTACAAACCGCCCGCCTGAGCCCGCAGCACCCAGAGCCGCCGGCGGTGCCTGCCGGCGCACGCTTCCCTCACGGCGGCCCGGGGAGGTGCCGGGGCCGGCACTGCTCGGCCTGCGAGCTCCTGCCCTGCCGTGGGGCGGCCCGGGCTGGCTGCAGATGGAGATACGGGAACGGGTGCAGGCCCAGGCCATACTCGCCCGCACCCCGCCGCCGGGCAGGGCAGGACGGGGAGGCGCATGATGAAACTTCGCGGCGTGTTTCAACAGCAGCTGGCGGCGGGGGCGGAGCCGGAGCCGGCGGGAGCCACCTCCTACGTCCTCCGCCGCGGC
>VZTA01009849.1:150507-183324 GCA_013398855.1 Mohoua ochrocephala
GTGTGCGTGGAGGGAACCTGCTCTGAGTGCCCGCGGTCGCCCGGGGACCGCGGGTTACCTGGAGGACGCTCCAGATGGTGGGAAAGCCCAGCTCCATGTGCTGAGGCTGAGGTCCGCAGCGCCGTCGCTTGTCCAGATGAGAAAGATGTGGAGGGGGAGCGGTGTTGTTGCAGTGCCATGCTCCCCTTGGTACGCCTTTTGCATCCCCAGGGTCCCTGTAGCTGTAGACTTTGTGGCTCCCTGAACCTTAAACCTAATAGCCGCGTTGGGCTGATGTCTCCAGCGACATCACTTGATCTGGAGGTCCCCAGCTTCAGCCCAGCTGCACTGTTAGGGTTAGGGTTCGGAGAGCTACGAGGCCTGTGTGTGTTTCCAGAGACCCTGGGGCTGCAGCAGCGTGCTGGGGGAGCACGGCACTGCAACGGCATTGCTCCTTCCACAACTTGGCCATGCGGGCCTGCCACGCTGCTGGTGGGGAACTCCAGTCGATGGGGAACTTTCGAACCTATGCTCCTTTGGTTCGAAACAGCTCCCCCTTGTCCTGTCGCTACAGGTCTTGTTAAAGAGCCTCCCTCTTTGCTATAAACCCCCTTTGGATGTAAAGGCGACAAACTGGAAGGGTGGTTAATGTTTCTGCTCAGATGATGTTACTTCAGCAGATCATACTCTGTGACCAGTAATGATTTGTTCTGTTTGTGCTCTATTAGAAAAAAAATTATAGGCAGCCTTGCTGTATCTAAAGGTAAAACTTAAACCTAATTTCTTGCTGGCTAAAATTTGCTTATCATACTTTGAGCAAGCCAGGTTTTACTTCATGTTAGTAAAGTCTGCTATTCTTTTGATCAGGCCTCTTGACAGTTAAGTGATGAATAACCTACATCTATAATCTGTGTTTTTTAGGTGTGTGGTGGGTTGACCTTGGCTGGATGCCAGGTTCTCACCAAAGCGCTCTTATCACTCCCCCTTCAGCAGGATGGGGTGAGGGGCAAGAAAATATGATGAAAAATAAAAAACATTACGGCTTGAGATAAAGGCACTTTACTTAAGGAAAAGTGAAGATCGTGCACAAGCAAAAGGAAAAAACAAAGATTTTTTTCTCTCATTCCCATCAGCAAGTGATGTCCAGCCACTTCCTGGGAAGCAGGGCTTCAGCAAACATAGTAATTGCTCCCCCTTTATCCTCCTTTCCCTTAGATTTTTTATCTGGGCAGACATCAGATATGGAATATCCCTTTGGATAGTTTGGGTCAGCTGTCCTGCCTATGTTGCCTCCCAAGATCCTGCCTGTCGCCAGCCTTCTGGTGAGGGGGAAATGTTGGCTTGCATTGATGCTGTGTGAGCACTGCTCAGTGGTAGCTAAAACACTGCTGTGACACCAACACAAAACACAGCACTTTGAGGGCTGCCGAGGGGAAAACGAGCTCCCCCTCAGCCAGACCCACTACGCAGTGTCAGCCCTTGCTTACAGCGTTCATGTCTCTGTTGAACAGGTTCTCTGCTTGCAGGTAGAAGAAGAGCCTCACAATGTGTGGTATCTGGGCCCTGTTTGGGAGCGATGAATGCCTTTCTGTGCAGTGCCTGAGTGCCATGAAGATAGCACACAGAGGTCCCGACGCGTTTCGCTTTGAGAACGTCAATGGCTTCACCAACTGCTGCTTTGGTTTCCACCGCCTGGCGGTTGTGGATCAGTTGTATGGGATGCAGCCTATCCGGGTGAAGAAATTCCCGTACCTCTGGCTGTGTTACAATGGAGAAATCTACAATTTCAAACAGGTAGGTGTTGTATACATGATAGGGCAATTTTTTAAAAAGTTTTTTTTTATTATTTTTACTTTCAAAACCAGCGGATATTCAGAACATCTTTAAAACCTGTTGGACTAGAATATCAGAAAAAAAAAATTGAAAGCTAGCAAAGAACTAGTATTTAAAGACAAGTAAATTATCTCAATGAGATGTGAATCTGGTAGCTTATTTAGCAACATACTTAATCTTTAATACTGAGAAATCACTTCTTAATTGACGAGAAGGGCAATAAATATTTGCATCTTCAGGTTTGTTCAGTTGAAAGTTAAGACACATTCTTCATTATCTCTTGGGGAGGAGGATTCCAAGCCTCTTTCTCCCCTTCTTCTCTCTTCGTAATACAAATGCTTTTAGACTGTCTTGCTCTTGGGTTGTTTTGGGTCGTCATTCTCCCAAGTTGTTGGGTATTGCATTTTTACTATTGCATCTCAATCTAGATGGGATATGTCACTTAAAATATAGTGATGCATAGTATGTATGCTTACATATTTATATGAAAGCAATAAGCCTTAGGGAGATGTTTTCAGTATTTTCATGTTTTCAGCCACGAAAGTCCTTAGGTGTCTGCAGCAGAAGTCAGGTTTTTTTGTGGGATTTTTGAGAGCCATCTAAGTCTTTTAGGCACAAAGCAAGCAGCAACTCTATTTAGTTCCTGAAGTTTCTAAATGTCCCTGATGGATCTGATGCTGCTGCTAAACACTTGTCAGTGTTCCTCAGTCCCTGTGCTGAGATGTCCATGCTGCCTGTGTTACTTGGCAAGATGATTCAGATCATCCAAATTTGATGTATAAAGCAGCTTAAAACTGTGTCTGATTCTGAATCATGCTGAATGAATGTGTAAAATGTATCACGTACTAAGTGTGGTAGCAGCAGAAACGTATGAATAATCTGAGATATTAC
This sequence comes from Mohoua ochrocephala, assembly GCA_013398855.1. Classification (NCBI taxonomy): domain Eukaryota; kingdom Metazoa; phylum Chordata; class Aves; order Passeriformes; family Acanthizidae; genus Mohoua; species Mohoua ochrocephala. The sequence continues at coordinate 153,211 of VZTA01009849.1, forward strand.
AGCATTTCTAATGTCACATTTTTTAAGACAAGTCAGGCTGCTGTCAGTCACATCAGTGACATCAGTAATGTCATTGGGAATTTTTTTGAAATTGACTGAATAGGCAGGAGATTTTATTTTTTTCCCCCATCTGCAAGTGTCTGGCTGTTTGAAGGGTGAGACTGCCCTGCAGTGCATGTGAAATGTTTTGTACCAACAGTCTGTATTACTTGCAGTGCTTTGCATTGTGGTTTTTCTGCTGTTGAAAGCAGTAGGAATTACTCTCAGTCATGCTACACACAGTCCTAAGGGTACCTTAATTGTGCAACACTTGCATTCTGCAGGAATTTGTTTGGTTGTTGTCACTACGTTATGTACCCTCTTTCTTTAGAAGGAGATTTTTCTTTCAAGCTTGTAGCTGATCCCTGCCTAGGAAAGGATCATTGGTGAAACAGGTGCCTTCCTTAGGGCAATGACTTACTTATTTTAACATTGAGTCAGTTTGATCTAAGACTGCCCCATAAGTAAAAATCAAAACCAAAGGACTTAAAATGTTAAAGCGTTGGTTTTGTGGGGTTTCTTGACTTGTTAAGAGTTTTAGTGAAACCCTCTCTTTCCCTCTGTTTTGTATGTATTGAAAGGACTTTTAAGAGTAGCACCAGAAGAACATGAAGAATATTTGGTCTGACTTAAGTCTGACAGCTAATTTCTTCCTTCCCCATTTTGTATGCACAGGCAGAGTGAAAGGACTAGTTTGAGGAATGGAGGAAGGTTAGGCAGAAGGAAATTCTCTGCATGAAAAGACGCTGAGGAATTGCAGTGGCTGCATAAGTAAACCAAAGATTATTTCCAAAGTTCTTCATTCTGCAGAGATGTTGCACGTCTATGTGTTTTGTTTGGTGGGTTTTTTTGGACAGTGGCTGGCTAGTGCTTCTGAAGACCAGGGTCGTGGGTTTGCAGTTTGACCTCCTCATGTAGAAGTGTATCCCTGAAAACTTGTCTTAACGTGAATTGCTTAAGACTGCAGCGTCAGTCTCATTGCCTAAGAGATGATCCTGGGTAAAATTTTTGTAGTGGGTTGACTCTGGCTGGATGCCAGGCACTCACCAAAGCTTCCCTCCAACAAGTGGACAGGGGAGAGAAAATACAGCTAAAGTTTCATGAGTTGAAATAAGGACTGGGGGGAGATCTCTCACCAAATACTGTCATGGGTAAAACAGACTGAACTTGGGGAAATTAAATCAAATTGAATTTATTACCAACAAAATCAGAGCAGGATAATGAGAAGTGAAATAAGCCTTAAAAAAAGAAACCTTCCCTGCACCCCTTCCTCCTTCCTGAGCTCTATCTTCTCCTCCCCAGCAGGGAAGCAAGAAATGGGGGTTGTGGTCAGTTTATCACATGATGTTCCTGCCACTGCTGAAGGCAATTTCTTCCCCTGCTCCAGTGTGGGGTCCTTCCCACAGGAGACAGTCCTCCACAAACTTCTCCAGCATGAGTCTATCCCACAACAGCAGTTCTCCACTGACTGCTCCAGTGTGGGTCACTCTTCCATGGGGTGCAATCCTTCAGGCACAGCCTACTCCAGGTTATGTCCCTCACAGGGTCACAAGCCCTACCAGGATACCTGCTCCAGCATGGGCTCCTCTCTCCACAGGTCTGTAGGCCCCTGCCAGGACCCTGTTCCAGCATGGGCCTCCCGTGGGTTCACTGTCCCCTCTCAGGCATCCACCTGCTCTGGCGTGGGGCTCCTCCACGGGCTGCAGGGGGATCTCTGCATCCCCGTGATCCTCCGTGGGCTGCAGGGGCACAGCTGCCTCACCATGGGCTGCACCACGGGCTGCAGGGGAATCCAGGTCTGGCACCTGGAACACCTCCTGCCCCTCCTTCTCCACAGACCTTGGTGTCTGCAAGGCTGTTCCTCTCCACATATTCTCACCCTGCTTTTCTCTGGACACAATTGCATCTGTGCAGTAACTTTTCTTTCTTCTTAAATATGTTATCACGGAAGCATTGCTGTCATTCCTGATTGGCTCAGCCTTGGCCAGCGATGGGTCCATCCTGGAGCCGCCTGGCGCTGGCTCTGCCAGATGTGGAGAACACTTCTGGCAGCTTCTCACAGAAGCCACCTTTGTAGTCCCTCCACCACCAAAGCTTGGCCACGCAAACCGAGTACAACTTTGAACACAAAAGTATAATTTCCTTCTTTGGCAGAAATATTTATATAACTTTTAAGCTGTGATTTTACATTATTCTTAGGAAACAATTACTAAGCAGCCAATGTTTGCAAATGCTTATTTATGTTTTTGTTTGTATTTTTTCTTAGCTGCAGAAGCAGTTTGGATTTGACTTTCAAACATTAGTGGATGGTGAGGTTATCCTTCATCTATACAACAGAGGAGGAATAGAACAAACGGCATCCATGCTAGATGGTGTATTTGCTTTCATCCTCCTGGACACTGCGAACAGGAAGGTGTTTCTGGCGAGAGATACCTATGGAGTCAGACCACTGTTTAAGGTGCTGACTGATGATGGATTTTTGGGTGTCTGTTCTGAGGCAAAAGGTAAAGCCAGTTGTGTTTAGTGCCTAAATAATCTTAGGTCTTGCTGTTGGAGACAAACTTCTTTGTCGAGCTTTTCTTCTTAGTGTGAAGAGAAAATGAACTGTAAGTTCAATAATATATGAGCTATATATATTTAGTAGTATAAGAACTACACATCATTAAAATAAAAACATACAAGATGTTTAATTGTCCTTAATATCTCTAAAATCACTTGCTTATTTAACGAGAATTCTTTGTGCTCTGGAGTCATGGCAGTATTGAATTCAAGATGTTCCATGTTAGGCCAAAGTTAAATGTAGTTTACTGACTTACATTAGACTTATGCTACAATAAATGATATTAGACTTTGGTCTTGGTGTTATGTAGGGAACGAAGTAATTATGCCACAAGAACTGCTAATCTGTAAAGGCCAGGAATTTTGAAACCCCACTGAAATTTACTGCAGCACTGGGTAATTTCCCAGAATCCCATACTTTATTTGGTGACAACTTTTTTAATTTGAGATGACACATCACTGCTCTCTCTTTTAAAGTAATTATCTCTAGTCTTGGCACTATCATAAACAAATCCAAACCGTGTCAAAAGGGAGTTTATTGCCTAAAAGGCACTTTGGCTAAAATTTACTTTTATGATTATTTCTCTCCCATTTATTGTATAACTATTTTATTATCAGACTCCAATGTAGGTTGACTCTTCTAATGTACTATGTAGTACTATGTAGTAATACTAAAAGCTGCACCATTTCTGTTGCTTGGGAAGGAAGAAGGGGAGTGAATGTTTTGGAGACTGTGTCCTGTAACAATCACTGAATTACCAGTCCCTCTCTGACAGCAATTCAGTGTCCCTTTTGAGGATGTCCTCGAGGGGCATCCAGGTGACCAGCAGGTGCAAAACATCCTCTTTCACGTGGGGAATGGAAATGAGGTTTGCCTGCAAATCTGACACCTGGCATTCAATAGCAGTGGAGTAGATCAGCTGAGAAACGATGAGTTTTGAAATCACTAAATAGATGTCAATTAAGCAATCACTACAACGATGTTGTTTTATTGCAAACCCCTTGTTAGCTTGACTACATTTAATTTTGAACACAAAATTAGTTAATAATTGTCATTCAAATTCTCCTAAGCATATTATACCTTGACCTGGACATCGTGTAGTCAGTTGGAAAAGTGCTCTTCCTAGTGCTCGCAGGGATAATTGCTACTGGCCAATTAGTAAAACTTGCTGGTTTGCTTTCTCTGCTGTCTGCCTCAGCTTGAGATGGCTCAGATCTATGCGTACGTCCCGCCTGAAGCAGAATCATGCTCTAGCCAGCACTGATGGTGATTCGAAAGGATATTTTTTTAATACCAGGTTTAGGATCCGGAGAAAATATTTGTGTATAGTTTTAGTAGAGAGGCTGTTGAGTGAGGTGTAACTTAACCATTTTAAGTCAAAAACTCTGACATTTTTCTTTTTTTCCCGTTTTATGTGTAGGACTTATCAACTTAAAGCATTCAACATCCTTATGTTCTAAAGTGGAACCGTTTCTTCCGGGTCATTATGAAGTGTTGGATTTAAAGCCCTCTGGCAAGGTTGCATCAGTGGAATTAGTCAAATTTCATAGCTGCAAAGATGAACCACTCCATGTTGCCTGTGATACAGTGGAAGCTCTGCCTTCAGGTAGTACAGCAAAGATTTTGCTACTTACTCTGATTTCAAAGTGAAAAAATCATAATCTTTGAATGTAAAATTTGCTTTGATTGGTTTAAAAAGTACCATTTAAGAAAGAAAACAACCTGGAAGAACCTTTAAAATGTAGGGACTTTAGAATTGGTTTTGTAGGCAGTCATGTACAAAGATGGACTTGAGTGTCCTTGTTATCAAAGGAGATTCAGACAAGTATCTTTGTTTCCTAGTTAGCGTCATCCAGCAAAGTCTAAGTGACGCTTCTTGGACATTTTTTACCCTTCTCTTTTCTTTTTTGAGCAGGTTTTGACCTCGAGACGGTGAAAAGCAACATCCGCATTCTATTTGAAAATGCTGTTAGAAAACGCTTGATGGCTCACAGAAGGATTGGCTGTCTTCTGTCAGGTAAGTAGCAAGAACCACAGTGATTCTGTCCCTTCCCTCTCTTTTCCCCATCCTCTACTAGTTAAAGGAAAGTATATTGGCTGTCCTGCTGCAATGTACCTGACGTGATCTGAATCTTCATTTGCTTTTTAGAACAGGCAACAGAGAACTTGTTAGTTTGGAATAAAGTTTTCCAATTCACAAATATCTTGCTTGAAAGTCTTACGCTTTTAAAGTTTACTCTGGGCTGGGATCTTGGCTTATTGAGACACTGAGCATTTTAAAATAAGACAAATAAATATAATATTCCTATTGAAAACCACTCAATGTATTCTTAAATACCTGAGATTTAGGCTTAGGTTGGTGTCTAAAAAGAAAATGTAATTATTACATTCACTTTGTGCAGATTGAACCTAGAAGAAAGCCTTGGCATGTTTCAGAAGCAGGAGGAAGTGAAATTCTTACTTGCCCCCTTTGCTTTAGTCTCCATCCTAAACTTCCTTAATTTACCATATTACAGGAGACCATCTGGACCAAAATTATTTGCTACACTTTTTTGCAGATAAGGTAGTAGCTTGTGGTACAGGAAGTTGTTCATTGCCTTAGCTGATCACTGTTGTGATCTGATGGTTCAGCGTTTCAGAGGTACTTTACAGAGGTAAGGCTCTGTAACCACAGGTCTGACACCTTATTTCCCATGTTCGTGTAGCACTTGGTACTTGTGGCTGGAGTTCTGGAATGCTTTTCGTGCATTCACTGAGCAGCAGTAATTACACTCATTTGTCATGAACCCTATTAAATGTGCATCTGGATGAGAGACAACTGACCAGGAGATACTGCTGGACCATTTCTTTACTATGCAGTCATAAAAAGCAGGAAGAAGGTAAATTAAACAGGAAGATACACAGAGTTGGAAGATCTCAGTTTCAGTAAAAAAGCTTGTTTAAACCCCAAATTTCAAATATCAGATTAGAAGGCGGTTAGCAGCTCCTCAGATGCACATGCAGGAAGCAGCAAAACTAAGTGCCTGTGCTGATATAAATGATACCAGAATATCTCAGTGCTTCAAAAATTTGAGTGTGCTTGGAACATCACAGAGAATTGCTTTTGTTTGCAATCACAGAGGTAATTCTTCAACTTCACACTGGGAACTCGGGTTTTTATTTTCCTGATTTCCGCATCCTGAGCGCTCTGTTTTCTGTGCTCCCCTTTTCTCAGAATTTGCATGTAATTTAGACAGGAAGGTTTTTTTTTACAAGACAACATGTCCACAAAGAGGATCAGGCTGGGAATTGATGCTAATGCACTTAGCTGGAAAAACACATGCAGACTGTAAGAAACGAAGAGAAGAGGGTTTTGCCTCATGCTTTTCAGAACTGCAGGCAGATGTGGGCAAACAGGTACTGTGTTTTGCTCAGTACTTTGTAGGAGAACAGCAAGTAGAACTAGCCGAGGATTAGCAGAACTAGCTCATGATAATGAGAAGGTGGATCCCTAGAGTACATCTAGGGAGCTTGTGCATCTCTTGGTTTTATTTTTTGCTTGTTCTCAAAACTGTTCAAATCCTTTCACTCTCCTCTAGAAAGAAGAGGAGGAGAATAGTGGAACCCTTACATTAAGCATTCTGTTCTTTTGCTTAATTCTGTTCTTTTACTTACAGCAAACAAACAAAAAAAAAAAATCCCTAGTCCTATCAGTAGACTGTCAAATGTGTAGGTAGGAGGAAGATAGGGAGTGGTTTTGAAATGGAGAATAAATCCCATTTTAGCAGAGTTGAGAAGGGGCATATTCTTTAAGATAAAATTTCTGTTTGTCTTAAAGAAGGAGTTCCACCGATGCTTCTGACACCAAAAGTACTAACAGCTGTTACTGAAGATGTTCCACCAAAGTTGCCTGATTCTTTTATTAAGCAGAGGTAAATGTGCACTTGTATGAGAAGTACCTTCACACAGCTTAAAAATGAAGCCCACTCATAGGATTCCAGTATCTAGATTCCATAAGGGGGAAGCAAAACATCATTCAAACACCTAATCAGATGATTTGTTTTGTTGGCAGGGGGCTTAGATTCCAGTTTGGTTGCAGCCGTTCTTCTGAAACTGATGAAAGAAATCAACGTTAATTATCCCTTACAAACCTTTGCAATTGGAATGGAAAACAGTCCTGACTTACTTGCTGCCAGGAAGGTATCTTAAGCATTGCTTTCAGTTTGTTCTGAGCTACTGAATGCTAAGCAGTGTATATTAATGGTGCTAACTTCATGGTATGGCATTAATAGTAACACTGCATATTCATATATTGCTAAATCGGTTTGCAGTAAGTCATTTGGTACAACATTTGCTGCTTAATCTTACAAAAGAGGCGACTGGAACCTTACCTGTTTTCTCTTGCATTTGGAAGACTTGCATGATGGAGTCCCTGTTGCATTGTTGCCAGAAGGATGGTACTTGGGACTTGTCTCAGTTCTGCCTCTGGGTTTTAGGGTAGATGTCCATGCTGTGGTTCCTATACTAAGGCATTTGTGTGTATGTTAAGTATTGTAAGTTAATTATCAGTTTGCTGAATTAACAGCTTTGTACAAATGGTTTGGCATCTGGGATGCTAGGCAGGCTTTCATTACTTTTGTGCTGCTTTTTCTCTTAAGGGCAGATATCTGGAATATTTAGCATCTCTGCAGATTCTGTTAATGTTTTAGGCAAGCAGCTGGATGGTCTGTTGCAATCATGATTGAACACTGTAATTAAGGAGACTGTTCTCTCTGGTGAACACACCACTGCAAATCAAAGAGCTGCTAAGTAATGTCTTTTCTTGGTCTAATGTCATAATTTTCAGTGTAGCAGAAGGGAGCTGGTGCTTTCACTGGATGTGTTTGCTTTAAACACAATGTATGTTTATAAAATGTTTTAGTTGAAAAGGGATGCATTGTTTTGACCTTTTGCAAACAGGTGGCAGCACATATAGGCAGTGAACATCACGAAGTAATACTTAATACTGAAGAGGGGATTCAGGCAATAGAGGAGGTTATCTTCTCGTTGGAAACCTACGATATAACAACAATAAGAGCTTCTATTGGTAAGATTTTTTTAATGGCGATCTTTGGTTTATATCACCCAAATAAAATTTTATGCAAACCCACACGGTCATCTGCTCGATCCTTTAGCTGGCACAGAACCTGGGGACTGGGACTCCAAAGTTCTGCTCCCCAGTCTTATCTGTGATACCATACTGAGGCAAAAGCAGTTATTTGCAAGTCCCTGACTGCACAAAACAATTGTCAAGAACTGTTCTTGAAGCTTTGAGATGAAAAACAATGAGTTACATAAAGAAGAAACGTTTGATCTGCAGGTCTGAGTTTTCTGCTCTAGTAAGTATGAACCTTGGAGGAAGGGGGAAATTCACAGGTTTTCTGAGCTATTGAGTATTATGATAGCAAAGCATAGTTACCCTTTCCTTGCATAATTTTAATACTAATGTGGAGTATTTATTATTGCCTTGTAGTAACATAGGTTTAGTAACACAGGTTCTTATAATGTGTGTTTGATTCTGAGAAGTGAAGGAAGTCACCAGCAGCTTCTAACAAAGCATTACTAGCCTGGTAGGAGGGGAAAACCCCTAATCCAATGGGACCTTTTGCGTAATGCAAGCTCTGCAGCATTTTACCCAGTTAATCTTGTGTCATCTTAAAATGTCATAAAAGACTCGTGAAGCCAAATAGGCAACACAGTTTTCGAAACTGAACTCCCTGTGTGGAATTTTGTCCATGAAGATGGGATTTAGCAATGTGAAATCATGAATGCATTTCTTTAAAAATTAAAGCAAACTTTTTTCCTGTCAGTTTTTATTTGTGATTTTACGCTTAATATAAGAAAGAATGAACTAGATCCTCTTCATTAGATTTGTAATACTTCTGTTATAAGAGCATACCATTCAGAAAGATGCATTGAGTGGAAGGCATAATTCTGTTTATTAAATAATTCTTTACCAAAAAATTTGAAAAAAGGGCTTCATCCAGTTCAACTCAGAGTGGCAGAGAGTTAAACGGCAACTTTTGCTTTTCTCCAAGGCTAGAAGGTTTCTTCAGGACTGTGCTGGAATTAATAATACGCTTAATTTCATATTGAGTCAGAACAACTCCTCTGTGTGTTCCTACGGGAATCCTGCAGTGTTCCCAGGATCACGTCTTTCTGATATTTTGAGGGCCAAGTGTGAATACCCAGTTTAGATGTATTTGCAGCACCAACTTAGTGTGGTTGTTGGCGGCTGTGAGTAACAATGAGATGCTACTTTACATTAGTTGTTTGCTACAGAAGAAAGTAGTGTAGGAGACAAGTTTCTGAAATGCTAAATTTAGAACTACTGGCTGTATATAGCATCATGTATGTAGATGTACTTTAATAACTTTATCCTTTCTTTTCTTTTTAAGGTATGTATCTTGTCTCCAAATATATTCGGAAGAAAACAGACAGTGTGGTCATTTTTTCAGGAGAAGGATCAGATGAGCTGACACAAGGATATATATATTTTCATAAGGTAAATATATTCATTATACAGAATGCCCTTGAGCTGCTTGTTCTGCCTTTCAACAGCACATCTCTGAGATTTCGAGGTGTGGTGTTTGAGAGTTGTCACAGCTGTATGTTTGTTGAGGTTTTCTTCTGGGGTGGCATAAAATCCGAGGGATTTAATCACAGCTTTCTTAATCTTCAGCGATTCCTGAGACTGTTATTTCTTATATGTAGTTTTTGCTGGGTTTGAGGTCACTTGGTGATCACTACAACTCAAATGCAGGACAGCCAGCAATGGTTCCCTCAGTGACCATGTCCCACCTGTGTGCTCCATGCTGTGTTTGTTTTCAGGCGCCATCTCCCGAGGAGGCTGCAGAGGAGAGCGAGAGGCTTCTGAAAGAGCTCTACCTTTTTGATGTACTTCGTGCAGACAGAACTACTGCAGCACATGGGTAAAATGTATTCCCTTGGATGCTGAGCACTCATAATTTAAAAGCCAAAGAAGATTAGGCATGAAAAGACTGCTCAGGATTTGTATGCCAACATGAAGTTGTAGCCTGAAGGAATTTGAGCAACAGTAAAGCACACTGCCAAATTTAATCTGATCTGTGACTATAGGGCCTGCTGTGTTGCCAACTGAAATATGCTTTGTCTGGGACTGTACTGGTCTTTACAGAAGCAGTGAATTAGAAATACAAATATTCAGAATTAAGGGGGGAAGGTAAACTTGTATTTGACTTTGGGGTCTTTGGAGGTTTAGACAAAGAGGAATCTTGAAACTGGTGATCATCAGTACTAAACCAACATACTGAAAAGAGAAAAGTATGTGCATTAGTCGGGTATCTGACTCTAATAAAGAGGTATTAGTATACAATCTGTGTAACCTTAAAGCATCTCCAAATTGAGTGCTGTAGAAAATAGTACTGTTTTACTAAACAGAAGCATTTTACTAAAAGAAATACATTAATTAAACTGAGAACAATGTTGGAAAGCTGTCTATAGATAAGAAAAAGATGGTACCTTTGGCAAAGCAAACGACTTAGCTATTGGGAAGCTTTTTTTGGATATTGATCCTGCCACAAAATGACTTGCCCAGCTTTTTACAATTTTCTTATGTTTCTCTTTCCTATAAAAAAGTTGGATAAAGTGCTGGAGACCTGCCATTTGCCTCATAATTTGTTTTGTGCTAAAAATTTTCTCCACACTTTCAAGGCTGTTTAATATCACATGCTGGCTGCTTTTGTTTTTCTTTGGTCTCCACTGCACAGCACTGCTAGGAAGAAAGCACCCTCATATTAACAAATTAAAACAGAATTTAAGGAGTTCAGATTTATGGAGAAAAGGGAGAGGAACTAAGAGTAGAGAGGAAAGGATGAAACTACCATTATCAGTTAGGAACAAGAATTGCACTGCAAGTCTTTCCTTACAGTTAATCTTGTCAGTATATGGAGAAATGGAGTCCTCAGTATTTGATTACTGAATACTCAGTATTGGGTTCATTTGGGTTTTTTTCGGTAAGGTCGGTATTACTTGAAGTAGCTGAAGCTTTTTTATCAGAGCAGAAACTAAAGAGACAATGAAATTACTAGGATGCAGTATAACATCTCCTTTCACTTGTGAAGCTGGACAGCATGATGTCTCTTGAGGAGACACACTGAGAGGGGCTCTTTCTGCTGGAGATGCAGTTATTGTCATTTCATTTGTTGCCTTCTGTGTCCTTGGAAGCTGTGGTATACAAAAGCAGGAAGGGTTTGTATGTGTGTATCTACCACTGGTATGGGAGAGAGCTAGTGGGAATGCTGTAGGGCTCCTTTCTGTTGCTTCTTGAAAACATAAACAAATGTGGATTTCAGAAATGACAGCAGAAGTCCTTGCTTGCTTCTGTGATATGTTTGCAAATGCTGATGCACTCCTACTGAGTGACTTGGCAGTTCTCTGGGAGGAAGAGGATTTTTTAAATGTGCTTTTGCATACATGTTGCAATGGTTGTTGCAGATCCTATAGGACTGTAGTCTGTAAATTCAGGGCACTATAAACTGCCCAGCATATGGCATTAGAAAACATCAGTCTTTATGTAGACCATACACTTTACAAATTGGTGAATTGAAATCAGGTAGTTGTAAATATGCAAGTGAAATTTCTTCTAAGTAAAAGCAGAAAACTTGGTGTTCATGTGAAGGACAGGGAAAGCTTAGCTGCTGTGGAATTTGTAAGTAAATGACTTGTTGGATTAATTCAGTATCTTTTCTATTTATTTCCCCAGCCTTGAACTGAGAGTCCCATTTTTGGATCATCGGTTTACTTCTTATTATTTATCTCTGCCAGCAGAGCTGCGAATCCCAAAGGTACGTAAAACCAGGGTTGGATCCAAGTGTAAGCTTACAAATTCACCGATGCATGTTGTAAGCATGACCAGATTGCTGAATTCGATGGTTTAGTCCTCCACCCAAAGTCAAGCATGCTCTTAAATGTTTCACTGAATTGTTTGGTCACCTTTTCTGACCAAAACTTCTAAAAGGAAACCATTTCATAAGCGTTTAAATCCAGATCTTTGCACTACAATTCCTGAGACTCATGACATTGTTTTTTTGTTCTGCAAACAGAATGGAATTGAAAAATACCTTTTAAGATTGTCCTTTGAAGATTCCAATTTACTTCCCAAAGAAATTCTCTGGAGACCCAAAGAAGCTTTCAGTGATGGTATAGCATCAGTAAAGAAGTCCTGGTTTTCCATTCTTCAGGACTATATTGATCAACAGGTACAATACCACTTTTTTTCTTTTCTCACTTAGGTCTATTAGATATGGCTGCCAATGGGAGGCAGCTCACATGCTTAGTTGAGAGAATAAATCTGGGTATAACAGTTAACTTGAGCTTCCTGGTGGAGGAGAAAGATAAATCTTAATCAGTGTTTTTCTAGATGTCTGAGTTGGTTAAAGGCATTTGTGATCCTAGTTACAAAGAAATGTTAGGCCCTGCCAGAAATGACTGTGTAAGGAAATGAACATCATTTAAGTGTCTGGATTGCAAATTAGATTGTGCATCGACAAACACAATTTCTGTGTTACAGGCAAAGCAGCTGCTTCAGCTGAAGGCACTTGCATGAACTTACTCTGCAGCTGAGTAACACCATAATGACTTTATAATGTACTTTCTTGTTTGCGTCATTTGTTTTTCAAAGCCATCCCTAGCTAAGCCTTTTTGCTTTTAAAAGCCTCTGCTTGCATTGTTAACCAGTGAAGACTTACAGCATTTTGGCTCTCTGCAAGGGATAATCCTCTCTGTCGTGCAGAGGTAGTTTAATCATGGAGAGGAAGGAATAACACCCTATTTACACCAGAGCTCTGTTATATGGAAATACGTGTAGTCAAGCCTGTGGATGGGAGCTTGTCTGTCCTACCACCAACTCTGTGTTCCCCATTCTCTTTCTCTATTTCCTCAGGCAAGAAAGGAGTTGGGTCAGGCAGCAGTGTTGTGCTGCCTGCTCTGAGCCTGTATTGCTGTAGGAGCAGCAAACCTGTTTCACAGACACAAAAAGTTAGGCAGCATGTTGGCAGCAAAGCTGCTCATTGAAATTGCCTCAACTGGTGCAGCTATTCATCCTCCCTTTCTTAGCCAACTTAGCAGCTGCAGGTGTCTTTGCCTCTGCATCCCAGGTCTTTTGTTGCTAAGAATGTGGTTATACAGTCACCTGTTCCCCAAGCTACAAAAACAACCTAGGAAGCCACTTACATGGCAAAATGACTGCTTTAAGTTTTTCCACTTGTTTCACAGCAAAGGAGAGGTAGAAAGAAGTGTTTGTGGCCTCGCTAAAAGAGATGGTTGTGACCCAGAGAAATGGGCTTCACATGTCATGCAGAGAAATACAACAGCACTGGAAATACATTTACATATTCATAAAGATCAAGTGAGCCCATGACAAAGGTTTGACCTGTCAAACGTGTGCCTCTAGAATAGACTTTTTTTTTTTTCAAAACTGTGGACATTTAGTGGTCGGTGAATCCTTGTGTGTCTTTAAAAGTTAAAGATATTTGCAGCTTAACTTGAGTTTTGCTTATGTCTGTAGGTTGATGACCTTTTACTGGAGAAGGCGGCGGAGAAATATCCTTTCAATCCTCCTAAAACAAAAGAAAGTTATTACTACCGCCAGATTTTTGAAAAGCACTACTCAGGGCGGAGCAGCTGGCTGCCCCACTACTGGATGCCGAGATGGGTGAAAGCTACTGATCCCTCTGCACGCACATTGAAACATTACAAGTCGGCTGCCCAAGAATAGACTGTTCAAATAACCCCCCAATAAAAGTGCTGCAAGCGTTTTGTGTGCACTCTGCTTTAAGAAAACCAAATTATGCAAACCTAAAGCTTAAATCATCTTTAAGATGTACTTTGACAATGCTATTGGAAATTAGAGCTTTCTGTTGTTAGTGTACTATTAAAAACTTATGCTGCTGTACCAAAACTTTGTAATTCATGGGAAAATACTTTCTGGACGAGAGACTACTTTATTTGACAGCTCTGTTCCTTATGTAACCTTGATTGTCTTCATTTTCCTTGAAGTCATTTAATATATTTTAATGTAAGCTCTATTTTGAGGACTTGAATCAGGCCGAGGGATGCAAACTGCTGCTGACCCTCTGAGCAAAGGGGAATCGGACCCTTGCTATCTAGTGATTTGTGTTCCTGGCTGTGGGACTGAGATAGTCTCTATATTATTCTATTCTGAATGTCCTTCTGCACACTCCTGAAAACCTTGGTCTAGTTTTCAAAAAGTATTTAGATATTCATAGCTATGCAGAGATGCTTACTATAGTTTATAATAGGGGTGGGGCTGGGTGTTAATTAAAAGAATGGCAATCTCATTTGTTACTGTGGAGCCACCAGTTGGCTGTTCTGTAAATATACCATCAGTCGAAAGACTGTTCTCAAAGAGCAGAATGGATAGGAGCAGCCAAGTTATGTCTTTGTTTTTAACCTAAGGACTTCCATTTTTAAATGTGTTTATCGTTCTTGAAAAAATAATGTTAACTGGGTGAAGCGTATCAGTCTGATGGGAATTGCACGAGTAAGTATTTTAAGAAATCTTTCATTTGTTGTGAGAGTTTTCCCACCTGTGTGATGAAAAGGTCGACTGGTGCTGCTGAGCTGCACGTGGCCAGCTGTGGGTGAACCAAACCTGTCAGCCATAGACTGTGGTTGGACAAAGCATCACTGACAATGATGGGATCAGATGCCTTGCTTGGAAAAATGGGGAAAAAGCTGCTTCAGAAATCACAAGAACTTCTAATACTCTGCTGAAAAAAACACCTGATTTTTTTACCCAAGATACCTTTTTATTAGCTACTTAGTCATGGGGGTTACTTTTGTGAAGGTAACTTAAATGTAAGGGTGGTCAAGAAGTACATATGTGTGCTGCAGATCGACTCGATTAGCATCGTGCTCTTTATGAAAACAAGTCTGTTTTATTGTCCCTCTTGACTAGGAAACCAAAGCCATTTTTTATTTAAAAGATAAAATATAAGCCGTTCTGATTTAAAACCTTCACAAAATGACTGGTTGTCTGTCTGTTGCTCCACCCTAATCCTGCATTTGAGTTTGTATGCCAGAAACTTCACGGAAGCCTTTTGGTGGCACCCGCTGCACTTGTGAGCTGTCTGTTATATGTTCCTGCAGCCTTCTTTACTTAGGGGCCGTGTGCTCGTCTTTCTGGATTTCTTTGAAGCAGTAACAGATATTTTGAGTTGAGAGAGGAGTTTAGAGTATGTGGTTAGGTACTGATGTGTAAAGATAGGATTTACTACTCACTGTAAACTTCCAAGGCTGAGATAAGAAAACAGCATTTGCCTGAAGTGAAAATAGGCTAAACACATTTTGGGGTCATTGCTCAAATAGGCTAAACACATTTTGGGGTCATTGCTCAAGTTCACTTTCTGCTGTAACATTGCAGCAGTCAAGGAAATCCAGCTAAATTTTTTAAAATTCCTAATACATTGGAGCTTTATCTATCAGGGCAACATTCTAGACTGATGATTCAGTTATTTTAGCTTTTTACTAATGTGCAGAGGAAGAATACAGTACTTGCCTTGTTAAAGGTCTTTTGAGTGTAAAACTGGAATTCTACGGCCTTTTTGGTTTCTGTGATGCTATATTTTCTCTTTTTAGCCTTTGAAATAAAAATTGAGGCAAAAAAAGACAAAACAAAAAAGAAAAGACAAAAATATCCAGCTACTCTGGATCATCTGCTAGCTGCAGCCATGTTTGTAGTTGGTCACAGGAGGGAATGGGATGCAGATCCAGGGTGCAATGCTGTCTAGTTTTACTTACTCTAGCTTTTATTCCTGCTGTGGTGGCCTCTCTCACTCTGTTTCTTTTGGGTAAAATTAAGCTGGACTGTTCTGACAGCTTGAGTGTATTGGTTTGAGTGTTGTGTCAGGTGGAGATGGAGTATGGATGTTGGTGGTCCACATGGGGAAAGCAGAGATGAGTAGTTGCTTGTCTTGCGGGACTGATGAGGGCTGAGGGAGAACCTATAGGGTTCTTGCAAAGTAGCTAAAAGAATGTAGGGGTTTTTTCATTGATTTGGGGTGGTTTTGTTTTAATTTGAATTGATGAAGTTATTAAATTTTGTTTTCACGGCAATCTTTCCTCCTTTTGAAGAAGGAGAAATTAACAGTTCCAAAGAGAGCACTGCAGGGTATGAGACCTACCAGCTGCTTACGGTTGCCCAGTGACACCCGTGCCCTTCACCTTTTTAACAAAGCCCCCGTGCTGTTTTAGCCTCCTGTTGGTTGCTGGTGAGGAGCCTCCCTGGCTGTGCTGCATCCCAGTGTCCCTGACAGTGGCTCTCTAGAGAAGCTCCTCAGTACAAACCAGCATGTGAGATCCAGAGGGCACTTGGCAGGACTTTAGGGACCCTTAGTCCGTTGGTCAGAGGTTTTTTGTGTGGGATGGTTTGAAATTATGTAAAATTTTTGAAACTGTGTTTAAAATCACAGTAAAGTGTAAAAGCAGTCTACTTCAATGAGAGTCTTTGGAGGGGTGGACTTCCTTTGTTCTGATACAGACCTAATTTCTGGTTCCCATCAACAGAAGTTGTGGAAGGAGGATTTGATACAAGGCAGGCCTGTGTTTGAGCTGGCTCTTGAACAGTCTCTCCAAAGGAGAGAGCGGCTGAAGTGTGGGAGAGGCTGCTTATTTTTGTGATGAGTTACACTGTGTGTTCCTCAGTGCCTTTCCAGGGGACAGCCAAAGCACACACATCACCTGCACCGTGTCTGTCACGGTTCCTCATTTTGGAACTTTGGGGCCTGTTGCTTTTTATTTATGTATCTTCATAAACATCAAGGTTGACAGAAAGGCTGCAGTTGGGAAAGTCTTAGAAAGTTCTGTGTGAGCCTGACTCTGGATGCAGGTAACGCACAGAATTGTAATTATTTTTATTTTAATTTAATAATTTCGATTTATTTTAATTTAAAAGAGTAATTTTATTTATTTTATTTACAAAGCTTGTTCCCAGAAAAGGGGACAAAGAAGAACGAAGCAGAGAGGTGGTCTTTGCTGCTGTGCTGTCCTGTGAGTTGGTAAGGGTAGTAGCTAGGGGAGGTGGTGCATTAACAGCTGCTTTCCGAGACCTCTTTGTGTTATTTCACCCACCCCTCTCTGTAGTGCCCCTTTCCATCTTTTTGTTGCCTGGAAACTCTTTAAATAAGAGAAAACTAGCTGGGCAACCGGTTTTTTCCAGCACTGTGCTCAGGTTTGGATCTTTCAGTCATCCTGTGAGCTACAACAAAAGATGTTGACTCCCCTGGAGTCCGCCTGATTCTTGTGTTTCTCGCATGCAAGCGAGTCGGGGCTGACTCTGCCCCTTGTTCTGTGTCCCGGGAAGACAACGGACAGCCACGTTTCCCCTTAGCGGAATGACACAAAGAGTCTGTCAAAATTTGGATTCGGATCGAGAAGATCCTAATTTTTTAAATGTTCTTTTTCCAACCGGCAGATGGCAGCCGCTGGTTATCGCGTCCGTGCGAATGCGCTCCTCATCCCCGGGGAAGGTGCTCTCCATCCTGCTCCCCTTCCTGCTCTCTTTCTGCTTTTAGCATCTTCCTTCACAAACGCTTGTCACTGGGATTTGTGCGTGAGAGCCTCATGGAATTTAATAAGTACTTGATTAGAATAAGGATAAAGCCAAGCATAAAATAAAATGCTTTCCATTTGGTCTCGCTCGAAAGATGCGCAGTGCTTCTCATGCTGGTGCTGCAGGTAAGGCGGCAGCTAGCAGTTGAATTGCATTAGTCTTGAAGGCATTCAATATTCAATTTAGAGATAATTCAAAACCTAGTTATATTAAAAATCTGTAATGTGAGTTGGAAAAGTGTAAAATGTCAGTTCTGGGGAAGATGGAAGACAATACCAGACCAGGGAATAAGCAGTGTTAATTTTGCCTCTGAAGTTGTTAGATTTTTAGTTGTTAGTTTTTAGTTTTTCCTAATTTTTTTTGTGATTAATGTATGGATCACAGGATTTCAGATAGTCATACAGAGAGAACATTATGATAGAATCATAGAAAAATTTGGGTTGAAAGGGACCTTAAAGATCCTCTAGTTCCAACCTCTCTGCCGTGGGCAGGGGTACCTTTCAGCTGACCAGATTGCTCAGAGTCCCATCCAGCCTGGCCTTTAACACTTCCAGGGATGGGACATCCACAACTTCTCTGAGCAACCTGTTACAGTGTCTCACCACTCTCACAGTGAAGAATTCCTTCCTTATATCTAATCTAAACCTACTGTCTTTCGGTTTAAAGCCATTACCCCTTGCCCTATCACTAAATATCCTTGTAAAACATCCCTCTCCAGCTCTCTTGTAGGCTCCCTTTGGGTACTGGAAGGTGCTATAAGGTCTCTCTGGAGCCTTCTCGTTTCCAGGCTGAACAGCCCCAAATCTCTCTCTGTCTTCGTGGAGAGGTACTCCTGCCCTCTAATCATCTTCCTGGCATCCTCTGGGCTCACTGCAACTGCTCCATGTCCTGCCTACACCGCGGGCCCCAGAGCGGGACACAGCAGTCCCGGTGGGGTTTCACCAGCGTGGAGTAGAAGGGCAGAATCCCCTCCAATGAGGGGATCTGCCGGCCACACCTCTTTTGGTGCAGCCCAGGAAACCATCCATTTTCTGGGCTCTGAGCGCACACTGCTGGCTCATGCTGAGCTGCTTGTCCACCAGCACCCCAAGTCCTTCCCCTCGGGGCTGCTCTCAGTCCATTCTCCACCCAGGCTGTATTTATGCTCGAGATTGTTCCGACCCAGGTGTGAGGCCTTGCCCTTGGTCTAGTTTGGACTTCAGGAACCCACCTCTCAAGGCTGCCAGGCAGTTTTACAGGTGCACATCAGAAAGGCTTAGGTACTTGTTTTCTCAAAAGTACTATTTTAAAAATACATATGCATTATAAAATGAAGTACATAGTATAAATTTGGAAAGATTTCCTGTTCATGTACATGGTCAATCCAGTTGTTTTGTGAACTCTGTGATGATAAATTGTGTATGCCTGAGCATCTAGACTGGAGCCCTGTCGGGAAAAAACATCCCCCAGTGACCATTGGTGGTGTAATTGCAATGTGGAAACACACGCAGCCTTTCTCCTGCTCCAGACATGCTCTGCATGCTCTGACAGAAGTCTTCTTCCTTTTTTTATTTTTTTTTTTGTGGTACAGGGTGCTTAATTGGTGAATTTTCATCAAGGAGAAGATAGAGTAATTGAGTCCAAATTAATCCTTTAGAAAATTATAGCACTGGGTGCATAAAATTATTTGAACTGACCTCAATTCCTGAACCATAATCATCTTGCAGAGGCCAAGAGGAGAGTCAGGTTGTTCTGGTTGCAGAAGCAGCCTCCATTTTTGCTACTATCAGGGATAGAAGTAGTTGTCTATGTTAATAAACTGTATTACTTAACATCTTTCAACACTGCTCTTGAAGACTGCCTTTAACACCTGGGGCAAAATGTATATTAATACAAATTACTTTTGATTAAAACTATTATTATTTTAGCACAAAAAGGAAGGGGGTGGTAGAAAGGAACGTTCTCTTTTTAAATATTTAAATACTCATTATACCAAAGTGATACAAATTACTGGCTGACTGACAACTTGCTAATAATAGCTTAAAAATGCAAATAGAGCTATTATCCCAATTGACACTAATTGGAACTCCTTTGGCAGCCTGGGAGGGCAGGACAGGAAGGTTTGATTGTTTCCTCGAGCTGGAATTGGGCTGGTAAGGAAGTGTGGGGAAGGTGTGCTGTGGATAAACAGGTTTCCATCTGCAGACATCAGAATTCATTATGCTGTATTTCAGGAAACTGCTCTGGAGTGCTGTCTTGTGCCTATGTGCACTTTTGGTGAGGTTTGTGGTGCACTGGGCTGGTCTCACGTCGGCACAGTGCAGGCTTTGCCCGGGCTGAGTTCGCACTCTGGGAATCCAAGCTGGAAATGCTCGAGTCTCACAAAACAGCTGTCATGTCTTTTGGGTACTATGAAAAGTCACTGTTTTAAAATTCACTGAATGATAATTTTTTTTAAAATGCAGTCTTAAGAGTAACTCCCCCGTATGTATACACATTCCTTCAGTAATTATTGTGTATCTTCTCCAAGCAAGGTTTGCTTCCAGAGGGTATTGCTTGAATTTTAATGCTTCGGCACACAGAAACACAATGTGGCTATTGTTGTCTGAGTGTTATAACAGCGAAAATTTAATCATTTCTATGTGCCAAAATTGAATACCTGTGATTAAAGGTGTTCTGTTACCCAGCTAGATGTTTTCAATGCTAACTAGCTTATGAAAATAAAATGTTGGAGGTATATTAACGTGTGCTGGTGCTGAGGCACTCCAGCTCTGATTGAAAATAGAAGGCATGAATTTATGCAGCTCTTCACCTGCTTCACACAGTTCCACCCTCTCTTGCCTTCGGGTGGTGTCTCCATTGCTAACATATGGTTCAACTCGACCATCTTAAGGGTCTTTCCCAACCTAAATACTACAACTATGTTGGTGCAGGTGTATCCTCTAACTCTTTTACAGCTATCCTGCTGAAATAACAATGTAGGAGATGGTTTAGATAGGAAAAAAAACCCAGAAAAGGCACCTTTTTCCCCCCAAATATTTTCTTAGCATTTAACATTCTTTATAATTCATGAAGTTTCTTTGCACTTAGGTAGCACAATGCAGAAGTTGCTGGTTAGGTGCGTGGTGTGCCTTGCGTTTCTAGCACAGCCACTGCTGTTACTTCTGGCCAAGCCATCTCACCTTGCTGGGCTTCCTCCCTCCAGGCTTCTGGGAGAGCAGGAAGCACCATGACAGATGGAGTGTTTTGTTGTCTAACAGTCTGCTCACATTTCATTTCTTCCATATGCAGTAAGTGGTAACACTGTTTAATTTGGAGATGGGTGTAGAAAACAAGAGGTGATTTTTTTGCACATGCTCTGCGTGCCTCTCTTTTAAAAGGAGTTTCTGAGCTGGTTTATTCTGACAGAAATCAGATATCTATCAGGAATGGAGCAGTGATAATTTTTTAATGAATATCATAATGAATTTCACACAGCGTCTCCAGCTGACAAATGTTTCAGTCTCTATCAAAGATATTAAAAGAGTTATGCGCAGAGTATCTTTTTTTCTTCCCTGAAAGATGTAGGTTCAAGGATGTTTGTTCACTTGCTAACACCAAAAACAAAAATTAAAAAATCACTACTCTTCCAGTAACAAACATTTTCTATAAAGGGAAGTGAGCTCTTTTGCAGATAACATGAGGACCTGTGGCTGTATCCGGCACTGCAGGTGGCTGTATAGTGACACAGCACAGCTCCAGGGAAGGGAGCCACTGTGTGCTCTTGTCCTGTCACTCTGAGATGTTTGTCAATGCAGTGTGTAATATTATGGCTAAGGGAGCTGCTTGGGCTCATCAGGAGAGAATTTGGTCATTACCAAAGTTTGCACCAGGACGTGCTCAGTATCTCTTATGATAAAGAAATTAGCCATAATTTAAGAGACATAGTTTAAGGGACAAAGTTGGCATTGAAATAATTGCTGGTGGTAGCTCTGAAGGGGCTGTAACTGGCATACTCTGAATAAACAGCATTTTAAAGAATCCCTTTAATAATTTACAAAAAGCCTCTTGATGTTATTCTGCTCTAGCTCATGATGGCTAGGGGCTGGGTTCCTGCAAGATCCCCATGCCCAGACATTTCCAGATCCTTCCTTTTCTTTTGGTTAGGACCATGTTGAGAAATACCAGTCTCCTGACATGAATAGAGCAAGGACTCGCTTGTGGCAGCAGAGTTAGGCAGAGTGCTGCAGAGCCTGAGCTCTCCAGGTGAAGTGAGGTGTGGGGGGCCAGGCCCCCCTCGCAGCTCCCCATTTCATGGGCAGGGTTTGCAAGCTGTGGCTCTGGCTTTGGCTTGCCAGGTGAAGTTTGGCTGCTTCTGCACCATGGGCAACCACTGTCCATGCAACGGCAGAGAGATGGAGATGATGGATAGAGCTGCTGGTCCTGTGTGTCACTCTTGGGCAAGACAGGCTTCTGAGAGCTTGGCTTTGGCATCCCTGTCTGGGTGGAGGGGAGTGCCTGTGTGTGAGGGAGACAGTGCCTGCCAGAAGAGCAGCCACGTGTCATGGTGGAGATGATTGATGTATTTCTGGGGGAAAAAAGAAGCAAAAAGGGCGCTGAGCATGTTGGAGGTGGGCTGTGATGTCAAACTGCCTGTAGCATCCTCCGTGGGGACAATTATCAGCATTCCTCTGGGTTTACTCTCTATGCTTATTTCCTAGAAATATTTCTATTGCTTTGTTTAAAGCTTGCTCGCATTTTGCTGACAGATGCCCTGGCTGCAGTGTTATTGATTAGCTTGTGCAGCCTGATGGAGGTCAGACTGTTGCCACCAAAAGCAGCTCAGTCGGTGTCACAGCTGTGGCTGGCTGTTGTGGAGACAGTGAGGGGTTTAGTGAAAGCCTCTCCAGACCCTGCAGTGGAGCCGGAGAGTGGGCGCTGCCCAGCGAACCACGGCACGAGAGGCCCAGGGCTACAAGCAATGCTGGCCCACACATAAAAGTGTTTAAAAGCTGATGGAGCCCTAAAAGGGAGATTAAAGACCACAGAAATTGTTTAAAACTCTCTTTGAAGTACTCAATATATTGTCTATAGACTATACTGCTAAAGACTAAAGGCAGATAAACGACATAATTCCTCTTTGAGTCTCCAGGATGCCAAGATGCCTGTGAAGGCAAATATTGGTATGGGGAGGTGTTGGGAGTGAGTCTGCAGTGGGCTGGATGCTGCAGATGTGTGTGATTCATGCACCTCCACATCTGCCCAGGACCTGCTGGGTGGGCACAGCCCCACAGCCCCGACGTGGCACGGCCTGGCTGAGCCATCCCTGCCAGCACTGAAATGTGAGGAGGGTCCTTTTTCCCTGCCAGGGCTGAAATGTGGTGACAGCTTTTTTTGTATCGTTGGTAGAATTGGTTGGAACATTTCAGACTATGCCTTTTGGTGTGTTTGCTTTATTTATAGCTTGGAATGTATGTCTATACAAACATATAAACCAGTGCCAATTTGAAACTTATTGTTCAAAACCCAAATTAGCACAAATCTGATATTATTTTGCCACCAGAAATTAAAATGAGTTGTTTCAAATGCCAGAGTAAAACCACTCAACAGACTGACATGTAAAAGAAGACTATTTTGATGACAGAGGCTCAGCCTATCTTTCTAGAGTAAATGGTGGTAATGCCATTGACATGCTTGAGGGAAGGAATGCCATCCAGAAGGACTTTGACAGGTGTGAGGAATGAACCCACGTGAATTTCATGAGGTTCAGCAAGGTGAAGTGTAAGGTTCCACACCTGGGTCAGGGCAATCCCAAGAACAAATACAGGCTGAGAATAGATTGAGAGCAGCCCTGAGGAAAAGGACTTGGGGCTCTTTGTGGATGAGCATCTCAACACGACCCAGCTTGCAGCCCGGGAGGACAACCACATCCTGGGCTGCATGAAAAGCAGTGTGGGCTGCAGGGCGAGCGAGGGGATCCTGTCCTTCTACTCTGCTTTGATAAGACCCCACCTGCAGTGCTGCATCCAGCTCTGGGTTCCCCAGCACAGGAAGGACATGGATCTGTTGGAGCGAGTCCAGAGGATGGGCATGAAGATGATCAGATATTTAAATTGAAAGGGGGTAGACTTGGATTGGTTTTAAGGAAGGAATTCTTCACAGTGAGGGTGGTGAGACTCTGCAACATGTTGCCCAGAGAGGTTGTGGATCCCCCACTCCTGGAAGTGTTCAGTGTCCATTTGGCTGGACCTCTGAGCAACCTGGCCTAGTGAAATGTGTCCCTGTCCATGGCAGGGGGTTGGACTAGATGATCTTTAAAGGTGTCCTCCATCCCAAACCATTCTATGTTTTTTCTAGAAAATTCAGTCTCACCCGTTTACTGGATGCTGTTATTTCGTACCTGTGCTGTCTTTCAAACACTTAAAGCCCACTGTCTGTCTGTGGGCTTTGCAGTGGTTTCTTCTGCAGGAGGTTTCTGAGATGTGCAGTCTGCAGGGAGTGAATGGTGTGGCTTTTGCTTTTCTCTCCGTGTCTCACAATCCAGCACACATGGACCGTGAGCTCAGCAAGCACCAGGGACCTCCAGGCAAGGGTAACACCATTTTAAAGTTTTTCTTTTTGCCCTTCACCGAGCATTATTCAACACGATTTCCACAGTCCTTTTGCTGTGCTGCTAGCCCAGCAGTCAGCTTCTCCTCCTCACTGAGCTCAGTGGGAGCTCATACAGAAGTTTATTAGTCAGAAAATTAGCCCTGGAAAGACAAAGAGCTGCTAGAGGGCTGGTACAACCCCAGTGTCTCACAGCAGTGTGGTCCCTGCCACAAGTCCACCTCAGTTTTTCCACCGTGTAGCCCCCCACCTTGCCGGATCTGTCTTCTACCTCGCTGAAAGTGGGATCTGTTTAAAGCATGGGCAGGCTCAGGTGCTGCTTCTAACCTGGCAGGAGTGAGGTCCTGCACGCACCTGCTCCTAATTGTGAGGATGCCTTAGGTAACCTCGAAAATAGAGGTTTACAAGTTCATTTCCAAAAGGGAAAACAACAAGCAGTGAGTCCCTCTGCATTACTTATTTTTAAATTTAGATTGTATACACTGTTTTTATTGGTGATTCATCTGCAATGAAAGTTTGGTTCATAGCGTCAGGGAAGTACAGCCTGTAGCAGGGGGAAAGAAGATGGAACTCCAGATGCCTTGGCATCTGGTGAGATGGATGTAGCATTTCAGGATTATCCTGGATATATAGCAATCAGATATTTTAATTAAAAAGATAATTACAGTCACTTTTTTTCCTTTTATATTGCATGGATTCACGCCAACAGGTGCTTTTATTATGAATCCGAGGGACAGAATATATCAAGAGCTTGGCTTTCAACTAATAAACCTACAATATTGGATTAATTCCACAGAAAATGATTCCCCTTGGAGCTGGGGCATACATCATGCTCTTTCCATTCAGTCAGCACACTTCATGATGTCTATCAGGTTTAGAAGGGACTGCACCTCGTGTGACCTGGAGGCCTCCCAGGAACTCCTCTCTCCAGTAACAAATCCCTCAAACATTCACCAAACACACATGAGGAGGCTCACAGCCCCCCTGCAAGAAGAAAACATTAATTTGAAATTTCTTTCCAGTCTCAGGCCACTGTTGCTTGGATCCAAATCTCATTCCAGACCAACATGGGAAATAACTCCATCACGTTCACCAAAGGAAGGATGTTGCAAAAGCCCCAGAGTAGTTTTTATTTAAAATGTTACTATCATAAAATTCCAGACTATGAAATTAAGACCTTGGATTCCCATTCAAACATTACCCATCCCCCTTTTTTTTTAAAATATATTGATACATAATCACAGAACATAAAACATGCTGCAATGATACAAATATATTTTTTGATACAGAAATTACAGTACATTGTAAACCATGAAAACAAATTGAGGCACTAGACTGAACATCAGTTCTGTTCTGCACTAGCTGTGAAGCTGAAAGGCTCGCCTTCGATGAACAAAAGAAAACTTGCTTGTTTGGTAAACGTAACCGTACGGGTCATATCAAACAATGTGCTTTGTTGTGAGACATCACCAGGGTTGCTGGTCCTTTCGGAACCACAACACACCTACACAACACGTATCACTGCCACAATATGAAAAATAATAATTTTATTGAATGTACAACTGAAAAAAAACCAAACCCCTCCAGTTATTAAATAAATAATTATTTCATACAGTGGTTAGTTTATATTACACTGCATTGGCCATTAGAACAAACGAAGTTTAATAAATAACGCACGGGAACGCCTCATTTACGCCTCCGTTCGTAGTTCTGTGCTATGCTCCCTTCGGAGGACCCTGCAAAAAAGGAAGCAGATTGAAGCACGAGGTACAGCCTTGTGTAAGCCCCAGCAAGCGTGAGGAGAGTCAGAGACCTGCAGCCAGCCGGGGTGCCACCAGACCCCAGTGGCACGTTGGGAACAGAGCCCAGTCGCACACACCCAGCCCTGAGCTGCTCTGATCTGGTTTTACCTCTCAGACTACACTGTCCTCCAGGAGGCTGAAGGCCTGAGCAGGGCTTTCTACCTCTCGTCTGCTGAGCTCCTTGAAGCACTATTAACTCAGAGCCCCTTTACATCCCAGTAATTCATCTAACTGATGGAATCTGAGCATTCGGGTCAATTTGTGGCAGAGGCTTTCTGCACAGACACATCCCCCTTCATTCCTGCACGGTCAGCCCTTTGAAACTCTCCCTGTCCACAAGCCCTGCACACAGGGATAATTTTACTCTATATGCTGCAGCAGGAGCCAAGCTCCTCATACGTCCTCAGACTACCACGGTGACTAGCTGCAGGCTAAATCAGTCATAACTAACATATTTTATCTTTAGTAGTGGTAGATCTCTCCTTCTCGCCCTTTTAAAACGAGAGCAAAACCCAGAGAGCCCCTTCCTGAGCAAGGCTGTCCCCAAGCCAGGGCCTGAGACATCAGCACCCCCTTGCCCTGCTTTGGCACCCTGCTTTGGCTGTAAGTCAGCCACCTGCTCACACCCAGAGGGACATCCTGAACTCCTGCACACTGCCAGGGGGCTCGGGGGCTTTTTGCAGAAGGAAGCCATGGCATGGGGTAAAGGTTGGGCCCAGTGAAATATCTTCCAAAAGGGAGAAGTGAGGGTAGTCCTAACACTCATTATTCCTGATCTTGCTTTGATTACACAGTCCTTAGGACCTATCTTCTCCTCTAGTGGAGCAGAAGCAACTTCTTATGATTTCCCCCTCAAGGAATCAGGCAGAAAAGCTGTGAATTCTAGTTTTACCTGTCAGACAGGTATTGCACAGCCCAACAGAGTAAAACATCATTATTCCCTTTTGTTAGAAACACCACATAACAGTATCCTGACTACACCAGCAATTTTGAAATTAGGGCAATGAAGTCTTTGCATTTTTAAAAACATTTTCTGTATTTTACATTCTCATATTAATGTAAATGTAATCCCAGTGGAAACCAAACCCAATTTATTACTTACAGGCTATTTACTTCTGTGATAGCAGATATATTTACAGGTATTATGCATTTAATAGCTATTGCCACCACAGAAAATGGCACAAAATTATTCATGATATGTAGCAATTTGCAAAATAATGCAGAGAGCAATATTACTAGTCTTGAAGTGGGTTTAATTGAAAATAAAAGTTACTGACAACCATAATTGCAGAACACAGATCACAGCATGTATCCACATAATATAAAGGTGTCAGCTAGTAATTTAACTTTTATCATCCATTTAACAAAACAGTGAGAACTATTTCGGAGATGTGAAATACATATTAGGTTTTTTATTTTTTAAATTCCCATCCTGGAGAATCAACTGATACTTTATGGTTCACAGTGAGGGATTTCCTCAGTACAGCTCTACCTTCCCTGTGCTATAGAGCTATGGGGAGTCTCCAGTTTCCCAGAGGAAAATGAGTTTCCCCATTTCCTGCGCATGAGGGGAAAGGAGAATTCTGCCCTGTATGGATGCTATGGGAAAATAAATTCACGGTCTCCACTCAAGAGTATAAAATACTTCAGGTGAAGTGAAAAGCTGGAAGAGGTTGTGAATGTTTAACAGCCTGATCTGCAGAATGAGCTGGTGCTAATGGCAAAGTTCTGTTCTTTCACCTTCTACTCCAAGCGTTAGGAATAATGATCTCCAGAGAAGATATCCCTTTACCCGATGAGAGCTGGATTTAGACCACAAGTTTAAATGACCCTTGCAATTTCGGCCTCCGAATTTTTCCTGACGCGTCAGTAAAATTTAGGGGGGTTTTCTTTTATTAGCACTTTGGGGACTAGCAGAACATACAAGGACAGGGCAGTAACGAAAGTGCTCTGGGGAATTCTACCTGAGCTCACCTGCAGCTCAGACCAGCCTGGTCACTTCAAGCATTGGAGCAAAGGGAACTCTGACATATCTTGGGTAACAAAGAAAACCCTGATTCTTTTTCAGAGAACTCTGGATCTGCACTACATAAAGACTGCTTCTTCCGTCCGCTGGGAGAGAAAAAAGAGGCAACGGAATGAAGAGGCTGGATATCACCAAGTACCAGATTTAGTCAAATACATACCAGAATTTAAAGATCTTTTGCCCATAAGTCCAACAAAGGAGTCTGTTTTATGCCCTGAAAAAATATATTTAGGGGTGTTTTAATACATTTTAACTAGGCAGGCTTGTAAAACAACAGGTTCTTGCAAGGAAAGAAGACAGGCTCCAAAACTGTTTATCTCACAGACCAGTTGTTCACATCACTCTCAGACAACAGAGAACAAACATCAGTCTGACTAATCAGGCTAAACAGGATAGACCAAGGCACAGGCCAGTTAGTGGACATCTTCTCATTAGCTTAGACAGACCTTTGGTTCTGGGGTTTTATTTAAGAATAACGGAAAAACAATGGCCACTAACAGATTCTTATTTCTTTCCCCATACAATTCCTATTGATCAAATGCACAAGAAGGCAGTGTCTTGGTATAGCCTGCATCCGTGTGATGCACCTCTTCTACCTGTTGTTGTTTTATTTCTGCAACGTGGAAGGAAACCCTCCCTCGCAGGTCAGGTGGAGCCCTTACTGGAGAAGCCAGTGGGACTCTGTGTCTGGACACGTCTGAGCTAGACAGTCTGGCTCTATTTTTGGAATACTTATAAGTGCAGGTATTACCTGCCTGTCCCAGTAGTACTCCTCAAGACACTGGATGTGTAGAGGATAAATTACTCCAAGTTTAGGCCTACAGTACCTATCAGGTCATAGTAGTAGTGATTGGTTCATTTTCATTCCTTATCTGAAACTTTCTTCTTTATCTAAACCAGCTTTTGAGACAAACTTAGAAGTTTCTCTTTGGAAAGAATTTTGCTTGGCAAATTCATACACAAAGCAAGATCCTCAGACCTCGCATGTGTTAGTGCGAGCAGAAGCAGTTTCAGAAAACTATAATTTTTTACTTTAGTCAGCAGGTGACTTGGCATGAGCTTTGTATCAGGCTCTTTATTTGGTTTTCCAACACATAACCCTAGAGAAAGCATCTTGTGGATAATAGAACGTTGTGGGCAGAGGAGGTTTCACAGAACGTAGGATCATTTTTACGTAACAAAAATCTTCCCGTTTCTCTTTACACATCACGAGATAATTTCAGAAACTAAAACTGCCACTGTGCAGAGCAAGGTAACCCCACAGTGCTGATGCCGTCTCCTTCTTGGTGCTACACAGAAGCAGAGCAAGGCACACTTATTTGTGGGGCAAGAAACTGCTCTTCCTATGGCAGCACAACATCAAGCAGCCCCTCCTGTGAGCAGGGGCCTGATTCCCAGCCAGGCGATGCGGAGAGCACAGACACAGCATCTCGCATGTGAGGGCATGGGCGCTCCCATGACAGCATTCCTGGGGACCTGGGAATTCATTATACTGATTTTCCAGATTTTGCCATCCTAATTGCTCCTCTCAGAGTCTGGCAGTAAGCCTGCCTTGCCAATGAGAAAGGCTTACAAAATCCCCCCCTTGGGAAATAAGAGGGAGCTGCAACATCCGCACATTAATATGGATTGAAATCTCAAAGCTTGCAGCAGCTCGGATGAGATACAGGCTCACAGTGGCACTGAAGGGGAGGTTTCGATTCTTTAACAGATCATTTCTCCACCAGCGGTGCTGCCAGTCCCTAGCTGAAACCAGTCACCTTCTAAACAAGCCAGCCAAATACACTAGTCTCTATCTGAATATCTTCTAAGGATTACTTAAAATATTTGTATTTTTTAAACTTACTTTTGTGAGAGATCTGGCCATATCCTGATTGGAAGAGGAAAGGAAAGAGAAAAAAGAGAAAAAGAGTTGTTAAAAAAGGATTGGCATATACATATGATGCAACTGCAGTGCTTTGAAAAATCAAACAAAAAACCGAACCTAGGCACATTCCTCTTAAGGGAAATTAAGGTGATAGTTTACAACTGCACTTTTCTTTGAAGAAGCTACAAAGACTTGTTTCATCTTAGCCCACACAATGTAGATTAGTTTAGCTCCAATTTTTCAGATCAATTCTTGGTTCAGCAAACATGTAGAAAACGTGACAATAATTGTACACTCAACCGATTTCCACACTTGGGTGATTCAGTGTGATATATGCTGACCTACGAGTTATCATGCTATTCCTCACTAGGATTTACCTGCTGTAACTGGTGCACACTTAAGAGTTCAAAGCCCTCTCTTTTCCAACCGGTGAGTTTATCTCATATAAAACTTCAAAGAAACAACCAAACAAAAAGGCCTAACCCCAAACTACCCTCATGGCAGCTTATGTAAAAGATGTAACACATTAAACCCGAGCGATAACCGTGTAAAGTTTGGGCAGGCACTGGGAGAAGAGGCGTGCGGAGAGGCGTGAGCAGCAGCCGGCCCCCCGCCCCGCTCACC
>VZTA01009849.1:183727-200634 GCA_013398855.1 Mohoua ochrocephala
CTCACACACGGCCGCCCCGGGCACACCGGGGCACACCCTCCCTCTCACGGAGAGCCCCGAGCCACACCGGCACCCCCGCCCCGAGTGCTACAGAGCCCTCTGGATGTGCGCACCCCCCGCACTTACTCGACTGGCACACAGCTCAGTGGGCACCCCAGCGCACAGACACACAGACACGGGCAGCCAGCGGCACCTCTCCGCACGCAGAAGTGCGGGGGAAGGCATAAACACACCCTCACACGTCTATGTACACCTAGGTACTCACACCTTCCAGGTATTCACACGCAGCCAGATGCGTCCCCCTCGCACACACACCCAGGTACGCAGGCACCCACTTACAAACTCCTGCAAAGAGCTACACACCCTTAAATGCTCACACCCACGCAGGGACATAGCCGTCCACACACACAAACGCAGAGACACACGTCCAGAGGTGCGCGCTCATCCCTTGGCACGTAAGGACAGGCACAAAAACATGCTGGCACATCCAGGGACACGCACGTGCGGACACACAAGCACGTATAGGCACCCCCCCACAGAGGCACACACGCACGGACCGGGATAAAGAAGTACACACACGCACCCCCCCTCGCACCCACAGGGCAAGCGCACCCCTCGCACACAGGCGCGGCCGGTCGGGCTCCCGCAGCGCACGCACCGTCTGCAGCGAGGAAGGCGGGCGCCGCTCGCCAAGCGCATTAGCCGGCCGCAGGGGCGCTCCCCACTTTATATACCTGGAGACGGGGAGGGCCGAGGCAGCCTCATTTGCCTAAATGCAATTACCCCCGGTTTTATTGTCCCAGCCCCGTGACAGCCCCCGCCCCGGCGAGCAGCCCCCGCCCCCNTCCCGCCGCGGCTCCGCGCCCTCGGGGCCGCCCGGCACCATGCGCGGCGAAGGCGAGTCCCAGGTGCGGGTGCGGACGCGGGGTGAGGGTGTTGGATGCGGGATGCGGGATGAGGGTGCAGATGTAAGGGCGCAAATACCGCTTTTCGCTTCTGCCACCCCGCCCCGCTCCCCCTGGGCACGGAGGGCTGCTCTCCGCTGCGAGCGACACCGCCGGGAGGGAGAGCAGCGGGCAGGGGCCGGGGTCCAGGGGGAAGTGGGGAGCGAGCCCCGGCGGCCCGACCCGGGGCACCTCCCGTGCCCGGGCCAGTTCCTCCCCCGGGTCTGTCTCCCCCGTGCCGCTGCTCAGGTAGCCCCAGCCCGCAGGGGCCAAAAGTGAGACACGCACGAAGCTGAGGAGGGCCTGACCGGGTGGGTGCCGTGTTTGGGGCACCCCAGGTCTGGTGGGTGTGTGTCTGCAGAGGGTCTGCCGCCACCGGGCAACAGGCTGGCACTGCTGGGCTCGTTGCTGTAACAGGCGAACGTCTGTGCTGAAAAGAGTACTGAGCCAGTCTCTCCAGCAGCACATCCCTGCCTGCATCCTTTCCCTACAACAGCTTTGTGCTGCTGCTGGCATTCGGCTCAGATAATTGTTCAGCTCATTAAATGTTTCACGGTTGCCCCATCTTATTTCTCCAAGGTCAACTGTGCGTGAGGCTTCTCAGTTAACCTTGGTGGTCCCTCAGCCCCCGCTTTATAAGCCTAAATCAGGCAGTCTGGACAGAGTTTAAGTGGGAGTTCACAACGTTTCTTTTGATAAGGAACAGAACGCTCAGGAGCTCCTTGGTACCACCACTCTGCCTGCTCCAGGATGCTACCATTAAGGTTACAGTGGTAAACTTCCTTTCTAAGGACTGTTAATTGGCACAGAATTGTGGATGCAAGGGAGACTCAGAACCTTCTCTAAATAGAGGCATGATTAATACCAGGCCTCTCTGTTAACCAGAAATGCTCCTCAGAACCCCAAAGCATTCCCCAGAACACAATCAGGCATGAGACTTCCAGGTTCTGAGGGTGTCTACACTTTGTCTATACGACTGCACTTAAATAAGAAAGATTATGTCCCCATGAGCTGAGGGTCCCTCTGGTCAACATGGGCTGCTTGAGAGTGTGGTTGAGGAAAAGAGTGGTTCGGAGAAGCCCAGCAAGGGGCTTCATGCAGCCCAAGCACCTGCAGTGGGCACCTCTGTTGAAACCTCAAGCGTGGGTGGTGAGAGTGCTCCTCATTCTGACGATCAACAAGCTGGCAGAAACGACAGTGTTTATCAACTCTGGAAACCCAAACCATCAGATATTTATGCTGCAGCTTTGTAGCATTCCCTTTGACGTGTGAGCTTTGAAGTTTCTTGAAGAAAAATTGTTTTCTTGTGGTTTTGTTGTTTCTGTTTAATACAGTGAGGGCAGAGCACCAGTCAGATCTATCAAACCAGGCTTGCAAATATTTCTGAAGCTCGTGTCTCTCAGAAATCCTGAGAACTGCCAACTTCCCATGAAGTCAATTTCTATCACCTGGGAGTCCACGGAAAGCACAAGTTTGAACTGGAAAATCCTTTCTGTTCTGATTCTTTAATTCAACATTTTACCAAAATGGATGTAACCATAACTTGATATATGAAATTACAGGGATTTTTTTTTTGAAAGAGCAAGAGAAGAAAAATTAAAAAGGCATCCTTTCTAGTCTTCAGAGACTTTAATGAATTCAAGTACTTCATCTCAGACTTATCTAATAGTTTGGGTGGAAATGAAAAACTGATTAATATATCAAGCTCACTTTTCTCTTTCTCAATTTTAAAATAAATTGGCTGTTTAATCTTTTCTTGACCTACAATAGCCAGACATTGCACTATGAACTTCTCAGAAAGTGAGCAGAATTCATGCCTAGTGAGCAAAGCTGATTCCTAGGACGATTTTCTGAGTTCGTTTTTTTCATGTGAAAAGGAGGTAGAAGGCTCAAAAAAGGAAGCAAGCTGAAGCTCCTGCCTTTGTGCTGCCCAGTCCCCGTCCTAGGGATGCACGAGAGCATGGCAGAGTGCCCTTTGTGCACAAACAAAACCCCCTGTTTCACCAAAACTACCTCTGCCTCAGACATATGATATTAACAGCTTTGTATCTGTGAGTAACCTCGTGAGTAAATATGTGAGCTCAAAGGCAGCTACGAGGTGTCTGTGGTGGATATTCCTTTTCTATCCACGCTCAGGGCACAGACCCCACCCCTCTGTTACAGTTAGACCATGTGATTTCTGACAACCAGCGCAAAGATTTTTGGTCATGGATCAAGAGATCATTAGAGCCAAATGACCCAAATAAGGGTTGGCATTTCCTGTGGAAGTGACAGAGAAAGCTGCCTGCAGAGTCCTTATCCAGACACTTCCTTAATAAAGCTTAGGACTGGACTAAAGGCACTTGTTGTGGCTTGAATCTCAACACTAATGGAAAACTATTTGGGAAGCAATTGCCTGTGAAACACACCTCAGAGAATTGGTTTTTCAGTAGGCTTAATGTGATACCTCCTGTGTGATGATTCTTGTGAAATGTTTATTTGAATTTTACGATGATGTGTTGTTTTCCAGTAAAAAGTCTGATAGTTAAATGGTAAGTTACATTGGCTGCTGTATTGTTATCTGGTGATTCTTATACCATTAACAAACAGCTAATGTGTGACGGCTATATAGCAGATTTTGTGCAGAATACGACTTTGAATTTTTTGAGTATGCACAATTTCAGAGCACTTGACGTGAAATGAATGCATCTGTCATTGTTCTTCATTGGTCTTGTGCTTTACAGTTGCATGCTGTATATTTAAACCTAGAGCCTAATTCTCGTGTACACTGAGATCTCTTTTCATCACTTTACCAGGGACATTCAAATAACAGAGACAGCCCCAGAAGAGTTATTTTATGTAACTTCAGAAATTAGGGATGAGATGCCGTCTACCTGAGCACAGTGATGCTGTCTGTACGTGTACCAGACCTCAGCTCTGATTTCGATCGTGACAAGAAGACTGGAAATGTTCTTACCCAAAGATATAACTTGGTAAACATTGGAAAGAGAGACTGTGATTGATGGCCTCCTAAATTTTTCATAGGTACGTGTCTCCGGGGTAAACAGAATGATTTCGATCGCAGATGAGGGCTCTTCGTAACGCAGTGATTTATTTTGCCACTGTAAGATTATTTATTGGCAACGCATCCAAGTGGCATTGGAAAAATTAACAGAACTCACCATAGCATCCTATTTTCTAATTAACTGTGGACAGATTATTGAATTAATCTTTCACCTTTCTTGTATTTGAAATCTTACATTGCAAATCTGTCATCTTCAAGTTTTCCCTTAATGAAGGTTTACATTTTCAGAGCATATGCTCGTACATAAAAATGCATATGAGGCATATGTGGTAATTATGCATCTCTCTCTCTCTCTCTTCCCCCATCTCCATCTATAAAGAATGAGTTTTTATTCTTCTGCCTGTGAAATAAAACATTCTAGGTTCAATTATATTGTGCTCACAGGCAGGCGAGGAGGGGAGCTGTGCGATCTGCATGTCACAGGAATGCCCTGTCCTGGGCAGGCACAGGCAGAAGCAAGGCTGATCTCACAGTTACTGAATCATCTGGAAAGAGCTGAAAATGCAGTGTTGGTCTTTAATTCCCACTTTGAAAAGTTAAAGGGTTTCCCCACTCTTCTGGTCCCTGTCATCTTTTACACTCCCATCGCTGCTCTGCATCCCACCAATCCACTAGTATCACATCTTCCCCAGAGTGAGTTGGACATGAAGTTGGGATGTGGCGCCAAATGGAAATACATGTCAGGGTATTAAAATGCTGAATGTAAACATACAATATAAATGTTGCAGAGAAGGTTATCCCTCCCAGCCTAAGGTCTCTAGAGGCAATCATCTGCAAGGGAGGTAATTGCAGTCTTGTCGAGCTTCTCGGGCTCAAGAGAGAGCATGTCCTCAGAGGTGAAAAAGCACTTACTTTCATCTGTTTGTAGATCTCTGAGAAACAAAGCTGTGCAAAGCCACGTCTACATCTGCAGGAGCTGTGGGGGAATTGGTGAGGAGGAATTTCTGGATGTGTATCATTTCAAAACAGCTGTGAGAAGAACCGGACTTGCTACTTGGAGAAGCCTTGCCATCACTCTCCAAATGGTTTTCATAAGAAAAATGGGAGAGACAATATTTGCTAATTTTGTTCAAAGAAGCCAACAGGGAATGACATTCAAACAGCACATTTCAATAGCAAATACAGGACAGTGTTCCTCTCACACTGTTGCTTTTAACCATGAAACCAGGGGTTTTTTTTCATGTTTGACATCACCAACAAGATGGTGAGGGACAGCCACGAAATACGGTACAAAATATTTCCAAAGCTGAGGCAGAGTGTGAGCATCACTGGTCTGAGCTTGACCAGGGAAAACCTGCAATCTGAACTCTCCCCACAGTGCAAAGGGCTCGGAGCAGCCAAGGAGCAGATGCTTCAGATTAATTAAGTTTGTCACTCTTGGAAGAAAACTGCTGACATCGCTTTGAGGTAGAGCAGAGACCCTGTTTTGTCTCCTGAATACTTACTAGCTTACAAATATATTTATAAATCAGTTGATTCGATTCAAACCAAACCTTCTGAGTCTGGATCTCACGCTCTAAGGCTTTTTGTTTCAGTTGTCCAAGCTTATTTGCCAACTACCTCACAGTGACCTGTGAGAGCAAGGGAGGGTTTAGACTTACTTCATCAACAGGTGAAAGCAGAACCCTGTTTTATAGTCTAGCCTCAGCGCACCTCCTGTAAAGGTTTTCTGTAGGAAAGACAATCTTTTCTCAGAGAATGACCTTGGCCTTAGCAAATGTTGCAGATGGATCATCAAAGCCAGGTCCTTGGCCTGTTTTCAACACTCGAGTATCTTCTCCTGCCACCGGAACCTGCCCTCATCGCACTGGCCTCTGGTGGCTCCTGCTGCAGGCAGCAGCGGTGGAGGGCAGTGGTCAGGCTGGAGCGACAGCCCAGGAGGTGGAAGAGCCCCAGCCTCACACCGTGGGAATACACAGCAGCACTGCTTGGTTATCTGGGAAAGCCGTGGACGCATCACTCTCCCACCCATTCTATCTTGATCCCTCTGCAACCACAGCCCTCCGTGGCTGGGCATGGGCCTGGGTAGCCTTGCCTCCCACCCCCACTTCCAGACCTTCTCCCACAGGGATGATGAGGTGTATTTCACACTGGCTCCTTCTGCCAGCTCCCCACAGCCTCCCAGTGCTCGTTGCAACGGCAGAAAAGGAATAGCTGCTCATGGCTGCTGTGATTTCTGATTAATTGAAACACTTTCTTAACTTGAGATCAAACACTGATGAATCATCCTCTTTTCTACGCAGTTTTAGAAACTGGATAATTTATATGACTCTATCTTCATTGAATATTAATAGTTTTCTCAGTAACTCGGTGCATTTGAAAAACAGGTTCAGAAATCAGCAGGATAAAAGGGCACGGTTTTGGCAAAATTTAAATTAATTCTAATATTACTACAACTACCAGGTTTTTAGTGGTTATGTAAAACAACTTTTACAACTCCATAACAGTATCTTCATTATTTACACTTGCTGCCCCTCAGTGTATCTCTCTTCTTCCTCACGTATCTTCAACAGAAGTTCACAACCTCTCCAGAAGTCTTTGAAGTCTTCAAAAATCTCGCTTGCAATTTTCTACTTTGTGTTTACTTCACAATTTTTAGGGGACTTCATTCTAAGTCCTTAATATGAAACCCTGTGCAACAACTTGTAAAAGCACATTGGCATTTTTGGAACAAACACCCAGAAATTTTGTCTCGGATGTAGCATTGTGCATGGTGAGATAAAAGTGAAGTAAAGAAAAAGAAATTCCTTGAGGATGAAATCAGTGGGAGAGGTAAGGAGTTCAGATGCTCCAATAAAACAGAAAAAAAAAAAAAAGGTAGAGAAAGGGAGAAAATAACATGGACAATTTTGCTGCTTTGATACCCACTTGAAATAAAATATCTTTCTATGGCCTGGCTGTCTTGTCTTCCAATTTGAGTCTTATGATATACCCATATTTTTAAAAACTGTCAAGTTCTAAACTCATGCCTGTGACAAGTTCATTTTTAGGTAGGTCACTTCCTGACAAATCCTTCAGCTGGAAAGATAACAAAAAGTGTGAAATGAATTTATAGGGATCATTTATTACAGAGAAGTTTAACAGAAGTAGCTGCCAAACCAAAGAAGGGCTATTCGTACTGGAATTCAAATGTGTGTCCTGAGGAGGAAGGTGACGGAATTGCTGGTGGATGCTATGGAAACTCGAGACTTTTTCATCAGATCGCGTGTGAAGCTTTTTCGCCTGTTTGTCGCTGTCAGCCTTTCGCACTCACCCCACGCTGACTTCTGAGCAATTTTCAAACCTTGTCACGCCTGACGCAACCGCTTTAACAAGGTCTGAGCCCCGCCACTGTCGGCGGGTAAGAGGGAGGGACAGCTCCTCACGGCAAGTCTTGGGGGGCCTCCTCCACGCCCAAGGAAATTGAAGAAGCTTTCTCTCACCCCACAGCCCCCACCACTCGATGCAAAGTCCTTGATATGATGGGATTCATGCTTAGATAATTCGTATCTGTTTCTTCTAGTATTCCTTTTGATGTGCACGATGAAAGGCTTGAGGGCTCTTGGTGAAGGGCCGGGGGACAGAGCAGGAGCGTCACAAAACCTTGGGTTAGTCTAAGGAAAGAGGGCTCCCTGTTGAGTGCTTGGGCCCTGCCTGCTGTGCCCTGTGGTGCCCTGCAAGTCAGAGGTGTGTGAGAGCCCTCTTCCTCTCCCCCCTTTTCATTCTTTCACATCTCACCCGCTATCGTGACTTTGCTCCCAGGTTCTTCCTCTTGTTTGTGCAGACCAGTGAATGGCGTGTCAACCTGGAAGCACCCATGCCTTTGGGAGAGTCCTCGCTTCTACTGGGCTTGCAGTCATCTGAAATGAGATTACTGGTCTGCCTGAGACACTTGTTAATTTCTGTCCAATTAACAATTCAGACAGTCTTAAAAAAACTAATTCTTTGTAAGTTTCAGATATAAAACAAGAAGTAGTCAAATTAAGAAGGTGAGAAAATCAAGTCTTTTAGGAATGCCTACAAGAAAACATCACTGGGTCATTACTTGACTAGAAACAAAACCTTCCATCCCTTCAAGGAGTCATGCAGCAGACTGTGTCATTCCCAAATCTAAAGCCTGCTTCTGCATACCACCCAGCCCTGCTCAAAAAAGGGCTGAATTCCTGAGCTCTGCTGAATTTCTCATCTTTCTGGTCACTTGCCGCCATAAAAGGTGGGTCTCATCTAGGTTCATACCATTCTCCATTAAGGCAAAGCTGTCCTATTCTAATTAATCAAGAGATGCATTGTTGCAATGAGCTGGGAGTGGGGAGGTGAAAAAAGGATAAAAGACCATGGTTTGGTCCAAGAACGCCCCCTCTAGGTTTGTTGGAGGAAGCCTCGCCCATCCACTCTTATGCATATTCATGTACCCCTGCAAGCTGTAACCAAACCCCCATTCCTGCCCCTCTGTCCCCATCGGTTGGTTTGTAACACCCGCTCTTCTCTCCCTCTCTCCCTATTGGCTGTTCTGTAATACCCCACGCCTTCAGGACTCCCTCATAACCCCCAGCCAAACGGAAGTTCCCCCTCTCGGTTCCTGGGTCACCATGTGGGCTCTTTCTCTCCCTGGGGGGTCCACATAATAAAATCTATGGTCGACCAGTCCGAGAGCCACCTCTCTACCTCTGGGGCACCTGAGCCATCATGCGCAGGGAGGTGCTTGGCCATCACAGCCATGGGTGAGGAACAGCTGGATAACAGAGGTCTGGCCTCACCCGGGACTCCTCAGAGAAGGGGTCCTGCGGAACACACAGCAGCTGTCCCACCCAGCACCAGAACCTGCACAAGGCGTGTTTTAAACAATGCATGAGGACTAATCTCAGAGTGGCCACTAAGGCCTGTGCTCTGTCTCCGTCCCGTTGCCCTCACAGATGCATTGTACTGTGTGTACACAAATAGTTTTGGTAGTTTGTATTGATTATAAAATTGTACCCTGAACAGTTTCCTAGACAGTTGATTTACCCAGGAAGTCCAGAATAATTAATCCAGACAGAAACGATGAGCAAATTTGCAGCTGTACTGGCTCCCACACTACCTGGCAACTTGCAAGTTCACTTGGCTCTCCGTATCCGCAGCTGCACGCAGAACTGGGGGCATTGGCTGGGCTGCGCACAGGCAACGCTGCCTGTCTGCGGCCAGGAACGTGAAGGAGGAATGGCTCTTTAGTAAAATGTGCTTCAGCTGGCACAGTGTTTGTCCAAATGATGGAAGCATATCATGTGCCTTGCACATGTTCCAAATTGTGGAAGAGAAGTCTTCCTGTATTTTCATATGCAATTAAAAATAATAATATTATTAATAATAACAGCAATAATAATAAAATAAATAATAATAGTAATGAAGTAGGTAGCAGTAGTGGTAGTAGTAGTAGTAAAGAGGATTTAGATACATAAAAGCATAAGGACTGCAGTGTTTGAGTTTCAGCTGCTTATTAGAATACGTCAAGGAATGAAATTCAGGTTCCCACTTCTCCTGACCAACACCAGGAGCAAGCAGATGCTTGAAAAGAGAGTGCAAACAGCCAGTGCACAGTCGGACCACCTGGGGTTAGTCAGTAGAAAGTGTGGAACTCTCCTATCCTGCCCATCCTCAAGTTAATAATCTCATTAGCTGTTTGCTCTTTCCTGAAAGTAAAGAACTGAACCACTCTGCCAAAGAGCTCAAGGGAACTGCTGTGGTCTTTTAAAATGATGGGAAGGATGCTACTCATTTTAACTGATTTGAGAAGTGGATTACATATGGATCTACCATAACTGGTGTACACTCCCTGAGCAATGCATAAAAGGCAATGCACATTGCTCAGAGATTTATTCTTGGCTTTAGAAAAGAAGGATCGAGGTATAGGCCTTGACCTTCGCATGAAGCTCTGGTTAATGAAAACAGACTGAAAGGTGATCCTGTGCTTAGCAGTGCTGATAGATGCACTTCTGCTTCCATTGCAGCAGGGAAAATACTTTGCAGATAATATTAGAGTGATGTAAGATTAATGCCAGAATAAAGATGTCTCCTCTAAGGCAGCATGTTGAATAAACATGGTCCAAGTGAAAGCTAGAGTGGTGGACATTTTCTTCCCCATCTCAGAAAGAAGATAGCTTGTGCTTATAAAATATTCACATCTTTCCTGAGTAGCTTATCCCAAGTTTTGTGCAGCAAATAATGAGAAACATGTTAAATATGTTTGGACACATCAAAGTTAAAAGTATTACTCATAGATCTGAGGTCTATTACCTCAGGACAAATTATATATTCTGTTTTTCACATGTTCTCCGGTATTTCATTAAACATTAGTGGTTTTCTACACTTTTTATACTTTTCCCTTGATATTTCCCTTCAGAAAAATGGAGGATGACAGCATTTGCTTTCTGAATCAAACTCTGGATTTTTATACTAACTTTTGAAAGTAAAGGTTTGTCTCTGGCAGATAGGTTTGATTACAATTCTTGTATTAACTGCAATTCTTTTATTAACATACAGCCAAAGTCTACACACATGGTCAAGTGTACAATGTGGAAAACAAACATCAGGTGAGAAGAAGCCTTTTCTCTTAAAAACATCAATAAACACATTTGCTAAGGGCTAAACTAATTTCGCCATCATTATTACTTCTACATTAAAGGCACTTTATCTCTTTTGCATCTTTTTAGACCATAAATTATTTAGGTGTGACTTTTCGCAGAAGTAAAGCAGAGATTAGGAGAGCGCATGCATAAACATCACTTTAATCTCCTTAATGTCAAAACATGCATAGATTTATCTGGTGCCTTCTCTGCAACGGAGATGAGTCTGTGTAGCTGTGCATCATGAACAGAGGCTCTGACACTACAAGCAATTCCAGGTCTTCTGTGCTCCAAGGGTCCTCACAAATGCCGCAGTTCCCACATGCTCCCAAGACCTTTGGAAGAAGATGTGAGCTCTGTGCCTGAGGAACAGAAGGTGGCAAACACAACTGAAGCATGAAGGCCCTCATGAAGCAGCCCCGTGCAGCCCTGTGTACAGACAGTGTCTTGTGTGTCCTAAGAGAAGACTCTTGAAGAAGGTTTGTTGGTTTCTTGAGGGAGGAAGACGCTGGTAAGGGGTCATCAAAATGTCAAAAATCACCTCTAAGTGAAACTCCTTCTTCAAGTTAACCTTAGTCGTGGGGCCAGTCCTGAGGACCAGTACTTGCGCTAGACTGGTCTCAGTATGGGAGAAGGGATCCCACCCTTTGGGAATCTGAAAGTGTGGGAAAAGAGGGAGAAACAAGTAGAGCAAGACAGATTAAAAGCTAAATACAGAATTGCACCCCAGGCTTGCATGCAGGAGGTGATACTTGCTTGGAGGAAACAGAAGAGTTTGGGATTTGGAGAATGTTTTGAGAGGTGCTTCAACTTACACTGACTCCACAATCAGAAAGTGCAGCGTCCCAGCCGGCCTGTTGGATGGAGTCTTTGCTGTGGAAGATGATCCCCTTCCACGTAGTGATGTACAAATAACTGATTGAGAAGCACAGGAGTGTGTGCTCTCAGTCTATCCACGACTAAGAAGTGCGGAGCAGGCTTGCTGTCCCTGACACAACTTTGAATTTGTCCTGGAATTGAGGAGGGATGGACTGGATGACATCTAGAGATACGTTTCAACCTAAGTTCTTCTCTGGTGGAGAGGGTGATGATCGGCACAGCGACAGGGTGGAGCTGGTTTGGGAATCATGTCTGTAAATCCCTTTTTGCTTGCTATTCACCTGCAACCATTGTCCCACATGTCCCAGTTGGCATGGTGACTGCTGAGTGAACAATGTGCTGGTTTTGACCTGGATGCCTTCCTGTCACCAGTGCAATGGTCTATACAGAAGGGTCTGTTGTTGTTTGATGCTGGGGTTTCTGAGGCGGTAAGGATCTGCTGCTTGATTTCGGCTCAACACTTCACTACATCAACAGAGCAGCAGTCAAAAAAAAAAAAGAAAAAGGCAGCTCCTTTTAAATTAAGCTGTTTTCGTTTGGGATAAACAGGAAGATGATGCATGAACAGTGAGCCTGAAGAGAGCTTAAGGAAGATAATGCTGTACTTCCTGAGCCAAGGGAGAGATGGTGGGCAGTGAGTGTTTTTGCACTTTGGGTTCATGACTTCGGCCTCATAGATGTGCCACTAGAGATCAGGGCTGCTGTGGTATATGTCCTTAGGAGAAAGGAGCCATTGCTTGTCCAGGGCTCTGAGTACAGTCAAGAGAGGGAAGTGGTTATGGGGACTATTTCTACTCACAAGGGGAAAACAGATTATTTGAGTCATTCATCACTGTCTATTATAAAGTAATTCCGCTGAAGCTGTAGATGGTCTGAATATAACATAATGTAGCAGTAGGGTAATATAAAAATAACAGATTCAAGATTTTTTTTTTTCTTCCTTTCCAAAAAGGAGCTATTATATTTATAATTGCATAGAGCAAAAGTACTTTTCTGGTTTCTTCAAGATTCATGATACAAATTTCCTGCTCCGTTCTCATGCTTTTCTGACTGGCTGTATTTCACAGCTGAGCATTTGGAAATGTTTTTGCTTAAGAAACACTCCAGGGTGGGATTTGTCCTATGACAGTAGGGATGAGCTGCCTTTCCACAGGAGCCCTGAGTTTGAGCCTTGAGTCACCTTGTGATGCACACTGTGATGTGCCACAGGACTGCCACCAGTTATCCACAACAGGCACCTATTTGCATCTTCTGTGATTCCTCTCTCACGTCCTGGTGATGAGCACTAAAGTTTTGCTGTGAGCCAGAGTCGGTATTTGGCTGAGTTATGTTCCTGAGCACAGGAACCTGTCTGCATCCCGAACCCAGTAACACAGACATTGCCCAGGTGATGGTATTTTACCATAACTAAATATTGTATGGATACAGTTGGACAGCTTTACTCCCATCTCAAGGGTGCTTCACGCATCCTAGAGATCTTGAACAAGATCATGTTACCTATGGCATTCAAAATAAGAGAATGACAAAATCCCATTTTCACTGAATGCTCCAATGCCTGGCCAATTTGCCCTTAGGGATGCATAATAGAATTTTCAGGTTTCTAGAAGGAGAAGCAAGCCCAGAATTATATTTAAACCAGAGTAAATAGGAATAATGAGGATTTGATCCTGATAGTTAGTACTGAAGTGTTTATCCTTCATATATTCCACTTCGTTTGGGTAGAAAGTAGCATTTTCCAGTGCACTCATATATTACATCATTCTGTCAGAAACCCCGGGTTTGATCTAGAAGACTGTGTCATGTAAAACAAACTTACCAGTGACACTCTCACTAGAGATGGTTTTATACGTTACTCTGTCAAGTGCTGGCAAAATCATCTTCCTGATAGTTCATGCAAGTAGGATCCGGTGGATGTTTTCACTGGAAGGGTTTTATTTTGATAGAGTATGTAAAAATGGAGGAAAAGAAGGCAAACTCATGAAATCATAAGCAACTTGCCGTGTTAAGGTAAGCTGCACAGTTTACTGTGCTGTGGTGGGACGTTATAAAATGATACGGTAGAAGCACAAAATACGTTCAAGGATTTTTTCACTCAGACAATCTGTCTTGGTGAAGAAAGTTAACTGATCTTCAAAGCTGCATTTGCTCTTCCTAAAACATGTTGCAGTTTCTTCCTCTCAGTGACGAGCTGTGCGCAGTGTCTAAGCTGTCAATGCCATCAGTGTGTCTCAACTGACTGCAATCACTGTTCAACGTTTTAGAGCAAAGAAGGGAAAACATCACTCTCAAATAAATTTTTCAAGACCATATATCACAGTCAAGATCAGGAGCTGCTCAAGGAGAAATTATGCCATGAGAAGAGAAATGGACGAGAAGCACGACAAGACAAATTAA
Source organism: Mohoua ochrocephala (assembly GCA_013398855.1). Lineage (NCBI taxonomy): Eukaryota > Metazoa > Chordata > Aves > Passeriformes > Acanthizidae > Mohoua > Mohoua ochrocephala. The sequence goes on from VZTA01009849.1 coordinate 197,587, forward strand.
CAACTTCTGCACTGGCCCAAAACACCTGAGCTGCTTAAAAATAGGAAGGATATGAGAACTCGTTGTGAATGTGTTGAGACTGCATAAAAGAGATGATGCACAAAGGCATTAAGCAAGTAGTTTTGGATTTATGCCACCAGATGATATTTGAATTGAAATGGGAATGCAGCATGGTGCTTGTTTAAAAACGCGCCTCACAGGGTCTGGTGCTGGGTGGCACAGCTGCTGCGTGTTCTGCAGAACCCCGTCTCTGCAGGGTCCTGGGCGAGGCCACACCTCTGCTAAGCCAGCTGTTCCTCACTCATGGCTGCTATGGCCTTGCACCTCCCTGCGCATGATGGCTCAGGTGCCCCAGAGGTGGGGAGGTGGCTCTCGGACTGGCCGCCATTGGTTTTATTATGTGGACCCCCAGGGAAAGGAGAGAGCCCACATGGTGACCCAGGAATCGAGAGGGGGAACATCCGTTTGGCTGGGGGTTATAAGGGGGTCCCGAAGGGGCAGGGTGTTACAGAACAGCCAATGGGGAGAGAGGGAGAGAGGGGCGGGTGTTACAAACCAACCAATGGGAGCAGAGGGGCAGGAATGAGGGGTTTGGTTACATGTTGCAGGGGTACATGAATATGCATAAGAGTGGATGGGCGAGGCTTCCTCCAGCAAACCAAGAAGGGGTTTGGACCAAACCATGGTCCTTGATCCCTTTTTTACCTCCCCGATCCCAGCTCACTGCAACAGGTGCTATACTGTTGTGATTATCTGCAGTGTGCCAAATGCGTAGCATAAGGTTGCTTCGTCAAGGGTGGACCCAGTTTCATTTAAAGAGAATTTAAATTTGGGGTCTGGAAGGTCTTTTCTCCCCCTTCCTCCACCTCTACCACTACCAGACAATCTGCTTTGATTAAATTATTCCCTCCATATTAACATCTTATCTGTAGAATTTCATTCTCTTTGCCAGTTTCGCACCAGCATTTATATTTCAAAGTAAAATAATATGCAGGATAATTAATTTATTAACCAACTCATTCTCAAGTTAATTCAGGATTTCTCAACTTCTGAGTCACTAAAACAATAGAAAAAAAGAAGATAAATGCTTTCTTATTAAACTGGTTAAAAGACTAACTTTTCATATGTAAAATAAAACTGCTTTTATGTTAACAGGTCCGTTATCTTGTCAATGAATAAAGGATGTATTGGCCTAACATCCCTTTTTGCTCATAAAAGAGTAGATCATATGAGAAATGTGACTTGGAATGAGTAATGATTTATTAGTTCGTTGTAAGCTTTAGCTCAGCTTCTTAGGAAACAAGGCTTGTATCATCGTGAGGTCTGTGTGCTTCTGCATCAGTCCTTCAGCCCACTCCGAACATTTTTCAACATGATAGTCACAGAGCCAACCAAATATGATCAAAGTAACGACTCCTGAAAGATTTTCCTCGAATTTCAAGAAAACAGAGTGGCTGTTTTAACAACATGGTTGGAATTACTGCTTTCCACTGGAGAGAAGGCCACAGGATGTGGCTGTGGAAAACTAAAATAGGGTAGAGCCTAAAGAAACCGAATGCCTGCTCACTAAATACTTTGTACACTCGAAGAGCTCCATATTCTGTCTTTAGACACCAGGCTCATCCTTATTATTATAAATAATAAAAATATGTAGCAGAGTCTGTGCCGTCTGGTTTGAAGCCACTGAGTTCATGATGGCATTTTGGGAGACTGCAGGTGGGTGGTGGGCAGATGATCTGGCAATTTTTTGGGCTGTAAGAGCTAAGCAAAGTGGAGATGATAACAGTTTTCCATAGAGAGATGGATATGGACTGGTTTTTTACTGCTGTTGCCAGTACAAGAAGCAGGAGGAGTTACAGGGCAACGAGCAGGAGGAAGGTTCACAAGCAGTTATGGATCACAGGGGTGACTTGTGGACATCTCTTCCTTGGATGCTGTGAAAACACTTATTGAGTTCATTAACAACCAGCCATGCTTCACAATCAAAAGGGATCAAGAAATGTATTGAGAGCTTCAGGGCGGCCTTGAGATTTAAGTTTAGGGGGACAGGAAATGTTCAGGAGCGTTACTGTCTCAATTTCTGTCTGTTTGCTATCTGCTCCTGTGTTTTGGGAATTGGGGTTTATTTTACACAAAATGCTTTCCGTTTATGTTATTTAGATTTGTTCCACATTAATTACAGTAGTATATATTTCCTGATAATTTTACTGCTTTCCGAAGACAAACTGCTTTGCACTGATTTATTCACGCTCATGATTTTGTGTAAGACATCTGAGGGTGCCGCCCCACAGACACCCTCTTACAGGCTGGAGGCAGGGCATCCATTTTTGCTCCATCGGCTTCTCCGAACTGCTCAAATTCCTCCCCTGTCCTTCTAAATGGCACTGTGCTCTTTTGGAGAGGTAATTAGGGTATGCCACTTCCTCTAAAGGATACCTGTGGTGCAGGCCCCTTCGAGGGAGGCTACAGCACTTGTGTCTCTTGTAAGACATGCCACCAGGAGAAACGGGAATGACGGGAGGCTGAAAGCACGGCTAATGTGAGAAGTTGCAGTTTTCACCATGCGCTGTTTGTTCCCATGTTCCTTAGGTTGGTCTCAGATTCAGGGAGAGGATTGATGCTTGACTTGAAGGATGCACCAGGAGCTGAGGTTCCATAGGGACTTCTTCTGCAGCTTTACCACATTTAAGTGGAGGGTGGTGACCCACCTCTTTTTCTTTCTTCTTTTCTTTTCTTTTCTTTTCTTTTCTTTTCTTTTCTTTTCTTTTCTTTTCTTTTCTGTTCTGTTCTGTTCTGTTCTGTTCTGTTCTCCTGTCATATCTTTGCTTCTCCTATATTCTCTTTCCTTCTCCTGTCTTCTCTTTGCTTCTCATTACTTCTCTTTGCTTCCTTATACTTCTGCTTGATTCTCTTTGCTTCTTCTTGCTTCTCTTTGCTTCTCCTGTCTTCTCTTTGCTTCTCTTTTCTTCTCTTTGCTTCTCTTCCCTTCTCTTTGCTTCTGTTTGCTTCTCTTCCCTTCTCTTTTCTTCCCTTTTCTTCTCTTTGCTT
>VZTA01009851.1:0-29179 GCA_013398855.1 Mohoua ochrocephala
TACTTGTATACATTGATGAGGTCTATAAATGTTTTCTTTATAGTCAGTGTTCCTTATACTCTTTCCTTACAGTATTCTTTTGTGTATTAAATAGAGAAGGTGGCTTTAGCTTTTTTCCCAACATTTTTGAACAATTAAATCTTGTGAGCCTTTATCCTAGAACTTCTTTTTCCAAAAGGCTGGAATAAGCACATTATATTACATATTGATTTATATTACATATTTATCAATAAATATGTTTGGAAAATATGTATTTTAATGTTTATTTGTTTGCACACACAGTACCAAAACACTTATCATTGAAAAGCAAATTCAGTAATTCCTGTTAATATTCAAGCTTGATTTTGGAATTAGTTTTCTTGTGCATATGGAAGAAACCTGCCTATTAGTGTGCATAATAACCTGCTTGATAATCATCTTTCTTCCTTCAGAAAACCAAAGTTTTTGAAAGCTGTTTTTTGTACTTGTCTCTTTCCTTGTTTATTTGCAAAGTAAGGGTGTAATATTTCATCTTTATTACTCTTAGTGAAATAGGTATTCTGCGTTGCTAGCAAAATAAGAGAGTTGAGTAAGTGCAGAGCTTCTTCGACTCCACAAAATTAAAACTGTCTTGAAGATGCAAAATATCACATTTCCTGTGTCCTTACAGCCTGCTTATCCTTTTCTGTTGATAAGTAACAGATTAAAGAAACTTCAGATTGTGGGTGTCTGTGTGTGCATGTGTGTGTTGTACGGTATGAAATACAGACAATACACTGTAATTCACATGACCTGCAAAAGAGATATTCATGGTAGAACTGGAAAAGGGCTTTTGGTTATTACTTGATTTCTCTGTTTACTTCAAGTAAGTGAACTCCAAAGCAACAGCAGAAAATGAAGTAGCTGCTTGCATTTGACTTCAAAAAAAGCGTCATAGGAATTATAGATGGCAAAAACTTGTAAGGTCATTTTGCCAATCCTTCTGTCTGTAGCAGATTTTTCCCAGTGGTATATTAGGAGTTTTATAACTTTCCACAAGATTTTATGAGTTCCCCAGGAGAGGATTTTGGTCTGTTGAGAGAGCTAGATGAGAAGCTCTTTTACTGTATTTTACAGCTGGCAAACCTATCTTTTATTGACAGCTGGCATTGACGTTAGGCTGAGGAACGCAGTCGGGCTGTATGTTTCCGTAGATGTGAGAGTTTGGCAGAAGCATTAAGTGGGGTGACTGAAGTTTGATTGTAAAAGCAGGGAAGCTGAAGTTAGAGATTTTTCTCTGCAACTCCATTTAGGTATATTAAGAAATGATCTTATTGATGCACACGGATACTTTTTACAACACCCAGGTTTAGCAAGAGGCACTTTAAATTGTCCCCACTGCTATGCAGCACAAAGAATGGAAAGGATTAAATATTTCTGTAGTCATAATTCCAGAACCTGTATTGACAAATATTTATATTACACGAACTATTTCTCATTTGAAACAGTTTATTTCTATCCCTGTGCAAATGCACAACCAAGATGAATATGCATTTACCTTTTGACAAGGCTTAGTGTCATTGAATGTAAGAGATTGCTTACTTGAATCAGTGAGCAGGTCAAGATGTCTCCAGGATGAGTGCCAAACTTACTAATTTATATCAGATCTTTGAAAAATTTTGTATTACAAACTTACATGTTTCACCTGCTTTCTATGAAGGATGATTACATAGTGAAGAATTTTTTTTATTTTTTTAATACTTTTGCTATATATGTATGTTATTAACACAATATATTTAAAGAAAGTGGAAGAACCTAAAAGTTGTAATGTATATAGTACTTACCCAAGCCTTACAGTTGCTTACACAAGGCATCCTTCTTTTGTCTTCTTTTGGCAGTTCCTTGATAGCACAGTTCCAATGCAACAACACAGTCAGGAACTTTCCTACCCTAAAGCTGTCCTAAGAATTACAGCTGGAAATTTTGCTGACTAAATAACAGTGAAAGATATTGCTAAATGGAGCTGATGGGAGTGCATCTGCTGATTGCTTGCCTTAATCAGTTTTCACTTTTCTAAAAGGGTGCAGAGATCTCCCAGGGACACTTTACTCCCACCTGGCATCTGGGAGTAGAATTGATGCTACAGAGGTATCTTTTCTTGTATGGAGTTACCGAATTTGATCAGGGCCAATAAATTTCATGAAGAACATGTACTGAGTGCTTACAAACATTAACTCAAGCTGTTTGACCTGGTATGGAATTTTAACCTTACATATAACAGGAATACTCAGCTTTAAATACAGTGATTCTTCATGGTAACAAATTTTTAATTTCGCAGTTTCCTCTGAATGGCTAAATATGTAGACTTTTATGTTCCTTCGACCAGAGGGATAAAAAAAATAGAAAAGAAGAAAATGTTCTGCATCTCATGCCAAGATGAAACAGCAGCAGGAATTTTTTGTGTAGTCTCTTCTTTGATTGTGGTGCCTTTGGCTCTTACCTCTCAAACATTCCTTCAGGTAGCTAACAGAGCTAATCCAAACTTAGTATAGTGTTGGTCAAGAACAGAGTCCTGTTATTCATTTTTGTGAGGTGAATCCCTTACTAAATGTCTTGCTCCAAGGTCTCGAAATTCAAATCACATTGAATATCCCTGCAATTATTTTTTTTTTTTAGCTATGCTATAAATAAAAAAACTATGTCAGAACTGAGAAGATATGAAGTATAATCCGTTGTATTCTGTTTGCAAAAAATACGCTGTTTATTTCTGCCTACCTTCTTATGCCTATCTTGTACACAATAATTTCTTCTTTTAGGAGCTTTAAAAGTTTACCCGTTTTATCTTTAATAGAAATGACTTAGTCTATACTTTCATTCTTAATTAGTAGAATGCAATATAAGTTCTTTTTTTGCCTCATGAAACACTCCTATCACCATAACAATGCCAAACATCCGCAGTAAACTAATATGTTTGTTCACAAAACACTGGTAGTTTCATCTGTGTCAGTATTTTTCATCACGGACTTCCCTACCATTAAATGTTCCATAAATATTCCACATGAAGCATCTTTTAGCTTTTTATACTTTAAAAGTGAAATTGAAAGTCACATTTTCAGAGAAATAATTATCTGTATATGTGCCTTGTTAAGATGGATTTTTTTATTAAGAGTTGTATTTTAGTGATATCTGGCCTGTTATTTTTTTTCTTGATAGAAAAAAATCTGGATTAGCTGTGTCAATGGAATGATGAACCATCTAATAAAATTAGCAGTATTAAACTTTCAGACTTCCAACCAGAACACAGATTTTGTCTCTTTTACACATGAATGAGTCCATAAGTAGCTCTGTAATGGACCGATTAGGAAATAAACTGAATAAAAGTAATCATCAGCATATCAGAGCTATTGATGTGTCTGAATTTGCTATTGTAAGGTACACTGTTGATAGAGTCTGCAGATTTTGGGGGGGATTCTGCTTTTATTTTTTTTTTTCCTGGTAGAAAATAGTGTAATAGAATAAAGTGTTTAAATAGGGTAATCTAATTTCTAGGTGGAATAGGTTTGGAGATGTTACATTCATTTCATTGAATGTGCATGTCACGTGAAAAAGTGAATTCAGTCCTCTTGCAAATTAATGGTTTCTCTTTAGGATAAAGGATATTTCTTTCTGTTATTTCACTTTTCTAGCTTCATATGTCAGTGTTGGCTTTTTTTACGTATGGGATCAGTTTATAACACAGTATGAGCAAAAGATTAATTTTGCATCATTTTGGTGATGCTAAAACTGTACATAAGTCCTACATTACTAAGGTTCTGTAAGTGTCTCGTGGGTTACTCTGTCTATTGGAATAGCCTTCAGAAGTTGAATTATTCTGGATGATCTGGTTCCAGAGACTGGGGGTGGAAGTTTTTAGCATGGTGTGGGTGTGACCACAGTGTTTATTCCACAATACTTACATCATTGCTGGGGGCGTGGTCTCTGCAGGAAATGCCAGCCGCTGGTAAAACACCTTCTTTTTTGTATACTTTTGCTATTAATACTGCTGTTGTTATTGTGCTTTTAGTAAATTGTCATTTCAATTCATAATTCGTCATTTATTGTCCTTCCTTACCCAAAGGATACCCTTCCAAAGAGATGCAGGAAGGGGAGTGGCTTATTTGTAGTTCACTTTCCTTGCTTGGGTTAAAACCAGCACGCTGGAAAAAATTCCAAGGCCTTGGTATAACATGAAGCTTGTTGAGTTTGCCCCCAGATGTATGACATGCTTGTTTGGACCATTAGAATTTATACACTCTTTCAAAGCTAGATTATGTAGCATCTAGAATGGTTTACGTTGTAGAAGTGTACATTTCTGGGTAACGTACCTGAGTGACTGATATTTGAATTGTATCAGATGGAAAGAGATTTGATTGAAGATTGAAGGTGTCTGCAGATGTCGGAAAGAATTACCTGAGACAATTTTTTCAATAAACCTAAGAACTATGTAGAGATCATGTTGAAACAACCACAGTGGTATGCTGCCTTTTTTGATGTTTGCCACCAAATGCCCCATAAATTCACATTGCGTTGTGCATGAATTGTTACTCTGTACTTCACATAAGGAAAAGATTTCTGGAAAGAATGCATGCTATCATACTCTTCCAGCCCAATGAAAATCAGATTTTCAGTATTTAAAATGAAAATTATTTGCCAGAGTCACAAATTACTTGATGGTATTGAATTTGTGCTTTCCTCTCTGTAACACCAATCCACAAACCATTCCTTTATATTAGAAGTCAGGAATGGTCACTGCCACCTTAAGGCCGCGTTCTCTCTCTGGATGTACCCAGACAGCATTCTGTTTGAAAATATATTTCATTTCCCAAAAATAACAAAATAATTAAAATTCATAAGATATGCAGGTATGCAATATATGTAATACCTATCTTTTTTGTAAATCTTAGAGCCACTGCTTATTGGCAAAATCATATGAGTACCTGGGTGAAGACTTACAGGCTTCTTCATTTCTTTGAATGAGTCCCAAGTAAAAGATTGCAATTATTTGGTAAAATTTGAGAGAGATACTTGAGAAAAAGAAAATTCATTGAAACTACTGAGGTTGTATCTCTAATTAGATACCATTTGCAAAATAACAGCTGTGAAGCTTTTGTGCTTTTTTACTTACAAGCAATAACTGATTTTGTATGGTCATTTTCAGTTTTATCACTGTACTACTTTAGCATATATTGCTAGAAATACAGTTTTAAGTGAGCAGGATTTGGTTGCTAGGTACATGGGGTTTTTGAGTTTTTTGGGTTTTTTTCAACTACCAACCTGATTAAGACAGTGTTCATTTCTTTATTTTGTTTCTATTTTAAGGCTGATTAGTGGTCTGTTAATGTTTTTATTTTTAAAGTTCCAATCTGAGGGTTACCTTTTTATCTGTTATAGTTGTTAGGGTTTGGGGTTTTTTTCCTAAGAATAATGTAAAACCAGTTAACAAACACTTCTCTCTAAATTGGAATTTACATTAAAGAAATTAAAGATTTGAAAGTGCAAACCACTCTCCTAGGAAATACTAAAGCGCATGCAAAATGTTAGGATGTGAGCAGTCCTTTGCATTCCAAAATAAGCCCTGGGTATATGTTGAATGTTTATTTAAGGCTTTGCAGGATTGTGAGCCTTAAGATATTCCTTTCATTTTAAAGCTGATAAATCTATTTATCAGTATTCTACCTAATACAAAGCACTGACTGCCATAAAATAGACATTTGAACTTTTAGAAATCATATAATAACTTCCAAAACAAACAGTAGATTAAAACCACAAGAGTTCCGTTTTTTGAGGTCTTTAACTTCCTCTGACTGCAGTGATGTTTGTTAGCCACACGTCACCAAAACCTGAATCTTAAGAAAGTTGGAAAAGCAATGAATTTTGATATGGACAGTTTTCTCACCGTCTGAAATATCTCAGAACATCTCCGTTGAAGGCTGATTTATTAAAACAAAGAATGTCAAAATACACACTAAGTAAGCAAAGTCTTAGTATTTGTTAATAATTTACAATTTCTGAAAGATTTTTATGCTTTCCTTTGAGTTCATATTTTGTTCTTCTATATTTGCTTAATTTTCTTTTTTCTTTATTTTCCTTTTTTTTTTTTAACCAATTTTTCTGTGGAATGCAAGAACTGATTCAAATCTTTTCACATCAGAACCCATTAAGAAATCAATTGTTAATCTTTTGCTAAGTTAAAAGAGGCATTCAATTCCTTAAATGATACCTGAATAGATATCTCTCTGAGAAAGTCTTTTATGGCATTAATGGATTTCTAGACTGAATTTCAGGGAGAATACTTTGTATTGGTACAATTTAAGTTCCTATAGAAACTAGAATTTTAAGAACATGAGTTTGGAGCAACAGATACATAGATATGTTAACTGTAGAAGTGACAAGAGTCCAGCACACAGTACAAAATTTGCCTTTAAGCATCATGATTGATTCAACAAATCGCATGGATGTATGTTCCATTTTTAATTTTTTAAGCATACTTCCTATAAGTAACTCAGTGGAACTTAGCAGGCCTCCTCACATATAAAAACTCACGCGTGTAGCAATGTGTAGCTGTATAGCAGACACAAGTCACTAACAATACTGTATGTATCAAATGCTTCGTGTGCTGAATATTTGCAATTGGTTAAAAGTAGTTGCACACTCAAATTATGCATATTTATCAATGTTTGCACATGTACACTTCCTGTCAGCCAGCTCTGGTTGATAGCACAGAGGCCTGAACGTAGTCTCAGCATGGCAGATCTCTCTGCACACTGACTGTGGTGTTCCTCTGTGTGTTTGCTGGGAGTTTTACACATGCAAAGCACACTGTACTTAGAACGTGAGTATTCACCACCGTTGCAGCATGTATGCAAGCCTGACACATACTGTGCTAGGAGATACCAGCACTTCCCAGTATGCTGCCAAATTTATTTTCCTAGTAGTATAATATTGACACAAATGAAAATTACAGGTTTGTCTGCGCTTTATAGTATCTAATGATACAAAAATACGTATTTTACAAGATATTTTTCTTTATAATTATGTAATTGTATTTTAGTAGCACAGTATTTCTTACACAGAATGACTGTCATTGTAGTGAGATGGCATTAGGCATTATAAAACCGAGCAAACCGATTCTGTTTTACATTAGTATTATAAAACATAGAGTTCTTGGGGTTTTTTTTCCGCATTACCTGGTACCTCTGCACTTTCACTGTTAAATATTATTGCCATCTTAAGATTATTTTTTCTAATCTCACCTACCTTTATTTTATCATTATTTAAAGGTTTTAGTTTTATGTTTTTCAAATGTTACTGTTCCAAACACATGATTTATATTTCTGTCTAACCTTACCTTTCTGAGGCATCACTCTCATTCTCCCCATATGTGAACACTTGCTTGTCTTTATGATAATACTAAATGCATTTTTGAGGCCTTTTTGTATGATTTGTATCATGCCACATGATCAGCAGTAATTCTTTAAGCCTTTTTAAATAGCTCTCATATTGCAAAGCAATGTGGAGAAAATGCTGTACAGGTATGACTTTCGGAATTAGGCATCTTTGTTTAAAGACAAAGACAGTACTTAAAATATTTTTAACAACTTGAAAACCTGGATCTTTCTCCTTTGTTGTTTCTATTTTGCTGCCAAAAAGCAAACTGAAGATCCTCTTGTTGGGAATAAATTTATAGCTGCGTTTCACTTCACTGGAGGATTTGTGTTAGCAAGGCTTCCAACACATAAAATGAATTAGATTTCCAAATAAAGGTATGGGCATGAGAGGGCTGAAATTTAAAAATTGCAGCATCAAGCTGGGGCTGTTTTGCAGATTTAATGGGTGACAGCATGATTTTATTAACCCTCTGTTAACTTAAGAAAGTAGACACTGAGTTGCAGTCCCATCTTGACGCTTAATAAAAGGATTCTTTGTTACTGTTGGAAGACTCCTTTGTCCTAATTTCTTGTGTGGAATATTCGGAATTCAAGTATTACCCTTGGTAGGTGACCTAATGAAATCTTCATTGTTGGTTTTTGAAGATGGATCTACATAATTTGTTGGGGTGTTAACTGCTTCGATTTGGGTTCTTTGCCCACGTAAATGCAACTGTACCTACTGGTGGTAGTGTAACAAACTAACTTACCAAACAGGTATTCAGAATAATTTCATAAAATCAGTTCTCTCAAAGCAAGCTATATAGCTGATATTGCTGAAACAATATCAGGAAATTCTTCTGGCATGGCTATATTTGGTTAGGAATCAGGAGGGGTATGTGATGCATACCAACTTTTCTTCTACATTGAGGGGATGGACTACTATTCTAAACTGTTTCCTGCCAGTGGGAGCATGGAAGAACACCACAGATGGGTCACGCCTGAAATGTGGCATTCATGAATGCAGTCTATTGTTTTTGCATATTTGACAATTCTAGATCAGTAGGATGAAGTAGGACAACTGCACAGTTTTCTTAAAGTGATGTGAAGGTGGCCAGTCTGAGAAAATTGTAATAGCAGGAGAACAGTTGGCCAGTTTTAAAGGATGCTTTGTTTTTCAGTCTGTTCTCTGAGCTTCCAGTCTTCTATGTGCCCCTTTCCAAAACCGAAATTATTAACTATTTATATGCTTTATAAGCAACTATGAAGAAAAAAAAAAATCCTCTTTTTCAGATATTGCTAACACTTACAGCTAAACCGAAAAGATGTCATTGGTTTATTTGGAAAATACTTCCTGACTGGAAGATTAGTCAGTAGATGTTCAAAGGAAGAAAATTGATGCTTTCCCTGGCAGCTAAGCTAGCTTACACTCAGGTTTTTAAAGTCACCTAAAAATGGCAAGCAAGAACAAAATTGGGTATATTTTTGTCTCCTCATCCATTAACACATCAGATATACTAGTAACAGACTTGAAAACAGCAAACCGATCTGAAAGTCAGTCTAGATATCCTGTGGTTTTTTACTATGATGTGTCATTAGATTTGAGACAATGCTTTAAAAATTGAGAACTGGAGTTGAAAGGCACCAAATAAATTAAACTGTAATGCAGTGAATGTTGTTTTCCAATTGGGAGAAGACAACTACATTTGATTCTTTTTATCAGTCAGTATAGATTTTAGAATGTATGCATATTACACTTCATTTTCAAGTGAACCACTCCACAACTTGAAGCTGCACATTAAATGCTAGAAAATTTGTTAGGAATTAACCCTGTCCTTACAAATGTATCTGTCTGGGGAGAGGGGCTTTAAGGGAATTAGCGGTAAAGTGACACCTTCCTAATATATACTTCCATCCGTCTAATACTTCAAAAAGCAAGGGGCTACATATGGCTGAGGAAGAAAAATTAAAATTTTTAAGATACTAATAATAATAATTCTGTCTTGAAAAGCTTTGTTTGCCTAGTTGATTTTTGAAGTGCAATCCATCATTAGTCACAGTAAGGCAATACTGTTTGCTTTTGGATTTACTCCTAGAGGTAAAATATCAACAAATAGCCTCTTGTTATGATGTACCCCCTATTCCTGGTAATAGAAGAGATTTCTGTTGATATCACAGGAAATGGAACAATAAGCTTTACAGTTAAATACTGCTGTTTACTGAAGCAACAGTTAGTAGAAAATTACAGTATATAATTTTATCATAGTAATTTTTAATGTAAATGTATGGGGGTTTTAATATATACAAAATAAAGTTCTTTTGGGTTTTTTTTTTAATCTCAATCTTCTCAAAATGTTTTTTTACACAAAAGAAGAGAATGGCTGTATTCAGTTTGATCAAAGCACCTCCTAGTCTGATACACTGTCTCTAATAGTGGCCAGTCAAAAATGCCTAGGAAAAATAAGAACAGATCAAGCATAAAATGAAACTTTCTGGCATGTGGCAGTCCACAGCTCAGGGATTTCCCAAGCTGAAGGTTATATTTTGAAGACTTTATTCCATGAATTTCTGATAAGTTTTCAAACCTATCAGTATCAAACCTATCAGATCTTTTGATGATCCTGTATTTTTTCTAGTTTTTTTCCCTTAAGGAATGTTTGTAAATCTTAAGAGAGAAGTAGTTTTAAATTGCACAGCTACTTTCTATCTAGTCTTCGTTACAAGGGTCGTTTTCAACAGATTTTAGAATCTGTAGTCCTAGTGTAAAATATTTTAGTGAAACAAATAAAGTGCTTTTAAAAGGACACAATAATTTGACACACTGATTAAGTAAAGTGGTATTTCCAAAAGCCTTGGAACAATGTATTGATACACAGCGTGATACGATGATTATTCTTGTTACGTTTGGTAGGATGGGCAGAGATTTTGGCCAAAGATGCTTGAAGTAAGGGAATTTAGGGCAATTTAATCTTTTCCTTTCAAAACCAGAAAGGTCTTGGATTTTGTGGATGAAAAAAATAATGAAGCAATTAAATTTTCACATTATTCAGATAAAAAAGGAAATAACACAGGACAGGGTGTTAGGAAAAAATTGTCATTGTATTATCCTAGGATTTTTGGAATTGACAGTATTTCAACAAATTAATTTGTAAAACTTTTCCCCAAGGAAGAGAATCGCTTGCTACATATTACTCAACATATGTGAATTTAGTATAACAAGTCTAGAAACTTAAATCAAAATTCTTTAACAAAACCTGAGAAAGATGTTGTATATTTTAATATTGAAAATAATGCTTGTAAATGTTCATTTGAATGTACAGAAATAATCGGTTGGTTTTTTGGGGTTTTTTGGGGATTTTTTTTGAGGTTAGAAGAGGCAGGCTAAAACCTTTCTCTTCAAATTTTTAAATGAATTAAAAGTTTAATGTATTCCCTAACAAAATGAAAAGTTGCTGTTAAGGTAACAGCTCCAATAGAATTATAGAATCAGGGAATTGTTTAGATTGGAACAGACCTTAATGATCATTGAGTCCAACCATCAACCCAGCACTGCCAAATCCACCTCTAAACCATATACCTCAGCGCCACTTCTAAATGTACACATGATCACTGGTACATTACTATTTCTGGAAGGTCGGAATGCATGTGAAGCGCTAAAAGAAAAAAGACGAGCATAACAAATATTGTCTGTTTCTGTGAATCTTGTCTCGCAAAGCAAGTATAATTCAAATATTTTAAGTGTTTTAAAAGACTACCATCTGTCTTTCTCATCCACCTTAGGTTCAGCACACTTAGCGCACGTAAGAACACGTGGAATACAAAGCATAAATAATATCTCTTGGGTGAGGTTTTAAATTACCTCTAGGAGAGAGTTAAAGATGAGGTGTGCGTGAATGGAAAAAGTATGCATGGAATCATTGTCAAATCTGTCCCAAACCCCCACTTTCTACTAAATACAAAAGAACCATAAAATTGTTGGTGTGTCTGAGCAGCCTGCCCTCTGTTATACTCTTGGTTGAAAACGGTGTTCCTGAAACCAGTATTCCTGATAAAAATAAGCAGATAAAAGAATACTTTTTTCCTCAAATTGAAATTTAAAAATAAGTGTAATAAAATTATGCATAGCTTTTGTGTTTTCCATTTTTCTGTAGTTTTTAAGAACTAATTCTAGGTAAAAATTGAAATGTTTTCCTGAGCTGAGCACAAGTCCCTATGTGTTGTAATTTCCTTTTCCATGACTAACTGTTCTTACCTCTGTCACTTCAATAAAAAAAAAACAAAAAATCCCAGTTTTATTTTCAAAAAGTTGTACCTACAATCTCAACATCATAACGAAGGCTATCATGATCCTAAGGTTAACAATATTAAATATGTTTTCTTCATGTTTCGATTGTTTACAGTAACTTATTTTAAAAGTAGAATGCTAAAGCAGTCATTAAATGAAAATATATACAAACCTTCACACTAATTTATTCTAAAATAGAATTTTACATGCTAAAAGATGTGAAAATTAGTAGATATGTAACCTGCATGTGTTGTTTTTGCATATCAGATTTAATTAACGTAAAAATTATTAATATCAGAACAGTAATGAATAATTTAGCATGAGATTATCTAAACTGAAACAAATTTCAGTGTTTCTCATTTGATACACCTCTACATAAGCATTCTTCCTTTAGCTTGAATATTTGGGAGAGAAGAAATGTTAGAAAAAGTCTGTGCTCTAAAAAAAAAAAAACACCAGAAAGTCTGGTGGTACTGGTAAGACTTGCCACCACCTCAAACCAGAATTACTATGTTATTGTAGAAGATGCATTTGTTCTGAAATTTTAACTAAAGATTTGTGAGAAAGGAGTCAATCAGTTCATAATTTTCACTTCCTGTTTTTGTGGGTTTTTAGAGATTCATTCATTTTAAGTGGAGGAACTGTTACTGAATTGAGAGGGAGAGAACATTGTCAAATATGGTGAAATGAGAGGGAAGGAGATGATACAGGACAGCATAAAGAGAATTAGAAGGTCAAGAGGAAGAAAAGCTAAGTCGTCGACAATTTATGAAGTGATGAAATATGTCTGACTTTAATACTTGGAGTGAGTGGTAACATAAAGAAATCACAATGGTTCTTCCTGGGCAGTACTGTTCTTTTTCAGAAGTGATTAGGGAAAGATTCCATATAAAGAAAGTGGTGATACAGAAAGATGCTGATTTTGCCTCCGATTTGCAGTTATTTTTGCTTCTTGGAAGATCTCCAAGGGGACAGTTTTAAAGTAGAGTTTCATAAAAATCCCATCCACTTCTTAATGCTGCATTTCATGCAAAATTTTAAAACACCAGTGTTGTCACCTTCAAGCTCAGGGCATCATAATTATCACAAAAGAAGTGAAAGAGATGCTCTCAGCCTTTTCATGCATTCCATAAGACAGGTGAGGAGCTTGGGGGAGATGACTTGGGAAGTGAGGTTGAGTGAGCCAACTTTTTTAGGTTTGGTGAAAAGAAAGTTGAGGGGCAACCTAACAAAAACTTACAGCTGTTTCATGGGAAGCTTCAATGTTGGTGGAGCTAGACAATTCCTGGTAGTGGCAGACTATGAGGAACAATGATCACTGTGTGCTCCTTGTGAGAATCAGAAGAGACCCCTAGGAAACACTTCTCCCGTAGAAAGGTAGTGCAGTGCTGGCCAATTTCTCTACTTTTTATGCATCAAGTACTGAAATGAAAGCAAAAGATAGAGAATTAAATGAGAAATTGCTTTGTGAGACATGAGGCATATTAGATCCTTTCTCCTCAGTGGAGATTCTGTAGAGTACTACAGACAACTGTAACCAGACAGGATTTGTTCTCTGTGCTCATTTTAATTAGGCTTCTCCAAAAGTTCAGGGATGCTCTTTTCTGGAGAAGTTCCTATCCAAATTTCTTCAACTACTCAGTTTAATTGTCGGCTTCTTTTTCAGTACAGAGAGTGATTTTATACCAGTTTGCTGTGGTTAGCAAGTCAACATTTAGAGTTTTCATTTTCTTTGCACAGTGTTTCACACAACAAGGAAACATGTTTTCATACCTGTGCGCACTATATAGTGTTACTTATTCTATGACTCTTTCAGGAGCCTGTGCAGCCATTATTTCTCTTTATATTAAAGAACAGTTACAAAGATTATATTGAAGAAATGGAGATTGGTTCTTTAGCCACATTCACTGTCAGAGCGAGCATAGCAGTGAGAATAAGCTTGTATTGGTCATTGGAGGGGTAGTGTTAGTGCTTTTTGCCCCTTTTCAGGGGTACACACACTCAGTCCTATTCAGAGCAAAGCCTCAGAGTGGCGGCAGTGCTGTTCAGCTCAGCGCAGACATGGCTGATTCGCTTCCTCATCTTTTTTCTTTCTGATTTCTGGTACAGTTGCGAGACCACTTCTAATGATTTCTAATTCTGTTGCAATTTTTTGGTTTAGATTTCCATTCCATAGGTCATTCATGACCGTAACCATGCAAGGGTAAGGTTAGAAGAGGAAAAGGACATGCATGAGGTTAGCGTAAATTATGCCATGCACAACATGAGTGTACCTTTTCAGTAAACAAATCCACACTCTGAAATTCTTTGTATGCGTTTTTTCAAAGGGGACAAACAGGTAATGAAACTAATGAAATTTTAAGCCGAAGAAATAGTATCTCTGGTTAAAATATTATGACATAATTAAATTGTCACACATTGCCAGAGAATGTCATGGAGGCCAGAACCATAGATGATTTAAGAAAGGGATTAGTCTAATTTCTGTCTAGGGAGTTTATGTGCTAGGAATTGGCAGAAGCTTGAAAGGCATACCAGGGAAGAATGACCATATAAATACTTCAATATGCATCAATTAATATCCACTTTCAGATGTAGAAATCTGGATAAACCGAGCCTCAATTCAGATTCTTCTGTGTTCGTCTGAGAAATATGTGTTAAAAATAGAATAAAAACTTGAGTTCTACTGTACGAGGAAAATTTTCAGATGCCACTATGACAGCTGACACAGCAACATTGACCCAGAAGTGGAGATGAAATGTCTAAAAAGGCAAAGCCCTACCATTCAGATAGTAAAGAAGAAAATTTTCATTTCTTAAGTATTCATTACAGTAAAGTAATGGTAAAGTGTTAAAAGGCATTGTTAGTCATGGCACATCCTGAATTTGAAAATTAGATTCTGTCATATCCAAAGAAGAAAACTGAAAAACTGTTCAGTAGCTACAGATGTTACACAGGTATTGTCCCAATATTAAAGAGCAGCAAAACCATGCAAATTGTTGTGATACATAAATCAGTACTAAAATGCAGGATGTATGTCCCATTTGGAATAGAAGGGTTAGACAAATTAATACATTTCTTGGGGTTATTGGAGATGAAGATACAAAAGCATAAAGGTTAAGACTGAGGAGTAATCAGATTAAAACTTAGAAAACCTTTTGTGTTCACTGGGGGCATTGCATTTCACATGAAATATCCTGACTGTAGATAAAAACTACTTAATGCAAAACATATTTGACTTTTAGCTTCTTTATTGAGTAGTAGAAAAGACATTACTATTCTGCCCACAGAACTAGGATTTGACTGTTTTCTGTATCGGAAAAGAGGATGAAAACCTTAGCTACAGATTTCTCGGCACATAGTGGTTTTCTCTGTTAATTTCAGGAGCTAACAGTAATCACATTCACACATTTTCGACAATAGGAATCTGGTTTCGATTTTTTAAATTTTAAGGTGTTTAGAAGGGTTAATGTAGTTTTTGTGTGTTTCACTGTGTCCGTAAAGCACGTTAATAGGAGTAATTTCCAATGTTCAGAATAGTTGCTATTTGAAAATTGTCAGAAATAAAGGTTACAATAGGACTTTTTTTCTCCTTAACTTTCTGACACTCTTTAACCTTCCTGGCTGTTAAACTAAGAAATATACTGATCTATTAAACAATTAGCAACTGGAACTGTAAATGTAAAGGACTACGGTCAATATTTCAAGGACACATGCCTAAACTTTTAGTCTCTAAGGAATGTCAGTGGGCTGGAATCATGAGTGTGATTTTTAAAACAAACTGCTTAATTTTGAAGCAGAGCAAAATGTCAGATCAAAATAGTATGAAATTTTCTCCAGACAGCTATACAGAATCATAGAATCATTTACGTTGAAAAAAACCTTAAATATCATCAAGTCCAAAATTAACCCAGCACTGCCATCTTCACCATTAAACCAATTTTCCAAGTCTATGGTTTTTTTGAACACTTGCAGGAGTAGTGATTCTATCACTTCCTTGGACAGCCTGTTCCAATGCTTACCCACCCTTTCAGTGAAGAATTTTTTCCTTACATCTGTTCTAATCCTCCCCTGATGTAAATTGAGACCATTTCCTCTCATCCTTTCACCTTGTTACCTGGCAGAAAAGGCTGACACCCACATCACTACAACCTCCTTTCAGGTAACTGTAGAGAGCGATAAGATCTCCCCCGAGCCTCCTTTTCTCCACGCTAAACAACCCCAGCTCCCTCAGCCACTCCTGATAACACTTGTGCTCCACCCCCTTCAACATCTTTCCATCACCTCAATGTCCTTCCTGAATTAGGGGCCCAGAACTGGACACAGCAATTGAGGTGTGGTCTCACCAGTGCTGACTACCGGGGAAGAATCACTTTCCGGGTTCTGCTGGCCACACTTTTTCTGATACAAGCCAGGATGCCACTGGCCATCTTGGCCGCTTGGACATACTGCTGGCTCATGTTCAGATGCTGTCAAGCAGCGGCGTCAGGTCCTTCTCCACTGGGTCGCTTTCCAACCACTCTCCCCCCAGCCTGTAGTGCTGCATGGGGTTGTTGGGACTCGGGCGCAGGATTTGGCATAGCGATAGTAATAGCAACATGGGAAGAAACCCAGCTCTGTGCAGATTGAGGTTATCGTGTCAAAGATGGAGAGAAATATTCTGTTCTCAGTGTTATGCTTTGATAAGGATCAAATGAGTTTTGTCGTTCATAATATCTTCCTTCCCCAAATAAAATATGGTTTTGATTTCTATGTTATTAAAAGTTTCTGCAAGCCATGTCAATGGATTTGTCCAGCATTAAGGAATATTGAGCTTATAGCTGGAGCAGTAAACCTGAGTATTTATTTGGAAACATTGTCCTGTAAAATGTAGTTTAAATTTGTACTTATAGCAAATGCTTGGGAAACTTCATTGCTTCAGCCTGATACAAACCCCGAAATTTATAACTCTGGTATTGCCTATTTTTTTCCATTTCTTTGCTTTTCGGCCTGTCTTTTTCAATGGATCCTAAATTTTCTGTATTTCTCAGTCCCTCTGGAATTCATTAGTTCTAGAGTATAAAGGGGGCAGTTTGATGTAAGAATGTTTGTGTTATTTCCATTTTAAACTGAGACGTCCAATCAACGCCTGCAGACTGTGTATGCATTAGTTTACTCTGCATGCTGCCTAGGAAGTACAGTCTAATGATGGTTTTGATTGAGTAAACATATTCAAGCCAGGTTTTATTGTATATATCCGCAGTGCTAAATGAACAAAACAAGTTAATCACCCTGGAACCTCTTTTCTCGTGAAACTAACTTGTTCCGCATTTTATTAAATTCTTTTTCACTCTTTAGATCTCTGCTATTCAGACTGCTCATGAACGACATATACATTTATAGGTGAAGCGGATTATTTTTTGTTATTTTAGCTATAAAACATTTTTATCTAAAAATAAGTTTCACCTAAACATATTGTGATGGCATTGTCCCTATAAATGTGAGCATTGATATTTATGAATCTTGTACATAGCAAAGATTATAAGAGTTCTCACCAGGAATGTGTTATAGACTTTTTTATAAAATGTTACAAAAAAAAGTACCCATTTTGTTAGATAAAACCATTTCAAACATCTTTCATTACTTGAAGACATAACATTGTCTTTACAGATCTTTTGAAGGTTGGATTTTTTTAGATGGTTGAAAAAGTTCTTCCAATATTTGAAAAGATCAGCTAAAAGAGATGGCTGGTAATAGAACTTCAGGGCAAACCCCAAGAGGGTTTTGATCCACAATCCCTTAAGGTGCTGTACATTTGTGTTTTCATTCATACCAGTGCCTTCAAATACTTGCCAAGTTTGAAAAATATATATATATTTTTTTTTTTTATTTCACACTAAAGGTCTCATTCAGAGAGGCACTGTACAACAGTATATCCTCTTTATGTCGCTCTTCTTGGGAGTCAAGAAATGGTATGGCCTAATGAGGTACTACATAGGTTATCAACAGGATTGTA
Organism: Mohoua ochrocephala; assembly: GCA_013398855.1. Classification (NCBI taxonomy): domain Eukaryota; kingdom Metazoa; phylum Chordata; class Aves; order Passeriformes; family Acanthizidae; genus Mohoua; species Mohoua ochrocephala. The sequence goes on from VZTA01009851.1 coordinate 17,642, forward strand.
GGATGCACATCAATAGCTTTACATCAGAGGCAAACTTAAAAGACTTGAAAGAAAAAAAAATTAGGTAAAGAGTTAGTGCCGCATGATACCATTTTCCAGGAAGAGAAAGTTCAATAATAATACCAAATAAAAAATAACAAATAACAAAAGTAAATTCTTAATGAGGTGTTGTGTTCTTTCTGATCCATTTATGATTACTGATGTAATGATTTCATCAATTAAATATTTAGATATTTCTGTAATCTTCAGAGCTAACAAGTATTTTTAAGAAACCTAAAAATAATTCATTTGAAGTAGTGTATGTGACTATTTTCAAAAGACCTGAGGAAAACAATAACATTTATGAAAAGCAATAAACACAGGTTTAATGTTTTAAATCTCTTGAAATGTGACCATGATCAAGCCAAAACTGATTACGTGTGATATTCGTTGTTTATTGTCACTCTGCATGTTCCTCAAAATTATTTCTTTATGTCTGTGGAACACACAAATAATTACTTTTACCTATTTGACACAGACACTTATGAATTAATTGCAGTTGGTCTGTAACATTGGAATATCATTTTCTGCTGCTTTTAATTAGTCTTTAATGCTGTGTATCTTTAGGTGACATGTCAATTTAAGATTGAGCTTAGTCTGGTAGTTTGAAATCAAATGTGATCTTTTCTTTTATAATTGATATATATTTAGGTAGAGGAAAAAGTAACAAAGATTAATAAATCATAAGGTTCCTCTTAATGTTAAACAAATCTAATCACTCATAGCTTTTAGACCTAATACTTGATGAAGTCTTACATTGAAAAGTATATGTTGAGGCAGATTGGTTTACAGTTAAATGCCTGAGATGATATAATGAGATATGACATGTTAATGTATAATTTTTACCATATCCCTGTCCTCTCTTGCAATTGGAAACTCTTCACTGAATTATTTGATTTCCGAAGTCACGGAAAAATTAAATTCTGAGTATGCAGTTTAGGAAAAATCTGGTGTTTCAAATGCTGCATCTGAAAATGCAGCTATGATGAAAATACAGAGTGGTTTAGTAAAAAATGTACTTGCATTCTGTCAGGATAGCAGTAGGACTGTGTCTCCCCTGATATATCTTTGCAGTTTAGCTATAGGAAAAACTGAGGTGTACAGCATAAACACATGAAAAACTTACAGTACTGAGATCAGATCAAAGCTCTGTCTTGCACAATATTGTGTTTGATCAATTATGAATACCTATGGAACAGTATGGAAACAGGCAAGTATGTATTGATAGCTCCATGCCTCCTTCCACTAGGTGTCTGAATCCACTTCTAAATCCTCTGCTAACTGTTTTTCTATCAATGGGTCTTAATTCATTCACAGCCTAATTTTTTGTGTGATAAAGTTTTTGGTTGTTTTGAGTGTGTGACCCCCTAACTTCATTTAAAATCCCCTAATCTTTGTCTTAGAAAAGGCAATGAATTAATTATTGCTAGATGGCTTTCTCCATATCATATGAATTTCTAGATACCCATCAAGCAGACTCCACACCTAGAATTTCCAGGCTTATGAGTTCTGACACAGTCTGTCTGATGCATTTCAGTTACAGGGAGTATATGGCATCTGAATTGGAAATAGCCTATGGTAGTGACTGAGGCCATAAAAACTAACTTGAAAATCTTCATAAAATCGTAGAATCATAGAAATAGTTTGAGTTGGAAGGGACTTTTAAAAGTCATCTAGTCTAACCCTCCCCTAAAATAAGCAGGGACATCTTCAGCTAGATTTGGTTGCTTAAAGCCAATGAACCTGGCCTTTAACCATTCCAGGGATGGGCATCTAGAACCTCTCTGGGTGACTTGTTCCAGTGCCTCATCAGCCTCCCAGGAAAGAGTTTCTTTCTAATATTGGATCTAAATCTACTCTCTTACAGTTTAAAGCCATTTCCCTCTTGTCCCTCTCATTACAAGCCCTTATAAAAAGTGTCTCTCCAGCTCTCCTGTAAGCCCACTTTAGATACTGGAAGGTACTGTGAGTTCTGGGAGCCTTCTCTTCTCCCAGCTGAACAACCCCAATTCTCTCAGCCTGTCCTCTTAGGAGAGGTGCTTCTTCCCTCAGATCATTTTTGTGGTCTTCCTCTGGATCTGCTCCAACAGGTCCATGTCTTCCTTGTGCTGAGTTCAGAGCTGTTTGCAGCATTCCAAGTGATGTCTCACAAGGGCAGAGTAGAGGGGCAGAATTACCTCCCTTAACCAGCTGGTCACGCTCATTTTGATGCAGCTCGGGATGTGATTTGCTTTCTGAAAGTGCAAGTGCACATTGCTGGCTTGTGTACAGCTTTTCATCCACCAGCACCCTCAAGTCCTTCTCAGCAGGGCTGCTCTCCACCCCACTGCAGCTAGCTGAGCTACTTTTCCAGGAGATGTTGAGGTGGTTGAAGTCCCCCAGGAGGAAGAGAGCCTTGGAGCCTGATGCCTCCTGTAGCTGGAGTTGGAAGGCTTCATCAATAATCATCCTTATCTGGCAGCCTGTAATAGACATCAACCTCAAAGTTCCCTTTGTTGCCAGTCTCCAATTCTTGCCCAATCAGACGTACTGTTTTGGTTCAGTTTCTTTGCAAAGTATTTCACCTGATTGTGTTCATATCTAATCAGGATTAAAAGAAATTACTCTAAATAATGACTTCTTGTGAAAGATTTTGTTTTGTAAACCATACTCTGGTAAAAAAAGTCTTCAAAGGGAAGCTTGGAGAACCAGAATAGATTTGGAAGTTTCCAAGTGGTTTTAGATCTAACAAAAAAAAGAGACATCTCTGTCCCTTAACTATACAGCAGGACTACATCACAGATGCACAGGCCCTATAGTATTTAGCCCAAAGATAAAGTATGAATGGAACACTCAAACTTAGTGCAGAATGTTGAATACCCAGTTGTATTCGAAAGAATTATTGACCTTTTACATGCATACATGTGCATGCATTTTTTTGTATTTGTATCCATATATAAATATGTAAGTTGGATGTTAAATCTATTTTGTGATTACCCTTAGAAATTCAAACTTAACTTACAAAGAACCATTTTTCACCTACTTGTAAAAAAGCCATCCTTGCTGGGGTTTTTTTGATAATGTGCTGGCTTTGAAACTTGATATCATCTCAGAAGAACACATGTAATACCATGTTTTATCACTTGTTGAAGTTAACTTCATCCCTGGTTCTTGGAAAGCTTTTCAGAACCATGTTTCACATTTCATCTACATGACAATAGTTTTAAATCTAATAATTTATTTAGTGATTAATGTAATTTTTTGTTAGGAATATACTTGTTTTTCCAATTCGAAATGTTATGTGATAATATTTAGGAATGCATGTTATAAATTGCAGTTAGAGGAAGTGACGATACTACTAATCATTTACTTATATATAAAAGTTTGAGATAAAGGTCATTAGAGCTGTTTAATTTTTGTCTGTATTTATCTTAATAAGCAAGTTAGTTTAACACTACATGTGTTTTGATTCCATTTCAGTGCAGCTGTACAATTCAGAAGGAACTTCTTCTGAGTTGCTGTTCATGGGTTACGATGCTAATCTCACAGCTGTCTCTCTAGCTGTGACTACTCGTAAACCTCACAGGCTATAGTAAGAAGAGTAAGTTGGAGAGGTTAGAAATCCAGAGAAAACTGAGAGGTGTGATAGATTATATGGAATTAGAGCAGTCAGAAGATTTTGTATAAAAGAGGACGTCATTCATTTGAAATATATGTTGATGTGTGTTGCCCTTACGAGGTGTGTACTACGTGCTAGATACACAGAGTGTTTTTTAATAATTGTCTGATAATTTTGATAATCTTATAATAGAAAATTTTTAGATTCAAGTTTGCCTAGATCTTAAGTTCCTATTTATAGGAAAAGATGGCTCTTTTTCAATCTGAGTTCATCAACAAGGGGGAAAGAATCTTATACCCTGTGTGGTAACACATGGTTACAAATGGCTTTGTACTTGGCTAGAAGAACTCACAGCTGATCTCAATGAATAAACTGTGAGTTCTATTCTTTGAACACCCTACGAAGCCATAAAAAGTGATTCTGTATACATCTATTGTGCATTAAAGGTGTGTGGTCCAGCACCATATTTAAAAAATACAACACAAGAAGTAGCGTGAAAATTCTCATCTTCCGAATACACTAGAAAATATGGTTTGGGATTCTTTCCCCCCCCCCCAAGAAATAGGGATTAAGCTGTATGTGTAGCTGCCTGAAGAATTTAGTGATCTGTCTTAATTTCCTCATCAATATCTACAGCATGTTTTAAAGGATCTGAATTATCTTGTGTGTACTAATTATTCCAAAGAATTATTTAAAGTATTTGTGCAAATAATTCTTGGTTTGTATCCCATTTATATCTTCAAAATATGGAGTTTTCGTTCTGTGTATAATTGCAATTGTCCTGATTCAACATATGTAAGCACTTCTCACCTTTCGTTGAATTAAGAAAGACATAATATTATCAAGCTTCTATGTAGATATTATTTTATTAAAATGAGGAATCTGTTTTCATGGGTATTATGTAAGACATAAAAAGAAAAATTAGTTCGAGAGACTGTACAAAATTAAGAAAGTTCGTGTAAATTTTGCAGTATTTTTCTGAGTGTAGAGATGTACATATGAACGAGCTACAGAAAAAATCAGCTGCATGTATGGTATGGAATTGAACTTAATGATCTCTGTGTGATAAATCATATAAATCATATGGACTTTTTTTGTATTTTCAGCATTTTGTTCTATAATTTGTTCTCGACACTACCTTGCTCGTGTATAACCTAGCCATTAGGTTGAAACAGTACACTGTGCCAATTTCTTCTTTGATTGAGGGCTGTGATGTATATTCAAACTGTGAGCAAAAGCAAAAATTAAAACAAAATATAAATGAGACAGATTGAAACACTGCAGTCTTTTGGGCCTTGACTGTCTAAGCACGGATACAGGATACAATTCTGTAAAACAGTCTTAAAAATTCTAGTTTTCATTAAACTATGATTCAGCTCTGCATTTGCTGACCTGAAATATTTTAATGATATGCACACACATCATAGAGTTAAAGAGGTTTTTTTCTTGAAGCTGCTTATTTTATTCTAAAACTGTAGCAAAAGCAAACATTGCTAAAATAGATGGATGTCTGTTTATACATGGAACTTTTCTTCTTTCAAAATCAGAATTGTAGTGATTAGATATATTTTACAGTTTATTGACATATGTGACTATCTGGCAGTTTGTTTTTGTTGTCCTGTTTTCCAATTTTGTTTTTTCTCTGTAGAAACCCAAATGGTTTTTACTGCTTTGTGGAGAACTTTCTTGCTGCAGCACTGCACAGAAAGACATTTCACATCAGCTGTGAAATATGAGGCAGGAATATCAGATATTTAGTAGCTAGAATTCAAGAAACGAAGATAAAAAAACCCACTAGAATGTTAGAGTTCTAGCATAAAATGCTCTATGCACTTATTATTTATTTCCTGTATTGTGGCATTCAAGTAATGTAATACTTGAACTAGGTTCTCTGATACTTGTATTGGTTAAACAAATAAATAAATACATAAAATGTTGATAGAGCTCATGCAAAACTGCCACTGTTCTCAGACTTGTGTGTGTAAGCATCACCCAGGGTGCTTCAAAAATATAACATTCTTTGTTGAAATACAATTCTTTTAATAATCCCTAGTGTTCCATCCTGATGCCATCTTTCAGCTGTCTCTAATTCATGAAAGACAATTTCAACCAGCACAGACTACTTTAAAATACTCATTTTACTTAGTTTAATAATGAGATGTTAATTTTCAAATATGTGCTAGTCAAAAGAAAAGCAGATGTTGAAAATGAGTAACTTGGGGTTTTGTTCAAAACTTGTAATTTTACAGTAATTTGTATCACATGAAATGACCTCTTCCATGGCTATTGCTGTGATGAATGAGAACATTTCACTAAGAGGTAGCAGTTATTCCTCTTCACGGACAACACTAAGTCGGTTGGGAACGTTGATCTGATGGATGGTAGGAGGGCTTTACAAAAGGACCTGGACAGGCTGGATCAATGGGCCAGGGTCAATTGTACGAGATTCAATAAGGCCAGGTGCCCTAAATTGTGTTTAACCTGGAGAAAGGGAGGCTCAGGGAAGACCTTATCTCTCTCTACAACTACCTGAAAGGAGGTTGTAGTGGGGTGGGTGTCCCTGTCTTCTCCCAGGTAACAAGTGACAAGATGAAAAAAAAGTCCTTAAGTTGCACCAGGGAAGATGGATTGGGTATTAGGATAATTTTTTCAAGGAAAGGGTTGTAAAGCGTTGGGGCAGACTGCCCAGGGAAGTGGTGGAGTCATCATCCCTGGAAGTGTTCAAAAAAACTGTGGATATAGCACAAGAGTAAGTGGTTTGATGGTGAACATGGTGGTGTTTCTAGGCTGATGGTTGGACTTGATGATTGTAAAGGTTTTTTCCAGCCTTAACGGTTCTGTGATTCTAATGCTGTGAATGCAGGTGATGAGGTGACTTTGGCAGTTAGACACGCTATTGCCTTCTGTTTTCATAGATTTTCAGGCACATCTAGGTGTATTCCTAAACTAATGATAAGGCATGAGTTTATATTCCTTATTTTTCGTTGGTTTGGTAAAATACAGTTAAGCACATATTCTTTTTGACCAGCAGCAAAGTAAAATTGTAAAGTGAAATACAGGCCAATAGACTCTAAATCAGAGATACATGGCTGTACCTGGAATACACAAAGGCCAAGTCATGAGTCTAAAATAATTTTATGAAGTAGGATAATGAACTGTGGGAGAGTGCAACTTTCCCAGCTACTGCTCTCAGCTAGTATGTAAACTGGAAAGATCCAGCAATCTATTGAGATTTTAACTATTGAGATTTAAATTACTACTCCTAAGAAAACTTGGAATTTCAATTCCAGGTCCTATGATAAGAACTGGACTGGGGAAACAGGACAGAATAGTAGAGATTCATAATCATAAGCTCTGATTCTAGTAGTTCAGAATGAGGAATAGTTTTTCTAACTTTGTGTGGATTTAAAGGTTTAGTATGAGATGAAGAGGGAAAATGAGCAAACAATGGTTTTACAGTAGTTTAATACTGTCATTTTGGAATAAGTAAAATATTCCAGATTTTTCTAGTTCATAGAGATTAAATACTAGCAAGGTTTGTTTACCTTTATATTGTGCAAAATCTTGGGTTGCCATAGTTGCTTGGGTAAATTAAAATTAGAAAATATGGACAATCTACGTCAGGTTTCTTAGGATCCTAGTCTCTCTTCTTTGATCCCATTTTATCCTAATAGCCCTGCCATGACTTATGAACCTGAAAAAAGGGAGAATGTAACCTGCTGGTGCTATTTGCTCTCTGGAACAAAAAAGAAACTGTAAAATTACATTGTCTTCGTTCTGCTCTTGGTGTAGAATGTCATGCACCACCCCATACACAATCAACTTCATGAAAATCAAAAAAAATTCAGGATATAGGTAAACTTCAGGAAGTTGTAAGGAAAATAAGGGAACCGAATGAAGAAATCAAATGTTGTAAGAAACATACTGTTGGCTCTAAAGAGCAGAGTGCAATACTCAGAAAAATAATAGTTGATATCTCAGTCTAAGTCAACCTCTTGAAGGGATTGAAACTTAATGTAGAAGCATCTATAATGCCTAGTACTGTAAAAGAAATCATGCCTAAAAATATGTCTGGTGCCTTTGAAAATGAGTCTTTTTTAGAGTGTCTTTAAATATTTTTTTTCTGCTATCTTCTTCTTTCTTAAGAAAGCTAAATAGCATAGATCTGGACAGGATCACAAAATTATCACCTTCTTCTGTCTCAGGAAATGACAGTCTAGAAATGGATCTCTCAGGTCGTGATTAGTTTCCAGTATTGAAGGATGAATTAATATTCCAGAACAACTCAGTTTGGGTGGTTAGAACATTTCCTCTGAGTCTTCACCTGTGCTATTTATTGCCAGTTATATACATTTATTCTCACATCTTGAACTTAGTTTCTTCCACAGCTTTTGTTTACCACTATGGATAATAACCATATTCCTTCTCAGATTACATTTGGGAAGACTAAACAGAATAAATAATTTCAGCCTTTTTGGTTCATAAACGCAGTATTTAATGCGTACATTCTGGTTGTATAGTTTATAAGTGCACGACTGAATTTTGCATTTTTACATTTGATTTCATTTGGTTATGTTCGGTTAATGTAGTTGACAAAGTCATAAAGCACTTCCTGTAAGACCTTTCATGTTTTTGCTCTGTTAAAAATAAAGACATTGTGCAAGCGACCTACACAGATACACTCCTTTTTACTTGACTCATTAAGGTTTTACAGAAGATCCACCTCATTTAAAGAGCTGCAGTAGAAATCTTCCTTCAGACTCTAGCAAGATTATTCTCCATATCATAATTCTTCTCTGCACTCCCACCTTCAACTTAACTTTCTCTGAAGCCAATATCAAATCTATCACGTTTCTGGTTTAAAAATAAAACCTTTTAGCTCACTTAGAATCTGTCAGATTGCCATCACAGAAAATGGCAGTTGGCAAATCTGAAAATCTCCTTTTGGTATATTTTTTTCTTTTTACCATGTCTTTAAATCTTTTTTACTTCAATATTTGCTAAAGTCTTGTTTCTTTCATAGTTTCATCCCAAAACCTTAAATGCAATTATAGTAGGTTTCTTAATATATTACAGTTATGGAGGTACATACTCCTGAATTACTCTTCAAACAAGGAGCTTATCAATGTTTTTGTTTCATGATCCCTACTACAGCTGTTGACATTAGAAAACCAGAAATAAACAAAGTTATGTACTGTAGCCTATAATAATAAAGTACTTAGATTTAATATGCTTTATTTAGACAGTTGTTTCAGGTTATGTACAATTTCTAGAATGAAAGATTTTTTGAAGGAGTGGAGTTTGAAAAAGAACCAGATGCAACTCACATGACATGTGGCAAAAAGGTGAGCTGAGGCTCAGGGCTGGTCCCCACACGCTGCTCCCTGTGCAATGCGCACTGAGTCCAAAAGGCTCTATAGAACATCCCCTCTGTATGCATCCATTCATCATGGATCACAGAACTCTTTCCAACCCGTACAAAGAAAGTTTTGACTAAAAGCCTCACTCTGTGTGTTTGTTTCCAATTATCACATAGAACATAACATGAAGTTATGACAAGCACATTACAAATAAATTACATGCTGCCATATAATCGAGCATATGCATACCTCAAACAAAATGGCAAACTGAAATGAAAACAAAATGAATGCCAAAGTAATGCCAGTGAGTATCTCTACCATATGTAAACCTGAGCAAGTTATTTTGTGGAAATACTCTAAAAAGAAAATGTGTTTACCATGATCTGTGATCAATTTCAGCTTGTGCTTGCAACTAATCCACTCATATTGCAGCCAGTCTTATGTATTTAGTGACTAAGCAGTTTATTTACATTAAAATATGTTCTATCACCTAAGACCCTAAACAACATAATGAGCTTGCAGCATTTTTATGAGCAGATACATAGTTCTACTTTATGTTTATTCCCTGGGTACAATTTAAAATTTATTTTAAAACCCAGAAATTCTCTTTCACTCCAATATGAACATGTTGCATTTAGAATAAAAGAAATATCCTAAGTGATACAAGAAATAACTGTTAAGAAGCCTAATTTTACAGGAGATAACATTATCAATATATGTCCTATGCCTCTAGTTGGTGAGTTTATAAGATCTAATGTATTAAACAACCAGTCCTTAAAGCAAAGCATGTGTATAAATGCATTATACAGCAAGTTCCAGATTAGAACCTGTGAATTTTATTCTTTGTTGATTCTCTGGGACTTATATGTTTTTATGAAGAAGTTTCTAAACATCTGTCATTTGCTAAATTAATGGAGGTTGGACTTCAAGAAGTTAGAGTAGGTGTAGTGTAGTGTAGTAGCTCCAGGTAAGATGTGAAAATGCTGTGGTTTAGTAATCGAGGTCTAACTTCTGTAAAATTAGGAATTACAACAAACCGCTTTAAAAAAAAATCACTGAAAGCCCTGTATGGGCTATCCATTTTATTTATTAATTGCAACTCAAGAAATTCACATATTTCTGAATTCAAATGTAAAATATTACGTGCTTTAATTTAGCACATCCAGTAATTCTTTATGCTAACATATTTTCAATAAAAATATAATCATTGCAGTATAAAATGTGATAATTTTAAAAGATGTTCCATTTTCTCCATAATTTTCTCCAGTCTTAATTCTGTCTGCAAAGATATTTCAGAATTCACCATTTTTATTGTGTTCCTATTTATATGAGCATGTAATGAGGAATTCCAAGAGTATGCAATAATCAACATAAAGTTCTTGCTGGTGTGAAGTGTTTGCCTGTCATAATTGTGTCAGTTTCCCGTTCTGTCCTTAAGCACTGAGTTTGACAGATACACTCTGTGCCATCAGTGGCTTGCTCTGAACGGTATAAAGGTGAAGTTGCCACAGTAATTTGTTTCAAAGAACATCCAAATTTGACTGCAAAAATAGCAGAATATATCCAGATGAAAAGATACCACATTGTGAATATAATTTAAGAAAAGCACTGCTTATTAAGATATTTTAAGGAGAAAAAATACAAAAATATATTTTCTGTATCTGTATGTTCCTTCTGTAAGTTGCTTTCCCATTTTGCTGTGATTATGTGAATGAATAGCAGGGTAGAGATTCAATGTGCAGAAATCTTTTACAACTGATTTTTAACATTTAAAGAACATTTATATCAGCAGGCTAGATTTCAGCTACGTATGACTCAGACTTATGATAGTGTTAATTTGGCCTTTCTCAAAGACTTGAAAATTCTGCAGGTAAAAGGAAGTGGGTCCATTCTTACCCCATTCTCAAACTTTTAGGTACAGTACAGCTGCAGGAATTAAGGGTCACAGGACTCCTACACAAGTGATAGGGAAGGGTTATTCATAAGAGAATGTCAACCCAAAGAAAGCTTTAAATACATCAAGATATGGTAGGAATGAGTTACTTTGACACAGACTTAGGTCTTTCTGCCGAGTGTTATCAATTTTATCTTTGCTCATGAGGCAACAAGCGCACCAGACTTTCTGTATTCTATAATTTGCACCTCCTTCTGAAGAAATGCTTACTTAATAGGTCCTCTATAAAATCATCATAAAGATTTCAGAGTTTTCTGTCATATCATTAATAGTTACTTTCAATACTGCAATTTTAAATACAAACAGAATTGTCAGAAAATAAGTAACTTTTCCCTTCTTTAAATTTATTTGTAAGACCTTGAACCTAGTAGCTGGATTGAGTGTGCAATACTTGATCTGGAGTCTATTTTCTTGACTATCTGTTTTCCTCATTATCATCTGCTAGCATATCATGCAAATAAATGCTAATTTAAATTTTCAAGTACTTCAGATAATTTCTAATACTTAAGATTTTTGTGGATGCCATCATATTGCCCACATCCACGGGGAAGAGAAAAAGCAAAGTAAAATACTTCTTGAAATCTTTT
>VZTA01009854.1:6017-32024 GCA_013398855.1 Mohoua ochrocephala
GAAAAGAAAAAAGAAAAAAGAAAAAAGAAAAAAGAAAAAAGAAAAAAGAAAAGAAGAGAAAAGAAGAGAAAAGAAAAGAGAAAAGAGAAGAGAAGAGAAGAGAAGAGAAGAGAAGAGAAGAGAAGAAAAAAGAAAAGAAAAGAAAAGAAAAGAAAAGAAAAGAAAAGAAAAGAAAAGAAAAGAAAAGAAAAGAAAAGAAAAAAAGAAAGCTATTGAGGAATATAAGTTAGGACATAAAACTGTAATAACTGGTAAAGGCACAAGGAAAACTACAGGGTCAGGAAAGTTCAGGATAAAAGCAATATTGTGCAAGTAAATTTGGAGCAAAGGGATATGTAAAGAAGTGAGGGTTTTTTTTAAATAGCAAATGATGTCTATAGAATTGTCTACAGTATAGCAGAGAAGACACGTTTCTCTTTTGGGCTTTGCAGAGCAATCAATATGCTGTGATGGCAGCACATCTAGTGATGACCATGGTGTATTTTCTCTTCTGACAGTGAGTCAAAGAAATATCAAAAAGCAGCTATTGAAGTTGTATATTTTTATATCAGTAGGTCTGGATGGCTTGCATCAGAGAGTTTAAAATGTTGTTTGAGCATCTCTCTGTATCCTTAGCACTGATTTTCAATAAAACTTAAAACCGTAAGTTGGTTCAGAAAATTGAAAGGAAGCCAGTGCTACAATAAAATATGGAAAAGGAAAAGCAGAGAATGTGATGGGCCTACTGGGCCTTTCAGCTCTAAAGAATGGCCAAAGCAAGGAGGGGTAGTAACGTTATTTCTTATTGCCTAGGATCCATTGAAAATAAGTTGTGCTAGGTAACTTGGTACATTCTCTCAATGAAGTCATAAATTTGGTTGAAAAAGTAATAGAGCTGATGCAAGCACAGAGCCTTCTACAACTTCTGACGACATTTTTATTAGAAATGAAAATATTACAAAATTTTTAAAAATGCAAATTAATTGTGTGCTTTTAAACCTCGATTGAAAACTCAATGCTTGGATCCCTAAATACAACTGGCCAATGAGCATGATACTATTTAGCATTTTTCTTAACAACTTCCAGAGAAGATTGACAGGTGAGATGAAACTGTGAGTATCATAATCTGTGAAGATGATCCCCCACAGCGAGTCTGGCATTAAAACCCAAGGAAGTTGAACACAGGCCATGTTCACCGTGGCTGAGGAGGACACGGAGGTCACAGCAGATAGAGACATGAAGATGAGTTCATGCTAAGACTATTCTATGGTGTTTCCAAGTATTTCCTCTCATTGGAAAAGACCTGGCCTGTTAAAAACTACAGATGAATTTTACAACGAGAATTGCACTAGTGGGACACCAAGGATGTGAAAACAAGTAAGTTCTTTCAGGAAGGATTTTGTTAAAGGGCAGACAGTACAGAGAAAGAACATGAGAAGGATGAAAAGAATGAAAATTGTTCTTTATGCTGATACAATCAAAGAGCTCTGCTGGCTTAGATTTATGCAGAGAAGATTAAGGGGATGACTTCATGTAGGTTTGTAAGTACTGACATGAGAACAGAAATCTCATAATAGAGTGTCCTTCAGTACAGCCAACTGAGACATAATAAGATGTGTTGGCTGTAAGCTCAGGTTAGAAGGATCAGATGAGACAAAAAAGATGCATTAAAGACACTGGAGCTGCCTTTTGCAGGGGTATGTTCTTGAGGGTCAGAAATGTTTAAATTAAATCTGTTTTACAGGGAATAGGACAGAGAGGGCTGAGCCCACCCTGAGCACACACCTGGAGAGCTCCAACCCTGCCTCTCATGAAGCTGAGCCACTGGGCAGCCAATGAGTACACTCAGGTGGTCACCAAGGACTGACCTAACTTTGGTCCAGTGGAGAGTACAGCTTTGCTCTCTGGTCCTGGGTCCTCATTTTTACCTTTCCCACAAGAAATCAATTCAAGAAGACTCCATACATTTCTTTTTCTTCCATTCACTCACTTTCTAAAGGAGTTGGTGAAACAGAGTTTGGATTAGGCTACAACGTCTACCAATTAGGACGAAGCCTAACCCAGTTACAACTAATCACAGTAAAAGAGGGAAAAAGACAAGTGGACAGACCGAACACAACTGCCCCATGAGGAAAAAGAAAAAGTATTAGAAAAACATTTCTAGAGAATAAAATACAATTCAGTTAGTGTTAATTTTTCCCAAACAGGCAAAATCCTTTCAAATTCTTCCTGGAGAGTGAAAGCAAATGGAAAGTTAAAAACATGAAGATATGTTTCCCTGATGCATGAATGTCTCACATTAACATTAATATAAATTACCCATATGCTTCATAGTCTGAGCAGGCTCAGTGTTTAAATTGACTCCACGGGAGCTGTTAGGAGCAAAGCAAACTGCACAAGAGGCTCCTGGAATACCTAATGCCACGGGCTAGCAAGAGCTTCCTTTATTTTCTTAGGACCCCCATGAAACTAAATATCTACCTTGGAAGAGGACTCTAAACAGTACTGTCTACACAGACCGGAGGCAAAGCTTTTTTTTTTAAGGCTGGAGACCATATGTAAAGCCTACAGAAAATGAGAAATAGAAGATAAATTTAAAAATTGTTATTTTAGCTGTGAGAGATCTTTTTCGGATATGTCAGTTACTGTCCAAAACCTAAAGTGACTGGTTTTTTTTCTTTTCTAGGTCTTTGTTGTGTGGATTTTTTTAGCTAAAATACAATGGAGACCTAATCAAAAACAAGACAGCCCTTGGAGGGAGATTTCCATGCTCCTGCAGACAAATTATCTCATGCAACAGATTTCTAGATTGGTAAAACCCTCTTACATGTTTCTGTCTTAAAAACTTGTGCTTGTTCAGATTCATGTATTCTGCTCGTAAAATGAAATCAGTGGCTTCTCTGTTATTTCACTCTCTTTTGGAACAGCTGTATGGAAAAAATGTAAATAAGTGAATCGACATATTTGAATTTTATTTAGTTATTTAACCAATAAATGTTCATTGCTTGACTATTGCTGAATGAATACATTTTAACTGTAATACTCTCCAAGATATTTATATCATCAGTGTGCTAGAGCAATAAACATCATAGATAGAACTACTAGCCATTATTTTACATAATATTCAAGGTAATTTTTTAAGTATTAATGAATGTAAAGGCACAAACGAAGTTTTTATAAGGTAGAGTGTAAATAAATTAGACATTTAAAATATTCTTTGATCATTTCTCATGATCAGTAGCTCATGCAAGCACTTTCCTTGACTCAGAAGGAACCTATACAAGCAATTTCTGACTAAAGGGTGTGCAGGGTGCCTAAATTTTAAAAAGCACTATGAATGAAAAGAATATGTTGGACAGGTCTTTAAGTTAAGAAGGGACTCAGTCACGTTTCCTGTTTTATAAGCTTAAAAGATATAATCAGATGCATTTTTTAATCATTCAGCTAAAACAGGTCCCTCTCATCACCGTGTTTGTACAGAAAAACCAGGAAGGGAGTTGACATTCAAAACCTCAAACCCCCAGCACTGCTAGGTCCACAGTTGTACTAACTTTGCCTGATCTCTTGAGTGTTTTACAGGGGCTGTCTCCTCTTTACAGCCGTTTAGATAAAGCCATGGTTGACCATGCCCAACCAGTAAGACTCAGCAGAGTGGCACTGGTTCACCCTTCTAGCTCAGAGCTCATACATCAACACCGATGAGATTCAATACCTGGCTCTGTTTATGAGACAGACTGCTAGAAGTGCCTCAGCAAACAGATCATTGCTGATTGACCTAAAAAATTCCTAATATCCTCATCAGATGAATCCACCCAGTAAATCCCACCATAGTTTATGGACAAAATTTTGAAACTGATACTCTTTGACAGCTCATATTATCAAATGTAAATTTTTTTGCAACTTCCATCACCTACACAGTGTCAGGAAACATATTTCATCCAATAAACTCTAGGCCAAAATGATCTGTGCTACAGAAGATGTGAGACAAGATCTGTAAACATCTAATGTTAGATTTCTTATTTTTTTTTATTCCCATAAGGCAGTTGGAGTGTGAGCTCAGTGAAATCTTCTTGGCTTCACAAGCTCCTGTGTTGGCAACAGTGGATTGAATTCCATCTTGTTATTTTAACTTAAATCAAAGCCACAAGTATCAATTAATCTTGGGTAACAAAAATTCATCCATTGATTCCCCCTTCTCAACTCCTATCCTTGCTGGAGTCAATAAGGTTTGGTTTTCTTCCTATGAGCTAAGGATACTGACTCTGATTGATGCTGAGCAGGTAGAGGTGTTAGTAAGAGCTCTACGGATGCTGCAGAACATCCTGAGCACAGGAACAGATCTGTATATATCTTAATTTTAAAACCACTTCTTCTTCTGAGCCTTTTTATATCCTTGAATATTTCTGTAGAACTTAGCATAAAACCTGTCTTGCATAAAGATAGTCTCATGTGTATTTGCAGAATTGGGGCCATAGAGAATAACCCAAATCACTGCATCATTTTTAATTACACTTTACTATATGAATAAGCCCCCACTAGTCATCATTAATTTTAGATGAAGTAAAACATTAGTTCAAGTAAAAATCTCAACTACCCTTGCTGCACTGGAGTTGTTTTTCAATTAAGGAAATATTTGATCCATTAAAGTGAATGCTAAATATGATGTGGATATCATAAACACACAGTACTACACTGAAAAACACTTGCAGAAAATGAAAGCTCCCTTTCAACTCCAAAGGTGTAAAAGATTTATTATCAGTTTAGAAAGCTCCTATTTGAAATTGGCTACAAATTTCCTTTAAATGTAACTTATGTTGTTTAATTTTCTGTTGTGAAAATTTGAATATGTGTTGCAGGTAAAGACAGTGTATGTGATCCTCTGTAAAAATAAAGCTATGCTCATTCCTCTGATAAAGTTCTTTCTCTCTGTCCAACCACCACCCCCAAATGTGCATGCATGTAATACGGGCATGAGAAGTGACAGCGCTGCTTTCCACACCCAAATCTGTTTCTAGTGTGAGGGAGAGGCATTATCACACATGACAGATAAACCTCTTCAAGCCATGCTGCTGTATAGCCCAGCATACATATGCATTTAATATATATTCTTTAGACTGAATGCATCCATTACCCTCAATTTCTCTACTGAACTCTTTTCATTGAGGGCAGAACTGGCAGACCTGCAGAAAACTGTCTTCAGTTGGAAGTTCATCCTCCATTTCGGAAGCCCAAGGCAGTTAAAAGAAACCTTGCAGTATCCTTGGCAATTCAACTCATGTTGCCTCATATTTCCTCACAGCTTGCTGAGAATCTGCCTTTTTTTAATTGATCAAGCTACTACCAGAATCAAAATCTTTGTCCAAATCCTTCAATACAGAGACTTTAAAAGGACATATTTGAAGCCTACCTAGGTTTAAACCCTACAAACTCACAGATTACTATAGGTTGGAAGGAATTTCTGGATACTAATTGGTTCAACTTCCTGCTCAAAGCAAGGACACATTCAAAGGTGGATCACCTTTTCCAGCTAAATTTTGAACGTCTCTAATGAAGAAGATATCACCTGGCAATTAGGGTCTATGGATACAAAGTTTTAGAGAAGAATATTGTCTTTTATTAGACCAGCAGATAAAGCTGAAATAAACAGAAAAACTTTCAAACTCTTCAGAACAATGTGGATAAATTGGCATTTTGAGTCAATCCAGCACTGTTAATTACATCAAAGCCATCATTAGCAACATCATGAACTGCAAAACTGTTGCCTTGAGATGATAATTAGAATTTCAAGGATCAAAGCAAGGTGTTGGATCATGCTCAGACCTTGCCAGGCTTGGCTTATCACTAGGAGGGTCATGAAAGGCTTTGGAGACCAGCATTTTTGATGACAGACAGAACTCGAGTTCCAGTACTGAAGGACTGCCGTCTTTTATTCCCCAGCAGTTTCCCTCTGGAAGTAAAGGACAGTAACTCTTCTGTACCCCTCCTGGGCACTGTCTCGTGTCAGTAAAGACTATCCTCTTAGCTGCCACCACATGCAGGGTTGTGGCCAAAGGGAAACTCTGTAAAACTTACTGAACAATGTTCCGTTGCATATGAGATTCCTGTGCATGTTCAGATTCTGTATTCACTGCAGCAATCTGAATTGCCTTGATCATTAGCATTCGAGTGGTAATTCCTTAATTTTACCACTTTAATGCATTATTCTGCAGCATTACTGGTAAGACCATAATGAAGTACGTGCACTAAGTAGTGCAGGGCCCTGCAGCACAGGATCAGACTGTTGGAACTCCACTGAAGTTTGTGGTCTTACTCACATTTCTTACTGACAGTACGAAAATGCTAAACGGTAATTATAAATACCCCTCAAATGCTGTGATTTCTAAACTGTGTTTTTGCTTTTCTGGAAGGGGAAGCTGCTGATTTACAGAAAGATGGATTTGGAAAATTTAATCCCTTAAAATTAAACCTTCTCCAAAGTACATATTAATATATGTCCAAGGCAGTTTAATCAAGAATGAAACAGTGAAAAGGTATTTCTTAATAGAATGTGAAGGCTGGCAAAATTACTCAGTTAGGGAGTCAGACTGGTACAAGGTGGAGACTCTCCTTCTGGCTTAAAAGCTGCTCTGCAGAGGCCATGGGATGGCTGGTGTGCACCCAAGGTCACAGAGTGAGTTGTAATGTGAGATCCCATGCTAAAAGGAACATGACCAACACAGAGCATCAGCATATTTAACTACTTCTGGCAGTGAAGGATAATAAAATTGTCTTTTTCTCATGCTTTGTTTTAACTTTTTGATTTATCTATCAGACTATGTGTACAGGAGCCAGCTGGATCAGGGCTCCAAGCTGTGGACTCCTGAGGGCTTTTGTATGCATGTGTATTCCCATGTGCCCAGGCAAGAGCTTAGTCTCAGACAGGGCCTTCAAAAGGTGGCTTCAACAGATGAAATGTAGATGTCTGTGGACTTTCAAGCAGTTCTGGGTTCTTCTTTCAGATAATGGGCAGAATTATTTCTTCAGATATCAATTATCTCATTCTAAAATAGACGCCTACATTTGGTCAGATAAGTTTCCTTCCATTGGGCAGAAATCGGATTTTAGGATGACACAGACGTAAATGTCTATGTCATACATGTCTTAAGAGAAGTGAATCTCCCCAAAGGTTCATGTTGTTATACATCTATTAG
Source organism: Mohoua ochrocephala (assembly GCA_013398855.1). NCBI lineage: Eukaryota > Metazoa > Chordata > Aves > Passeriformes > Acanthizidae > Mohoua > Mohoua ochrocephala. Next base: position 13,187 of record VZTA01009854.1, read on the forward strand.
TATAAATGATACCCAGTTTGGATCCAAATTTAACACTCTGTATCAGGACTACAAGTCAGGGGTGTTGTCCCAGTGTAGAATAACTATAAGAGTAAATTCAGGATGATTCAGGCTTACCTGAGGTAAGACACTTAGGAAGCCATGAAAAGAAGAACTGACACATGCCTTTCAAACCATATTTTAGGCCATATTTCAGTAAGGAAAAAATTACTGTAACGCTGTCCCAGTGGATGAAACAATACTCTACATGTGAAGATTGAACACAGTGGATTATTTCCTTCACATTTAATAATTTTGATTCAAGCTATCAGTGCTAAAAATGTTCACTAACACTACCTTCTGTCAGAAACATAAAGTTCCAGAAGGAATTTATACTAGAGGCTTGAATATGGAACTTCCAGGTTAGTCCCCTTATCCTGGGGTTCTACTTAATATGGGGTTCTCCTTAATCGCCAAATCTTTCTTGTTTGATCAGGAGAAGATTTTAAACACTTGGAAAACAATGAAAAAAAATTGAAACCTGAGTATTTCTGTTAAAATAAAGTCTTTTTCTCAGCTATCTCCAGTATAAATTTCTTGTATCTTTTATTATTATTCTTCACGCGTAACCGAAATACAAAGACTAATGTCACTGAGAGCTGGCATTCTATGAAGCTCATCCTAGAATCAGACAGATTCATTTAAATGAAGGTATTACTGCAAAACAGAGGATGTCTTTCAGATAATAACTTTTCTCAGATCCTGCACAGAGATAGAATTTTCTAATCCATTTAAATGATACCGGTCTGGTTTCAGGCATGGTCCATATGGCACTTGTTACTGTAAATACTGCTTTGATCTTTCTATCCCCTTTACAATTCCAACCTCATGGCTTGGTAGTTACAGGTTTGTTACCTGCCTTCTCCACCAGGTATCAGTCCCATGGGAAAACATCACCAGTAGTAATGATTATGAACCAGCATGTTGTGTACTTTTGTCAAGGTTTATTAATTATAAAAGTGGTTTTCCAAGGAATCCCCCCAAAATAATTTTCTCTTGCAGTTCAGGTTTGCACTCTCTGATGACTAAACCCCACAGAAGCCTGTTGGCCACACCAGCCTCAGGAGAGGGCAATGGTCATCGAGTGTTCCTTCCCCACCAAACACTGGCTCAGTGTGCAGCACAGCTGCAGTGATGATGATGATCAATAAAGTAATGGTATATATTTTAATAACTGAAATTAATGTAATGTAATCCACTGCACTAGATAGTATACTCACAGAAAAAAAAAAAAAAAGAAAAAGAAAGGTGGATCATGCCCCAGTGGGTTTATAATCTTACAGTAAATCAAAAGATTGCAAATAGATATTAACAGGTAGGAAAAACTTTAACCAGTGGCTTCAGTGCATCAGCAGCCTAACTGCTCCCAAATGATTCTTTTTCTTATTAAGAAATTCAGGTGAGCATACAAATCGTAGAAGATCAGAGTGAAATATCAGCCTGCAGAGTTCATCTAGTCTATCCCCTGCCAAAGGTAGAAACCTCCATATTTATTCCATTCCTACTTTTACTCAGACATACACACTATATTGCATGTACTACTGCTGAGCAACCTATCACAGACTTCTATTAACTTCATTACCCCACGCTTTCTCCTGATGTTTAATCTGAACTTTACATGCCAGAATTCATCACAGATATGAGAAACAGATTTTTCCATTATTCTTGACAGCAACTTTTTGCAAATCCTCTAACGGTTTGAGTTGGAAGGGACCTTAAAGGTCGTCTAGTTTCAAGCCCCCCTTCCATGGGCAGGGACACCTTCCACTAGACCAGGTTGCTCCAAACCATATCCAGCTTGGTCTTGAACACTCCCAGAGCTGGAAGCTCCAAACCTTCTCTGGGCAACCTGGACAAGTGCCTTATCGCCCTCAGAGTAAAGAACTTCTTCCTAATATCTAATCTAAACCTGCCCTCTGTCAGTTTAAAGCCATTCCCTCTTGTCCTGTCACTCTGTGCCCTTGTCAAAAGTCTCTCTCTCCCTTCCTTATAGGCCCTTTTAGGCACTGGCAGGTGCTCTTAGGTCTGCCTAGATGTTCTCTTCTCGAGGCTGAACACCCCCATAGCAGAGGTGCTCCAGCCCTCTGAACATCTTCATGGCCTCCTCTGAACTCACTCGGATAGGTCCATGTCCTTCTTTCCTTGGGGGCCCCAGAGCTGGATGCAGTATTCCAGGTGGGGCACATTTGCTAAATGACCAGATTCATACAGCATCAGTACAGCTAATGCATCATTTGTCATAGTCACAAAGATGGAAAGCACTTTACGCGTTTGTTTTAATTTGGGAACCGAATACTTTCAGAAGTCATTCTCAGAAGGAAAGGCAAGATTACTAGAGCACATTAAGTAATCTTTTGAATCTGGATAAAATATGAGAGATGTCTCTATCATGCATTATGATCAGGAAACCAAACTCCCTGGAGTTATCTTAAAATATGCCTGCGCACATTCATCAATCTTATTTTGGAAGTATTACACCATTTGTCAAGATTTCTGAGCTTTGGTTTGTGTATCAGTTAGCTCTAGAATCTCATCCATTTTCTCTGTAAGCAAATTATTGTGACCAATGGCAAATTCTGCACTAGAGACACTCAAAAAATATTGTGGGTTTATTGGAGATGACTGAGTCAATGGCAGGCACAAGTGTTAGACTGTTAGAAGACAAGAAAAATGATGTGCATTTTAAGAATATCCCAAGCACATCCTGCCACGGCTACAAACTGCTTGCTTGGAGGAGTGAACAGGTCAGGAATAACAGTGCTTAAAAAAGAATCAGGAATCCAGAGAAATTAATAAAAAGTATTCCATTCATTTATGTGAACTTTTCATAAATGTTCAGGGTATTATAGCTGAAAATCACTCAACAGAGTTTTAACCAGCACCTTGTTCATGGACATAAAACGACAGCTGTTTCCTTAAAGTAAAAGACCTTTCTCCTTTATTTCCTGCTTGAGGACAGTGAGTGCTGGGTGCTGCCCGAGCCCAGCCTATGGGGTTCGTGCTGTGCAGCTGCTGCCTGCACTTGTCTCCTCTTCCCATTTCACCATTGCTCAGCACATCTATTTGGAGCAGAACTAAAGTGTTTGCTCTAGATGTGAACCCAGAGGAAAGCAGAGGGAATGAAAGGGCCAGCAGGATTCCACTCTGAGCAGTGACCGTGCAGTGCTTGAGGCTGTTTTCTCTTATTTTCTCCCATAACTTCTATAATAAATTTATTTGTTTTTAACTTCCCAAAGAGTTGGGGGTGTGGCAGTGTGATCTGTGGGTGTTCACTTGTGATGGAGGGAATTGTATAGAAAACTTTTTTTCAGATGTAATTCCGTCACTTCAGAACATTGATTTCCACTTATCATCCATTTCTCCTCCTCTCAGCTTCTTTCATTAGGGTTTTTCCTTCCAGTCTCCCAATTTACCAGACTAGCTCATGGCTAAATCCTAAAACATTGCATTTTTCTGCCTTATCTTCTTTTCCCCCTTTCACTCCTCTGTCCTTTGAATGATGAGTTCAAAGGAAATACTGTAATCCGCAAAAGTTATTTTAACTTTTTGGAGGATCCGTCTTCTTGTTTACACACCTCATTGCAACTCCTGTCTGCTTTGTGGGCTGCCTGTACGGGATGTACCACCACGTACCACTGATTGCTTGGATCCTTCAGAAAAGTTTGTTTATTTAGGCTATTTTGTTGCAGCTGAATTCATTTATCAACGCCAAATGCTAACCCATAGATTAACATTTGTTAAGAATTTCCTGGGCCTGACTGATAAAATAATTAAGGAAAAGAAAAGATGTTTCATGATGCTACAGAAAATGCAAATGTTAATTTTAGCAGATCTAAGATCTAAAGCTGAAATGAGATAACATTTTAAATGGCCAAATTGAATGAACTGAAAAATGCACCATCCGGAAAACATTCCATCTGACTCCCAACTGACATCTTAACTAAATAATTTTAGTAAACAAATAAGAGACAGAATTGAAAAGAAAAAGATTGAAAGGGAATGAAAATATCTGTATGAAGGCTGAATCCCATACTTTTATGAGTTCCAGCTGATACCAGAGAAAAGCCATAATTACTAAGCAAATCTCTGATACTCATCAAATGACTGGAAGATCTTTCATGCTGGCAAAACAACTTGTGAACTTCCCCAAGTAACTTCCACATTGCCATAGAAGGGGGACATTTTCCATGCTTGGGATATTATGCAGTTATTTCATTGCCACTTTGATTTTTCTAATCCTCTGATGAACAAACTACCTTGCAAACATTGTGATTTTAAAATTCTTCACAGTTAAAGAAACAAAAAGAAGACCCACTTTGACATCCCAGTGAAACTTTCTGTGATTGCAACGAATTCTTCAAGAATCTCACTGACTGTCCTCCTTTCCCAGTGCCAGCACCATGTCAGTGTGCAAGCCATGGATACCTATGCCCCCTTGTAGCGGGGTCATCCACTGCATGCAGTGGGTTTGATCATGTGGTCGGTGTTCATGAAATAATCTGTTTCCCACTAGCTAAAGCAATTTTCTGTAACTTCAAGCTTTGTTCCATGATTTGAAAAATTAGGTACTATTGACTACAGGCTGGCAGACAACCTGTTGGTATTTTTAGCTGCCTTTTTAGTGAAACTGGCAACATCTTTCTCTGTTGAGGCTGAGATTCTTTACCATTTATAAGTTTTCCTCAGAATGGAAAAGGGACCTTTCTCTCTGTCCCTAAACTGCTCATCTCTGCCCTGACAATTCATATTCCCTTTATACATACAAACGTAAAAGACAGTGTCTGATGAAGAGAGTGGATAATTCTGTTAGTCTGGCGTGATGGCTGGTGTTATGTACCTGGTTTTCACCTGGCATTCTGCATACCATTTAGGGATCTTTCTTTCCTGAAATTAGTGGATGTAGTTGAGTCACTTCATATTAATTTCTTTCTAGTTCACTTGTAAACATTCTAGAGCAAAAGCAAGCTCCGTATTCTGGGGTTTGTCCTAAGATCACAAAGGCCTGATCTGCTGGTACTGGAATGGAAAAGTTTCTCACTCTCTTCTACAGTCATGCCTGCAGCATCGTAGCCCAGTGAAAGGCCCCCTCAAAGCTTTTGTCAAGCAGCATATTTTCCCTCTGAGGAGAATTCCAGTCAGATCTGCTGGGAACAGAGACCAGCCCTGCATCTCCATGGGCAAAACAAGAGTCATGGAGCGCGTGTCCCTCAGCGCAAGTGCCTCCCATGCCTACACCCACACGCACAGCAGGCTGTCACAGCTGGCATCATTGTACTCTGAGCTGCTCCCTGCAGCGGTGAGCCCCATTCCTGCTGGGAATTGCAGCAAGGGCTGCTGATGCAGCGCCGGAGTTAAACAGTGCAGTGGTCCAGAGGGAGAGTGAGAGAGCACAGGAGGAATAAAGAAGAGTTCTTCAACGGGAAGGGTTTGGCTGCTCCCTTCAACATCAACCCCAATGCGGCATATTCTGCTCTCAACTGCTTTAGTACCCCGATACATCAAACTTATCAACCTTTGCTTTTACTGGAGCTCTTTGCAAGAATTATTCTCCTTAATTATATTTTTAATGCTTGACTACTGAGAAGGATGAAAAGAACGAGTTCACTGTCTCTCACTACCTTCTTCAATGAAGCCGATGAAGATTTGTCCCATTTTTATGGCTTAAAAATTACTTAATAAATCTTTATAGGCTGAGGAACAGTAAAAGCTCTAGCTCTCTTTTAGGCAGAAAAAAACCCCACATATATGAGGATAAATTATTGAGTTTAATACATCTCACTTCTCGCTAAATAATGTTAGCACACTATTCAGAGAAATATTGGAATAAAAATGAATGGAAATCCATTATAATATTACATACAGTTTGTCTGATATATTTAATCATCTTTATGCCTTCCACATGATGAAATTAAAAAGTACTTTCAGGGGAGAATCTTGATGACAGTAGTACAGGTAAGTGGTAGGTCAAAACCATGTTTCTACCCTGAATTCTTGGTCAACAGATTTAGTGCAAATACATACTTCTTTCAATTTATCCTGTGCATGGCAAAGAGAGTTTTTAAAAAAGATATTAAGGTGACAACATACCAAGGAAGTGGCAACTTTTCTGCAGTGACTTTTGCAGCTTAAAAGGTTGACTGCAATATATATTGCTAGAAAATCATAATTAAAAATCAAATATTCACAAAAAATTTACAGTAGTTTTATCCGGATATCTGGATTTAGTGAACATCCCTCCATTTTAGGTGGAAAGACAAAATCGTGATATTTTCCAGTGTAATACCAGCTGAAATAGCCATGATTTCTGAGATTATTAATATATGGGGTCTCATTTTGATGCTTTTCGACTAATTTTTAAGTATTTTTTAAGTACTTAATGTTTTTTGAGAGGCTTTTCCAGTAGATTTTGGTAAACAAGATAAAGTAAAAACTGCCTCTTTGGTTTTTCAGGCACTTTTGACTTCAATGAGAATCAGAAAAATGCAACAGTTAATTTCTATGAACTCCTTCACTGATGATACCACTGCTCCTTCTTCCTGAGAGAGCATGTGCATTTACACATTCACATCCAATTGCACACAGATTTTGGTTTGGATTTGGGTTTTTTTTTTACTTCTTTGGAAAGGAAAGGAGGCAGGGAATTCTCCTCTGCTCATCCCTTGACAGACAAACTTCTACTGGTGAAAACCCCTGAGCAAGGGGAAAGAAGGTGATTTTCAGATCCCTGGCTGAAAGGCTTCTGTTTGAGAGCAGAAAGTAGTTTGGCCAGGGGACTAAAGACAAGTAAGCAAATCTTTCTAAGTAACATTTGGGGAGGCCAAAGGAGAAGATGTCCGGAAGTCACTTCTTACATTAGGATCACTGCATTAAAAAATCCATTAAACGCCTTTGAGGCAGGGAACAGAACTCAAAATAGCACCTTATTCTCCAGATGACAGGCAACAAAATGGTTACTGGTCTGACAGAAAAGTACTTACCTAAGAAAAACCTCTGCCAGAGAATCGGAGTACAAGGTACCTCAAAACCTCAAAGTAAAGCTAGAAATAAATTGACAGTGCAATCACTGATTTTAACTAATAGAATCCATATTCCATTTACACTCTACCATCCTTTAGAGGTAAGAGATTTAGACAAATATTTCTGATAGAAAATCAACAATACTATTGTGTTTCTGCAGGAAAATGTTTCCATAATGTTCTGAAGGAAATCACTGAAATAAAACTTCTTTATGCAACTAAAACAAATATGTTTGAATGTTTTGAAGAAGAATCCTATATTCTGGACTTGAGGCTTGATTTATTTGCCTAAATTTTGGCAACAAAGGCCTGAACATAGTGCTTGTGTAGGACCTGCAGGTTAAGCAGGATTTGCTCTGGCATTGGCACTGGCACTAAATATCTAGGGTTAGACAAGTGAACTGAGCCCTTCGTCTTGTCCTATTTGAAGATGAAAACAACGACTGAAAAGTCTCAAAATATCTTATAAAATCAACATTCAAAATTTTAACTCAGCGGTAGAAAATAAGTACTTTTCATTGGCAAGGCAACTGATTTTTTCTGTAGTCAGCTGAGTTCCACAATAGTAAAAGATATGGATTAATCATAACCATATTCTTTGATTAAGATATCTGGACAGTAAGGACCATGCTAAATACATAGGTTTACAGTAGGAAAATCTCTCTTATTGTCAAACATTCTATAAAGACATTGCATTGAATACATTGGCATCTACTTGTCTTGGCTGCCACATTTTTCTTTCTCCTGAAGAAATAAACTGTCCAAATCATTGTAAGGAAATCTTTCCTCGTAGTGACTCTGAGCTTAAAACATCATTTTCAGTAAATGCAACCATCAAGGGATTTATTGCAGATTCCGGGGGACATTAAAAGGCCAATAATTAAGCACTGCAGAAACAGGAATTTTGAATGAAAATGGCTCATAAAGCTTGCTGCTATGTTCAAAATATTTTAAAATTATTTTCCAATAAATTCAAAGGAGTTGTTGTTTTATCCGTCATTTTTAACATGAATGTAGGAGATCCATAAAAAGGATTACTTTTTTAACCCAAAGAAACACTTGAATTCCAGGAATAATTTATTTGTGCTTATTTATACCTATTACCAATTTTGAGATTCTTTATTTTTTGATAACTCACAGATTCATGTCGATGAGTATAGGATTCCTCTACAACATTGTACAGATTTACTCACATTAGAAACGCATTGCTCTCTTTGTTGGTCAATATTCATTCTTCTGGAACTTCAGATTTTATTATTTGATGAATTCTCAAAGCACCTTAGTGTTTTCAAATCCAAGAGTACTGCAAAATCATGAAACAAATGTTTGCCTCACCTCATGTTATCAGGATCAAATAGTGAATATATTTGAATACCATTCTATTCTCTTCAAGGTATTGAAACCATAAAGTCAAGTACAGCCCGCTGACATTTTCACCGGTTTGTTATTCAGTGTCTTCCTTGTGCCTTTTGAAATAAGACAGAGTGGGACACATTCAACAGAAATTCACTATCAGCTTCTTGAGCCATCCATAGTAATACATTTAACTGGCTTATCATGACTATTCTAAAATATTTCTTTTCATTCCTTTTAATGGTAGATATAGATCTTTCCATACTAGTCACCAATGAGAAGCACTTGAAATACGCTACTTTAAGGCATGTGTCAAGAATATTGAAATAAACCTGCAATGAAAAGATATGTTGGAAATAAAAGGAGATATGGCAACAAAATAGGCAATCTGACTCTTGCTTTTAACAGTGAATGTAAAACACGGGTAAGTGTTCTTCATTTCAATAGCAATCAATTCATAAATACACAGACATGGATCATTAGCATTTGTAAACAAACATCGCCTCTTTTCCAAGAGCTAAGAACCTCAAGTGCAGTGAATGATGCTTTTCATATTCCAAATCAATATATTTTTTATATTTGCTTTGTAGTTGCTTCTAAAATCAATTAGAACTTCAATACTATTAATATTGTTATAAGGGTGCATGCTCAGTCACAAAATCTGATCTTTTACACTGCTCTTGAAATAGTTTCTTTAAGTCTCAAAGCTAAAAGAGAAGGCAACACTCCAATATATATTTTATCAGTAATTTAATGGTCACAAGACTGTCTAGAGGAAGTCACAGCAGAGGCCACGTTTTTTTCTTATATGTATGGACTATTAAATATTCTTGGCAGTTACTGACTGTTAGTGGAAAGCCTGAATTAAAAATATCTTCTGTTGTAACCAGCAAGCATTAGGGGATGATCTCCAAAATCAGACAAGTCAGCGCACACCCCTGTTCCCTTCTGGGAATTACAAAATGAACTACAACCAGCTGACTTTCCCACTATTCTGTCTCTTCAGGGCTCTCCTTGTGTCTTTTAAAATATGTGTTTCTCACACTCAGCCAAAATTCAGTGGTATTTAAGTTTTGCAAATACAGTCTCCACTACCAATCTCCAGCATTACACTAAGGATTAATGTCTGCAGCTTTGTTATTCAGTCAGGAATTCTGCCTAGAGAGCAAAAGCTCCCACCTTCACCCTCCAAACAAGAAGGAGGCATAGTCTGGGTCTGCCAGCATGCAGCAGTATTCTGGGGGCTCTGCTGCTGCTTTGGGATCAGGAAACTGCCCAGACATACTCTCCAGCTCATCTGAGATGAAGCAGGGTCCCAGGCATTGCTTTGCCTCCTCTCCTGGAAAGGACATGTGGTGTGTGTGTGTGGACACCTTGGGGAAAAGAAATTGGGTGGTGGCAGAGGCACCTCAGACAGCACAGCAGAATGTACCAGGGTGTTATCAGCAGAAAATCAGCATGGGCATCATTATTGACCGGTGTGTCACTATGTGGAGCACACAAAGGGCTTTTCTCTCCTGTCGTTTGCTCCAGTATAAATCAGGATGAATCCTGTTGAACATTGTCAATTTAGGTCAATAGTAACCTGGAACAAATGTCTATATCAAGCCTCTTTATGTACACTGAGAGACGGGGCTTTGTTGCTGTAATTACATTTTTTTAAAGATGTGAGTTGCATAAATCCCATAATCATTTCCTCTGCCTGTAATGGCTGTAATCTGCAGTTCAAGAAGAGTCCTAATTAATATTAATTCCCACCCTGTGCACAGTGTGTTTTGGCAAGTAATTAGGTCTGAAGGGACGGCCAAACACACTGATCTTCAAATTTTGAACAATTTAATTACGGGCTTGTTTTCTGCGTGGAGCTGCGCAAGACAAGAGTTTAGCAGAGAGCATCAGTGCGGTCCTCCTCCAGAGGCTGGCTCTGGAGCCAGAGCAGAGAGTGCTCTGCAGGAGGGGAGCAGGGCAGACTGATAAGACCTTCTGCCCAAAACCACTGGATTTCAGTGGAAGCCAAACGATCAGCTCACGTGAGTGACCACCTGGAGGCTGCTCGGTCAGACTGTTGAGTTTGCTGCAAACGCCTTCCTGAGAGAAGCTGACTAACAGCTGAAATCAGAAAGTAGCCACTCAAAAGAAAGAATGCATTAAATTTTAAAAAGGTTCAACGATAAACAAGCTGCCTTTGTCATGGATTTGCAAATAATTTTGCATGACTCTGCACATGAGAAAATACCCTCTTTACTCTTTAAGAAATGAAGTCCTTTCTTAGATATTTTTAATACTTTTCAGCATTTCATACGCATTAAGCTAATGCTGAGGCCACCTGTAAGCACAAGTTACTGTTCTAAATAAGGAGAAAACCTCCCTTGTTCCAACCTGTCACCCATTAGCAGTTTCTTCAATGCCAGATAATGGGATTTTCACTGACAGGGGGAGATCTGAACCCTCCACCCACTCTCTTTAACACATTCTAAAGAAATCGTGAAAATTAACACCAGTAAAATCATGTTACAAGTCTCACTCAAATTTTCAGAGATGAAAGAGAATCCAAATTGCTTCTGCCCAGTCAGAGGTGCCAAAAAAAGTGCTCCAAGTACCAGAACAGGATTGCTAATTTTTCAATGACATAAGTGATAGAGAGTGATAATACAGGCAAATAGTTTAATGTGTAATCATTAGTAACAAATGCTTTCTAGACGATTAAACGTATTTGCACAGGTGCTTCAGAAAGGCCTTACCTGTAAACTCTTTACTCAGAACCTAAGTGTAATTGTGGTGGATTTTGGCCAAGATTTGCACCTGCTGGAATTGCTTAATATAAACAGCATGAATCAGAACATCCGACTGGGATGGTCATAATTAAAGATCAAGAGAGGAAAAAAGAATAAAGTAATATTCCTATGATGCATTGGTATTTCCTTACAGGATACTCCCTGCACTGTCAATCATGCTCACAGACTTTGATGGCAGAGTTACCTGAATTTTATACATCCATCAGAAGTAGGACACACATAAGGCACTTTTAATACTGTGCTGAACTGGCTTCCATAGCTGCAGTAACTTAAATGATCGAGGACTGTTACCAGAGTTAGCAGCTACCAGAGGTTTCTGATCGGTTATGGTCTTCCTACTGCTAAATAATGATTTCAATGAGTTACACATTTTCGATCTCCTGAACTTTCTGTGAACTTCAAATCAACGTTTGCTTTGCATGACAGAAAAATAGCAGGATACAGCACTTGCTGCTAGTCCTGCTGTGCATCTTTTTGGAGTTCAACTGTTCTTGTTTAGAAAAGCCTAGGTTCACCACATTCAGTAGATAAATTGTTCCTAAGGTACACTGCAATTTTTGACATAATACTCTTGGTGATTGCCATTAGCCTAGGTAAGACAGAGCATAAACTACTGCACACTGAAGATGTTGAAAAAACTATAAGATCAAAAACCACAGCATGTTAGTCCATATTCCCCAGATGTTTTGAGAAATGAAGAGGGGAGGAAAAGAGTGGCTTCATCCCTCCTTCCTCTCCTGTCTCTCTCCCTTCCTCTCTCCATTTCTTCCTTGCTTCAGCTTTCTTACTGGCAAACACGAGTAAGAATGAGTTACAGGAATCAAGAATTAATTTTATGACACCTTTTCTGCTTTGTAAAATGCTTCTAATGAGTCATTTTCACTTAAAAACTTTGCTGACTCTTGGTTATTTAATGATATTTACTGATTTACCATTTCTAAATATAACGCCCCATTCATCAAAACACAGAAGGAGATGCATAATTTTAATTAAACAGTGGAATTCAAATCTAAAGCAGACAGTAAAATGTCAAAGGCATCTCTTTGACTTGCATTCTCCAGTGGATTGCATAAAGTGTACTGAGAGATAATGCAAAAGCAGGGAGGTAATGCTTGCTAGAAGTCACTGCTCCCAACTCATTCCAAATTTTGGGCTCCTTTATGGACTATGCAATTGTTATAGAGGCTGGAAATAGTCTCAAGTCATCAAAGAAGAGCAATATTACAACATAGACAGAGTATCAGCATTCTTGGCAATATTTCAACTGCATCTGTGAAAATGACTACCTTTTAATATCAAGCAAGTGAATAAATGAATATGTTAAGGAAAAGAGTAATATTGTTTACAAGGCTTTTACTAGTCCTTACTAGCAAGGTGACATCAATGATATGTTGACTTGACAGATACAGATACAGCGTACAGATACAGTCACGGCTCACTTGACAGTAGTGAAAAGTCTTTTTGACTGATTAGTCCTTTTTTGGAAGGACACTTTTCCCTCAGAATTAAATAAGTGAAGAAGTGCTGGATCTCCTCTGATAGCATTACTAGAAATCGTGTACCTCTTTTCTGTATATGATGAAATTTACAGACACTGGGGGCGCATGAACATCAATTATACACAACCAACATGAAAATGAAAAATCAGAAAAATATTAACAGCTTTAAAGTGAAGTATGAATACATAAGGAAAGACCTTCAGTTGTAACATTCAATTAAGCTTTCTGATTTGGCAGAAACTGTATCTGACATTATGCAAAAAGAATGGGAAGCCAATAGGAAATTTTATATTAATACAGCAGAGATTGCTCTTTATTGGAACCAGGAAAGAAGAGTGGAATAGCAATATCACATGGGATGCTATTACAGAAAAAAAAAAAAGCAGGATCAGTTAAATCTACTGAATACATTAAGGCCAGAAAAGTAAACAAAGAAAAATGGAAATATATGAAGAAAGATAAAGCAGTAAAAGATCATCCAAAAAAAGATAAAAGAGGCTCTGTTGATAGACACTGAAAGCAGAAACAGCAGCACTGAAGGAAGACATGAGAACATTTTATCAAACTGTTTAAAGATACAAGTAAAGCGCAATGAGGAGCAAAGTCTGGAAAAAATAAACCTCACCTTATTTTAAAGGAAACTCTAAGACAGACAGAATACCTCCCAAGCACTGCAGAAAACCCCCACCTTCTTTTTCCAATGAAAGAAGATAGAACTTGATGCCTGTTTCGAAGCAGTCAAATCTTCATGAGCTTAAAATAGTTGCTGAAAGATGAAGAATGTTAAATTAGCGCATGCAATTCAAATCACTGTAGCACAGATATGAGGAAATGAAATGGACAACATGATATTTGGAGATATCCCTATGGTTCAATGGGAAGCAGAAATAATACAATCTGCTCTTGTTTCCATGGAAAGTCTTCAGTGCAGTCAACTCTGCTGTTTTGAAGCTGCCACTCAAACCAGACACAGGAAACATGGCAAACATTTGCTCTAATTGATCCTGTGCAGACAAGGCTTTCCTTCTGCCAAGCATCACAGAATAAAGTAGAACATGGTAGATGCCTCTTCTCCTGTACTGCATGGGATTTGATTTAAGGGTGGATTATCATGGCAAGCAGTACCCTGCTTTGAAATCTCTTGGATGGTGACCCAAAATATTAAGCAGAAGTGTGCCACGAAGTAGATGCAGCTGGGAGGGGATGAACCTTGGCGACAAAGACTGCATCTTCTTCTCCCCCACCCTCCCTCACCACCCTCATTCCTCCATTGGAATGGATTCTGTTACTGGATCATTACTGGATCATTACTTTGGAAATGGTTATTTCAATATAAATGCAGACAGAGGAGATGTAAGGCTTTGCAGCCAAAATCTGTCTCATCATGAAAGGGCTGTCTTACACTTATGCCAAACAGGCCCTACAATTAATAAATTAGAGATAGGCAATGCCACAGATGATAAATTAACTACACAGAATCCTCTCTACTTAAATTGAAGCTTTTACAAACTTGCATAACCCCATTCAAAATGCAAAATAAATGCATTCTTTATATAAGTTAAAACCGACAGACTATTTCCCATACATATTACTGTGCAGAAGAATTTCATAATCAAAAAATCCACTGAAATCAAGAGCAAGAGTCCTCAAATACAGTGCAGAGTCCTAGAAAAATAATGCACTCATCCTGTGCAAATGGCACAGCTATCAGAGCAGGTGTCTGTGAGGGCTATTTAAAGTATTGACTTAATAAATTAGAAATGAAGAAGCCTTAAAATGAGTACAGATAATGGAAACAGTACAAACTGAATTAAAGAAGAGAAGGGACACAGATCTATTTTTCATGATTGTCCAATAACAGGGAGAATCAAACCAAAACATCTGCAGTAGCCCCAGGTTTGGCTCCAAAGGGCTGAGCAAAAAAGACTTACAGAAACCAGACAGACAGGATATGGCTGACTCACATGATTTGATTTCTGTTTTACGGTCTTACCAGCACAGTGACAGTGTTTACTGGGAGCATGAAAAAAGGTTACAAACATACGAGAGAAGAAGAATTGCAGAAGGGAGCTGAACGTAACTTTCATTCTATTTTAGCTCAAGCATAATAGCTACTTCAAGTGTTTAATAACACTTTTTAAGTGTTACTAAATTAACATTTAAGTTAATTTAACTGTTAGTTCCAGATTAAGTGTTACTTCCAGATCAAGGAAAAAGTAACAAATAAACTTGGTCTTGATCCCTAAACTGTCAGTGAAATATTCCTTCACAGAGAATGAGTTTCAATCAGACTCATCTAACTTAAACTTTTCTCCTTCTCTGGATATCGTACTACAAAAATAAAACTGAAAAAAGATATTTATGTCCAAAGATAGCTTTAAGGAAAAAAAAAAATTCTGAAAACTACTTAGATTCCCATATTTCTCATTAAATATATCTAGTATTCACAAATAAATAAAAATTCCCACAGTATGGAAGGCCTTGAAAAAATTAATTTAAAATTACTTTATGATTAATTTTTTGAGGGAGGGCAGTTAACAAAAAGAACAAAACAGGTCCAAATTACATTTTCAAAGAAAACATCAATTGATTTCTAGATTTACAAAAGAGTTCAATATTCATATGTCACGGGAAAAATGATTCAATGCTGTCACAAGCATCAAAATGGAAGCAGGTTGACTCTTAGGTCTTTTGAAGATTTGGCTCCATCTGTGGATATTAGAATTTTACCCCGACTTCTTTGAGGAATTTACTGGTTAATGTCCATTTAACACTACAGAATTTCACAATCTTTCCCTTGATAACAATATTCAAGTTTTGAAGGCTCTGTGCTCCCCTCCAAAGTAACTTCTGTTTTCCTTATATTTAGTTCCTTTCTTTCAAAATCCAGGACAGTCTACTTATTCTTCAACTCTTAACCCATTTTTCTATCACTTTGTACTGCAGGTTACCTTTTTAACTACTCACAGAGATTTCAGCTAACTCATTCTATTCATTCATGGCATCTTGAGCAGATTTATAACACAAATTTTGTCTCAGAAAGTATATATATGGACAGAATGTTTTGACAGCAATTAGTTTCTTGTACAGTTGATAAGACTGTAAAATTTTGTCTATTGATGCAAAGCTTAGTTTGAGAGATTACAGAACGCTTCCAGAAGTTTAGTAAATCAGGATGTCCAGTAAATCTCTTTGTTTATCTGAGACACATTTTCAAAGTCACAATAGGGAAGTAAGGAACCCAGTTCCCACTGAAAACCAAATATCACCCCCTTTATTAAGGAAGTCGACATATTTCCTCTACACATGATAACATTGTTCTTCTGTGGATGGAGGAATTATCTTTTAAAAAATGCATGTAAGAGCATTTCATAGCATGGTTAAAATTGTGATGTCTTAAAGACATAAAATATAATGAGAGAGGTTTTTAGGGGGCAGTATTTTCCACTAACCCATCTGATACACTAAGGAGGAAAAAATTGACAAGCTTTCAGGCCCACAGATCTTAAACAGAAGAGGCAAAACATGTTTGGAAGTGCAAACCAGCAGTGACATCTTTTTCTCCTAAATCTATGTGTGTGCAAGCACAGTGGTGTGCCCTTGTGACAGCATTATTAAGGTCAAATATTCCTAAATGACCCAAGAGAAGTCTGTAGGTTTGGGTGTCAGCAGGAATCTTGCCACCAACTTCAGCTTTGGTAATCGTCCCTGAATTTGGGCCTGAGTTGAGGGCACCACTGGCCAGCCCCCCAGTGACAGCTTTGGGATTTCCCAAGACTTAAACTCAGGGGCAGATCATAGGTCTCTTCTGCCAATGAGCTCCGGTAGCTCAAACTGAAATAAAGGTCAGTCCAAGTTGAGAATCCAAGCAAAAACCAGTAAAAATTGGAGACAACAAAGAATAAGAAATAGTTCTGCTCCTGTGGAAACTTCTCAGCCTGCTGTAGTAGGAGGTTTGTAGTTAGATGTTGGGTGAGAGAACCAGAGAGGCAGCAACAGTGTACAGATGGATGGGTATGGCACAATACCTACTGGATTGCTTCAGGAAGAGTGGGTTTGGATCAATTTAAGCCAAATCCAGTTTATTGCCTAAAAGTGCCTCATCCAGCCTTTAAACTGCACTTTTTTTAATGAGAGCCTGCTAACAGCTACCAGGCATAAGCTCAAATAAAGGCCAGTGGTTATGAGCTGCTAACTATAGGGAGGCCAGATGTGAGAATGAACGTAACAGTGCAGGGGTTTGGCAGGAAAAAAGGCAGTAAGGTGTCTACATAATTTGCCAAGTTCCTATGAAAAATCCCCAATTTTAATTCAAAAGCACAACTACACCTGATTTATTCACTGTTGTTCACCTTGCTCCTACCTTTGTCTCTTGGCAGACTAAGCAGATTTTCGTGAGACGAGATTTCTTGTGTCTGTGCCCACGCTTCATTCACATCTATATACATGAGCCGGAGCGGCATATGGCTCTTTAGGCACACTGGATATCAGTTACACATAAAACCCAAATGTTATTTCCCTGGCTTTGGTGGAGTTATACACTGAATTGTTTCAGCAGGGCAGTACAACTTTAGTGCTAAAGAAACCACAACAACACATGCATATTTTACTCCCAATTTATTTTTTTTAATGTCCCAGTTGGCATTTTATCATTAGAAATGCCAAATAATTGCTCAGACATTTGCTTGTATCATTCCTTTTGTTATGAAACTTCTGTATTGACTTATTCTGAGCAAAGTTTTGAAAAGCTTCAATTCTTCTTATCTGGAGCCCCAAATCATTAGCTGAAAGTTTATTTTGAGTTACTGTTCACATAATTTCAAGATATCCTTGCTCATGACTTTGTAATTACCTTAGTAATTTAACTGAATATCATGAGGCTTTATATATCCCTTTTTTGACAGATCTTGAATCCCAAATGTTCATGTGATTTAGTAGTTTGTATTTACTAAATTTTAAACCCATACTGAACCAGTTAAATCATACATTCTTTCTCCCTATTCCCAGTCACATCAAATCTTAGACTTCAAATTCCTGCACCTTGCCCTCTCAGATCCTAGATACCATTATGAAACTTCCACATATGAGGAACTGGCCACAAATATTATTAGAAAGATGCTTCAGAGATTATTCAGGTCTCATGTTAAAAACATACTATTTGCTTCCTGCTTGAACTTTAAAAACCTCAGCTTCCATTCATATAATCTTCCTGGGGTTTTGCAAGCTTTTTTAAAGACTACTCCTTATCAGGTTGCTGTCTATTTAGGAGGACTTGAGAGGGCATCTGATTTCAATTTCATTTTGTTCTGTATGCTACACTTTGTTTATGTGATTACTGCTTCTGCATTTCAGTCTTTAATTAGAATTTGTTACCTGACAGAGCTTGGTTTCAACACCATGTCCTTTCTCTTTTAAATGCAGTCACAATATGTTTGCTAATTACTCTTCAGGTGAAAAAAAAAAAACAAACAAAAAAAAAAAACCAAAAAACCCAAAACCTTCAGAGTAAATTGCTTACAGAATAGGATAATAGGATAATAGGATTATAATATCCAGAGGAATTTTCCTTCCTATCAGAACTAAGCATATTCACTTCCAAGCCTGCATAATCCAGCCCACGAAGTTACGCAGAGACACAGAACAGCAGAGCCGGCGCTGGTTGCACCACAAAGGTGACTGGAAACAGAGCATCCCTTATAACTCCCTAAAGCCCGGACTATTCTGTTACAACTTGCGGATCGTTACAAATATTTTATTATTTTAAAAGTTTTACAGTGAAAGAGACGCTCTCTTGGGTGTACGTGCCTTCACTACGCATAGGTTTGCAGTATTAAGAATGATCCGGGCAGCAAAAAGTGAACGCGTACCAGTCCGCAACTCCCTCGGGGACCCTTCTGGGTCCAGGTGGGGCACAGGAGAGAGGCACGGGCCAGCTGCTCAGCCTGGGAATGCGCACAGGCAGAGCACCAAATCTCTCTCTTTAGCAAGGTGATGACGATGAAGGAGTGCCGGAGCTCCAGAGTCAGGAACACCGAGCCTGTCCCCGGTCCCCACACCCGCCCGGAACCCCCAGCCCGCCCCGGCGCTGCCGCCGGACGGTCCCGGGCGGCCAAGGGCGCCCCCCAGCGCGCGAGGC